>PVHT021183523.1:6392569-6406473 GCA_004024745.2 Catagonus wagneri | reverse complement strand
TTCCACCCGGATTCCTATGGAGACTTTGCTTTGCCCTGGGACCCAGTGCACATGAAAGTGCTGTGTGTGTGCTTTTCAAGAATGGGGTCTCTGATTCCTCCAGTCCTGTGGAGCTGCTGCACACAAGCCCCGCTGGCCTTCAAAACCAGATGCTCTGGGGGCTCTTTCTCCCTGTGCCAGATCCCCAGGCGTGGGGATTTGACGTGGGGCTCAGAACTCTCAGTCCTGTAGCTGAGTCTCTGTAATACAGTTACTTTCCAGTCTGTGGGGCTTCCCACCTGGGAGGTATAGGGTTGTTTCTATCATGTAATCGCCCCTCCTACCTCTTGATGTGGTCTCCTCTTTGTCTTCTGGAGTAGAATATCTTTTTTGGAAGTTTACAGTCCATTTGGTTGAAGGTAGCTTGGCATTTGGTTGTAGTTTTGTTGTATTTTGGGGAGAGAAGTTGAGCTCCAGTCCTTCTATTCCACCATCTTATTCCAGTCTCCTTATTGCATATGCATTCTAAATGCAATAGTTTGCATTTGCTAACCCCAAACTCCTAGTCCATCCCATTGCCTCTCCCCTTACCTTTTGCAACCACAAATCTGTTCTCTATATCTGTGAGTCTGTTTCTGTTTTGTACTTAGGTTCAGTTGTGTCATATTTTAGATCCACATATAAGTGATATCATTTTGATGTTCTCTGACTTTTTTCACTTAGTATGAGAATCTCTAGTTGAATCCATGTTGCTGCAAATGGCATTACTTTGTTCTTTTGTATGGCTGAGCAGTATACACACACACACACACACACACACACACACACACACACACACACACACACCATATCTTCCTAATCCATTCATCTGTTGATGGACATTTAGGTGTTTCCATGTCTTGGCTATTGTGAATAGTCCTGCAGTGAACATAGGGGTACATGTATCTTTTTAAATTATAGTTTTGTCTGTATATATCCTCATTATGCTTTATTTTCGTTTTAGCTTATTTTTTCTTTCCCAGTCAAACTCTTTTTTTCAGGTTCATTATCTTATTTGTTAAAATTTTTAACAGCTTTGTTGAGGTATAATTGGTATATAAAGACCTGCACATACTTACCTGTACAATTTGCTGACTTTGGACTTATGCAAACACCCATGCTGCCATCGCCACAGTCAAGGGAATAGACATCCAACACTTCCGAAAGTTTCCTGTTTTCCTTTGCTTTTGCTTTTATTTTTTCATGGTAAGAACACTTAAGGTGAGATTTACCCTGTGCCAGATTTGTTACATAAATTATTAACCCTCAGTGTAGGTTTGTCACTTTCTACTACACTGAGAGCACACTCCTTGTAGGCTGGCTTTCACACATGTCATGGGAAGCTGATCTCTTTGTCAGTAAAGCTGTGAACCTTTCCCAAACTTAACTTGCCTCATTTCAACTTAACTTAGGGCTTAACTTAAATACATACAATTTGGCAGCATCTGGTGCTAACTATTCCGTCTATCATCTTGTCTGTCTCTCCCTTCTTTTGGCTATGGGGCAGTTCATTCCTATGGTATGGCTCCTACCGCAGTTTTACAAGCACCTTTTTCATGTCTGCTTTTAAATCTTTTGTATTTCTGCCCTAAAGCATAGTGTGCACCACATATCTGCCTTAATGTTATTTTCTAATCACCTCTTTTTTTTTTATCACATGTGGATATAGGATGTAATTTTTGTTTATTTCTAGAGCTTCAGTTATACTACCAATATTAAGATTTCTTAACCACCTTGAGGTTTAATGGATCCCTTTAAGAATCTGATTAGATTTAATTTAAGGGCCTTTCCACCAATAAAAAAAAACACACTGACACTCAAATCAGAAGGGTAAAATCAAAACTCAAAACCAGAAGGTTCACAGACTTTCTGAAACTTAAGACCACAATAATTAAAAGCCTTGATCTGTATGCCGATTATAGGTAAATCTGTTATTTGTAACTGTGCTCAGATCTCTTTTCTGAGCTTTAATATGGTCATTTAAAGCATTGCTTTAGGTTTATCCTATAACTTTTGGTCAGTTGTGTATTTGTTTTCCTTCATCTAACATCTATTCTAATTTTTAAAATATTTTGCTTGTGATTTCTACCTTGACCATTTAGGAGGGTGGTAATTAACTTCTGCTTATTTGTGAATTTCTCAAATTTCTTTCTGTTATTGCTGTCTAATTAAGTTGTATTACATCCCTGATGGAGAGTATACATTACATGATTTAAGTCTTCCTTAAATTATTAAATTTTGTTTTATGGCCTAACACATGGTCTATTCTGGAGAATGTCCTGTTTTTACTTGAGAAGAATCTATATTCTATTGTTGAGTGGAGTGTTCTACAGATGTTTGTTAAGTCTGGTTAGTTTACTGTGTTGTTCAAATCTTCTACTTCCTTGTTGATCTTTTCCCCAATTGTCTCATCTATTACTGAAACAGTTATTAAAGTCTCCAAATATTTCTTTTCAGTTCTGTCATTTTTTGATTTATATATTCTGGGACATGAACAAATGGTTGCACATATTCACATTTGTATCTTCCTAATGGACTGATCTTTTCCATTACGAAATGTCCTTTTTAACCTCTAGTTTTAATTTCTGTCTTAATATGTATATTATCTAATAAATAGAGCCACTTTGGCTTTATTCTGGTTATTTTTATGGCATGTATTTTTCTATCCTTCCCATTTCTTTACACATTTAAAGCTATAGTGAGTTTATGCATACAGTACAGTTGAATCATATTTGTTTGTTTTTAATCCACCCTGTCAGTGTCTGCCTTTGAGTTGCAGTTTTGAACTCCTTCACATTAATGTAATTACTGATAAGGCAGGATTTATGTCTGACATTTTGATATTGTTTTCCATGCCTTTATGTCTTTCCTGATCTTAAATCCTACGGTTTGTAACATAGATCGGATTCACTTATATATCCCAAAGAAAATATAAACATGTCTCAAACTAAATTTGTATCAACCTCCATTACATTATTTATTTCTTTTTGTTTTCCATCTCAATGAAGGCTAACATCCATTCAATGATATGTAAAACCAAACTGCCATTCGTTACACTTCACTCACTTCATCCAGTGACTCACAAAGACCTACTAATACTACTTCCCCGGGGCCTCTTGAATCCGTGAACTTCCTTGATCCTCACTCCCACTCTCTCAGTCCAGGCCACCATCACAGGTACTCAGGGTGTCTCTGCCTCTGGTCTTCTGGCTCTACATTCTAGTCTCCATTCTATAGCTAGATCAAGATTTCTTTTGAAAAAGTAAATACGATCATGTTAGCTTAAAAATGACAGTGGTTTTCCACTGCTCTCAGTTATATAGTCCTTGGCATTCTTTACAAGTCCCTGCCTTAGTCCCCTCTTACCTCTCTGTTGTCTCTCACACCTCACCTCTGACAAACCAAACTTCTTTCCAGCATCTGACTACATGGTAACTTCTGGTTAAAAACATTTTTCATCTTTATTATGTAGCTAATCTGAGAATTACTCTGTACAAAAAAAATCCGTAGTAGCTCTATCTGAATTATTTTCTTCTAATATTTACTTCCATAAATCCTGTACTCATCTTAGATCGCTAACATCAATATTTCTGAAATTTATTTCTTGTCTCTAGTCCCTGAATAACCTCAAATTCCATGAAAACAGAGACTCAAAAATTTTGTTTTTTAATATATTTTGTAGTACATTCCCCAAGACTAGATATTTAGCAAATAAATATTTACCAAATAAATGAATGGATATCTGTTTTCCTTACTATGCCATGAACCACTCATCCATATAAACTGTTGAACTTTAAAAAAAATTAGTTTTATTTTGTACTGACTCTTGGGAAAAGAATCAGCTCACTCAATTTTTAGGTGATATCTCATTCAGACAACACAGGTGGGATTAAGTGAGATAATCTTAAAGTAATTTTTCTATTTTTATAAAAACCTATAACATCTCTTCTTATCTCCCAAAATTTGAAATTCAAGAGTCTTATCTCAAAATTTGAAAGCCACTTCAACATTAAATAAGAACTGCCAATTCCACTACTATTCTAGGAGTTTCCTTCTCCTAGTTCTATTCTGACTTTATTAAAACATAGGTTTCCAGTAATCTATGTGAGAAGACATTTTTACATGAGGTATAATATATAACAGACTGTATTTTCCTTGCAATTATTGTTCTGTAACAAAAAATTAGACCAAAGTCTTCAGTGTACACTGTGGTATGAAGTTTAGCAAGCCCTTTTCCTGGGAAGTTGGAGACCGTTTTTCATATGTCGTGTGGATTATTCTCCTTGAATGCATTAGACTACACTTTTCCACAGTGAAACACGTGTAACCTTCAGAAGCAAAACTTCAAAAGACTTGGCCTTCAATGAATGACCTGTCAGTTTAGGTTTGAGAAATATATTTTTTATTATTTATAATTTAAAAATGCAGAATAAAATCTTAGTGCTCTAAATCAATCTTTCTGAAAGCGTTACCTGAGGACCACTTAAAAAAATCACTTGCGGGATTTGTTTAAAATTCAAATTTATGATTCACCTATAAAAACTAGAGTTACATGGGCTATCAGTGATCAATGTTTCATAGCATTAACATAGAGGAAAATCTTTAACAGTGTACATATAAGATGAAACTACTTTTAACACATAACCCTGTAATAGGCAGTAGGATTTATCTTTGAAATAATGTTATTTATAAACATTTTCTGTAATTAGATTTCATATAATTTCATCAAATAGATCTATTTGAAAAATATAGCAAAATGCTTTGTGATATTAAAAAAGTTAAAAACAAGAGAACATGTATACACACACACACATATTACATATATACGGTGTTTCAGCAAAAAAAAAAGTCATGAGGTAAATCATTATCTTATGAGATTTGTTTACTAGAACCGTATTTTTTCACTTAGAATACAATTTGTGAAACTCAGGCAACATAACTCATAAAAATGCACTGTCATCTATAAACTGAAGTGTCAAAGTTTTTTTTTGGTCTTGTTTTCTAAAAAATACAAATTCATACTAATTTGGCTTTATAAAAACAAAGAGCACATTTAACATACTCTGTTTTTATGTATATGACTTTATTTGTGGTATAATGGAATAGGAGCAGATACGGCCATGTTATAATAACAAGAAATGATACAAAACAATTGTAAATGATGTAATAATGTGTATTTATAGATTTGTTTGCATAGTGTTCAAGCTTTTATACCTTTTTTTTTTAAGTTCATTAAGTTTGAAGTTTTACTATTTCTGCTATGCACTAGAAGGACATATAGTACCTTGGGGAGAAACTGCAAAAGAAAATATTACTCCCTTTAAAATGTGAATACCTGTGTGACCTCTCAGGTGTAGGAAATACGTTTACTATGGATTAGTCTCTCCCCAAAGGGAGGCAGGCTATGGGAATAACAGGGGAGAAATGGAAATAACAGGCAGTAACAGTGGATGGCTGTTTAATTTTTTTATGGTAGTTCTGAAAGGTGAGTGCCTTCTCATTTTATAATAAGAGGACACAGATAAAATGCCGGTTTCCTTGGCAAAGAGCCTCTCATTTCACTTACTCCCTTTCCTGTATTGAGTACACAAAATAAACAGAACACCAGCGATGGGTATTTTTTTCTCTGTCTCCTTCCTCTGTTCAAACAATCCAGAGACTAAACTTTCTGGAATATAAGAGGTAGGTTTTCAAATCTGTTATGAAGACTGTGACTTTCTTGTTGCCAAAAATTATAATTACAGAAATTATTTATCAAATGCTTACAGTGTGTCAGATCTTGTTACCTGAACATTATACCTAAAGCAGCTTAATCTTCTCAATAAACCTACAAGTCATGTTCATATTACTATCCTCAGTTGTAAAAAATAAGGCTCAGAGAGGTTTTATCACTGGCCTCAAGCCTTTAATCTAATAAATCATAGTTAAAGCGCTCAGTTTTGAGCTGCCTGACTTTAATAACCAGGTTATTTAAAATTATTACAAAAAATCTTTTTCCAAAAATTTGCAACACTAAATTCTTTGTCAATGAATGTGTATGTCTATCAAGGTAAGATGGATAATTCCCAGTGTTTTCAACATTACAGTGTGTTATAAATAAACCAGACTGAAAGTAGAAAATTATCTAGCTGTTGTATAAAAAGTGGTCGCCTGAGGAACTGAATAAACTAGATTCTATCCTCATCACAATCTTATATATATATATTTTTTTTTACTTTAAAATACAGAGGATGAGTTTTTGAACTGTAACGTTCTCTTTAGGCCCATCATATTACAATTGTAGATTATACAAATATAAAGCAGACTCTTGCTAAAAAATATCCCCTCCATTTTATATGGCTTTTTATTTTGTCCCTATTTTACTAAATTTTATGTTTCACATTTATGTTAATTTATTCTACTTATACTGTTCTCTGGAACATCAGGTAGGGGCTGGCTCAGCCATTCATCTCTATAGAAATGAAACTATCACACTTAGAAAAATTCTCTCCTCTGAGCAAACTTTAGTTTGGTTCCTCTGAGCTCTCTGCTTCTCGAAGGCCAACCTCAGGTTTCAGTCTCTGTCCTTGTAGCAAAAATCCTAAATCAACTTTAGAGAGAATCCCCATTCTCGGATGTCTGATCACCCCAGACTCTTTACCAAATCATCACCGGCTGATGTGTCATTCCTCTGGCCTGCCTTTAGTAAGAATCCTGTGAGGACAGTTTAGCAAGAATTAGCACACCCTCTGAGTAATTTTCCATGCCCTGATCTCCACCCAGCTCTGCTCCTCCACTACAAATCCCCACTTTTTCTTGCAGTATTCAAAGTAGAGCCCCATCTCTCTCTCCCACTATAATAATCCCTTTGTATAGTCTTCCTTGCTATCTTTCACAAGTGTCAGAATAAATTTTTTAAAAACATCAGATTAGCTTTGTTACAAATTTACTAAAGAGAAATCAACAATTCATAAAAATCCCTTTAGGATTCAAACAGGTGCTAATTAATCCTTTATCATTTGAGATTTTATCAGCAACCTGGTTTTTAAGAGGAAGTGAATGGCAAAAACTGACTATTTTGAGATTAAACGAAAATGACAGGAAAACCTTGTCTCCCAGTTGAAGTAACAACAACATAACAAGAATTCACTTTTTAATCACAAGATAATTCAAATTTTTTTTGAAAATCTGCTTTAAACAAAGACAGTTACTTGAAGAGCCCCCTTTTAAGTTATTCAAATGTAATGTATAGGTAAGAAAATCATTGGTAGTGAGGGAGGGTATAAAAAACACCTTTTGCTATTTGGACAAGGCTGCCTCTCACACAGCGTGCGAAGTTAGTCTCTATAGGAAAAACGGGTATTTAGGAACAGAAGCCCAAACTAAGACAGAGATTGTAACCTCTACATTTTCCCTTTCAATGAGTTTCTCACTGAAGTCATGTACGGTATTTTCCAAAATCTCTGTGGTCTCAACTTTACGTTTTTACCCAGACACTGCCCAGGTGGAAAACAAGTACTGAAAAAGGGAGCACTAGGGAGAGCTAGTCTTCATCAGTGACACTCTGTGTTAGAAACATCATCAGTGGTAGAGTGACTAGGCAGTCAGGTTTGGAGACACATGGGCCAAACTTTTGGCTGAGTCAGCCTCTGTCTCCATGTCTGTGTACATCTGCAATGTGTGTAAAATATAACGCATTTCAGATGCGGAACTTTCTTCTTGATGAAAATGTCCAGTTAGACCTGCCAAATTTGAAGCTGCCTATCTTAGGGCAAAAAACGCTATTGTTCAAATCCTGGTTTTGCCATTTACTACCTCTGTGACCTTGGTTAAATTCCTTAATCTCCGTAAGACTGTTATCACCTGTGAAAATAAGCAAATAATAGGTTCTCTTTAAAACAGGGAGAAGTAAAATTATCAACAAGATGTTCATGATGACCAGGCATCTAGCAGATGATCAATCATTGCTAATTCCATTAATTTTCATTACAGATAAATTTAAAACAACTATTAACATTTCTCCAAGTTGCACAGCCTAATGTTGCTTAATAAGTGTTATTTACTGAGAAGTCCATGTAGGATAATAATTGCTTAGCAGTAGTTGCTTAATAATAGGGGAGTTTGTCTATTCTATTCAATTTTGGGCTTTCTAAGAGACTACAACAAAAAGCTTCTTGAATACAAATTCATTTCTAGTTTTTTTTGGTACATGTGTATTAAGATATTTCAGATTGATACATTGTTTGCAAAACTTTTTTGATTTTTAGGATAAAAATTTTTTGCTAATTTTGGAAGGATTAATCAGTTTTCTTTCAAAATGTGGTTGCCTGTCAAAAATCATAAAGCTGTTTCTGGTAACAAATGTATCAGCATAGTATGTGCTTGAAGGGAATTATATACACAATGAGGATTTTTTTCCTCTTCTCCAGGATATGGTTTTGCAAGTTGCAACAAACCTCTACAGAACTGAGTTTAGACAAAGTCTGTCTCTATTAAACTGAAATGATATGGAATTATTTTCAGCTGGTCAATCTATTTTAGTACACAAAACAGCATTTCCAAGTGGAAAGTAGTAGTAAATGAGCACCTTGCAAATGTTTGTAAACACAATCAACAGTTCATTATGATATCAAGTATCACAAAGTAAGCAGGATCAAAAATAGACACGTAGGTAATTATAGCAGTGAGCATCAGCTTAAGTCCAAACTTAGCTTCCTTGATGCCAGTCTCCTTCCTGTTACTTTTATCAAAAGTAAAAAACTTTATTCTTTCCTTTCTTCTCATTCCTTCAGTTGGATTATCAGTCTCGGGATGCTTTCATGGAAAACAGATGGTGTTTATTTCTACATCCACAGTCTTTATAGTTCTTTGGTATCCCAACAAGAATCATGAAGGGGAAGAAAATAAGTCTAATTCATCATGTAAATATAATTCTGTATCTCATTTTACTTATTTTATAAATTGAGCTTTGTCTGGTAATGATTCTGAAATTTCTGTGTCCACACTGAGTTTCTTGATTTACTTTGGTACTTTCTGTTTGCTTTTGAGGAGGGCTGGAAGGGAGTGGACTTACGTGTGTTCAGATATTTAAGGAATCAATATTTTCTATGGTTCCTCCCTGGATTATCAGGAAGTGGGTCAAATCCTTGTTCTGGTCTTAGCTCGCTCTATTTTTCCTATAATCCCACAAGTCAACATACTGATTATCTGGTGCCTATTGTTAGACTAAGGACACTCATTGCTGGTTTCTCTACTGTGGAAATATGTGTGCATCTGCTAGATTGAAAATGAGATACTTGCTGAGAAATTTTACCTATTAGAAATCTGCAAAGGTTAAAGAAATAGCTTTTTTCCTTTTATAAAATGGGGTTTGTTCCTTATAAAATTATCAAAATTGTCTAGGGCTTCCTTAAGTTTATCACTAATTATTTCATGGTTTTCATACTATTACAAGTGATCTTTTTAACATTTCAATTTAATCTTTTTTGCTAGTACTTAAATATAAGTTGATTTTTGTAAATTGACCTTGTATCATAAAACTTGCTAAACTCACATACTAGTTTTCGGTTGCTATTTTTTTCAGATTCCTTAGAATAGTTTACCAAATTTATTACACAGTCTACAAGTAAAAGTGACTTTTATCTTTTTCTTTCTTGTTTATAGGCATCTCATTTTTTCTTGCTTTCAAAAAGTGGCCAGAATTTCAATATAATGTTGAATAGAAATGGAGAGAAAAAAACCTACTTGTCTTATTTCTGAACTGCAGGTTCTTTGTAAATTCCCATAATGCTACTTTGTAGGGAATTTTTTTAACACGAAATAGTGTTTCATTTTGTCATTTCTTTAACTATTAAGATAATCGTGTTTTTGTTTTAGTTTGTTAATATTTTATCTATTGCTGCATAACAATGTCACCACACATTTAGCAGCTTAAAATAGCACACATAACTTTCAATGCTTGTTTGCCATGTAGGAAGCTTAGAAGTCATCACTCTATCTTAGTAAGTAAAAAACTGAATGAAATGAAAAATCAGCAGTTCTTCTAAGATCTGTCAGAGAACTGAGGCCAGAGGGCAAACCACTGCCCTCAAAATTGGAAAGGCAGGCACGCAGACACAGAGAATGCTAACATGAACAGAAACCCATGAATCCCAACATGAGCAGAAACCCATGAACAGAAATTTCTGTGAGAACCACGACCCAGGTAGGAAGACTAAACTGTAATTAAAGTATTGCTGGAGGCTCAGTGTGGAAAAGCCTGAAAATTAAAAAGTCCAGGGGAGCCAGTCACAGAGGGAGCCCTGCATTTTTGTGAGCTTTATCTCTAGAAGCTATACCAGATTTTTACAGTAAATACTGGAGGAAAAAAAAAATCCTCACACTTCTGGTAGGGGGAGGGGGGAGTAATCATTTTGAAATAAATTAGAATATTTTATTCCTAACAAGGCTTGCACTTATGAGAAACTATTTTACCAGAGCCTAATCTACTGGGGTTTCATCTGAGTAGATCAAGCTGGGTAAGACAAATATCCAATTTGGCCCCTTCTAGCTTGCCTCCACTTAAGGGAGGAAGAAGCTGAGAATCACTTTTGACATTCACAACCGAAAGAAAAGGACACATTAAAAGACTGAGACCCAATCATAAGACTATAGAACCCTTCCTCGGACCCCACATATTACCATTACACCACACAAGTTCTATTTATGGGCTTTCTTCTCAACTAAACATTAAAAGACCCACTAAAAGGCAAACAAAACAAAACAAAACAAAGCAAAAAACACCCTTAGTTTGAATAGAAAGAGCAAGAATCAGAACCAGGCTTAGCTCTGGCAGGGCTGTTGAAATGACCAGACTGGGAATTTAATTAGTATGCTAAGGGCTCTAGTAGATGAAGCAGACACTCTGCAAGAATAGATGGGCAGTATAAGAACAGAGATGGAAATAACAAGAACAACCCAAAAGAAAAGCTAGCGATGAAAACATTGTAACAGAAATGAAGCACATCTCTGATGTGCTTATCAGTAGACTGGACACAGATGAGGAAAGAATCTCTGAACTCAGGTTATGTCTCAAATTGACAAAACTGAAAAGGGAACAAAGACTAAAAAGAACAGAACAGATTGCCCAAAGACTGTGGGGCACCCATAAAAGATGTAACATATCATAGTGTGAACACCAGAAGGAGAAGAAAGAAACAGAAGAAATAGTTAAAACTATAATGACTCAGAATCTCCCCAAACTAATGTCAGTTACTGAACCATGGGTCTAGGCAGCTCAAAGAATATCAAAATAAATTCAAACAGAATAAAACCACACCTAGGCATATAACTTTTAAACTCAAAATCCAAGATAAAGATAATGGAAAAATCAAAATCAAAGATAAAGGAAAAAATCCTGAAAGAAGCCAGAGGACAAAAATGCCTTACTTATAGAGGAGCAAATATAACAGTTATATCCGATTTCTCAGTAACCATGCAAGCAAGGAGAGAGTGGAGTGAAATATTTAAAGTTTTTGGAGAAAAAAAGTCACCAACCTAGAATTCTGTACCCTGTGAAATTTATCTTCCAAAAGTGAAGGAAACATAAAAATGCATTCTCAGTTTAAAAAAAAACTGAGGAAATTTGTGGCCAGTAGATCTTCTTTGTAAGACATGTTAAAATTAGTTCTTCAGAGAGAAGAAAAATGACATAGGTCAGAATTTCAGGTCTACATAAAGAAAGAAAGAGCATGGATAAAGAATAAGTAAAGATAAAAACTCTGACTTCCTTATTCTTAACTGACCTAACAGATAACAGTTTCTCAAAAAGAATAATAGTAAAAATTATGCAATTTTATATGTGTGTGTCTATATACACATACATTTATACATTTATATATAAGTTGAATGATATCAATGATAGAGGGATAAGAGAGAGGAATTAAGAACATTTTGTTATAATAAGGTACTTGTATAATTTATGAAGTGTTAATAGTGTAATTTGAAAGTAGACTTGGATTAGTTGTAATATATGTTGCAAACTCTAGGGCAACCACTAAAAATGTAAAAATAAGAAATATAATTTATATGGAATTGAGAAAGGAAAGGAAATGGAATCATATAAAATGCTCAATTAACATCATAAAAAGTAGAGAGTGGAAGACAAAAACAGGAACAAATAACACGGGCAAAAAATAGAAAAGAGTAACAAGTATGATCAATATTAGCCTAACTATATCCACAATCACTTTAAATGTCAAGTCTAAATACATTAATTAAAAGGCAGAGATTATCCAAGTGGATTAAAAGAAAAAAGACTAGACCCAACTATATTTTATTTACCAAAAAACCCACATTAAACATAAAGACACACAGATGAAAAAAGATACGTTGCTAACACTAATCAAACTAAAGCAAGAGGAGCTGTATTAATTTCTGATAAGGGCAACTTCAGAGCAAGGGAAGTAAGTAGGGATAACGAAGGGCATTATATAATGATAAAAGGGTCAGTTCTCCCAGAAATCGAGCAGTCCTTAATGTGTGTGCACCTAATAAGAAAGTGTCTAAATATGTGAGGCAGATACTGATAGAACTATAAGATAGATGAATCCACTATTACAGTTAGAGACTTCAACACTCCTCTGAGAAATCTGACAGTACATTAGACAGAAAATCAGAACATTCTTCTCACTCTCACATGGAACATTCACCAAAATAAGCCATATCCTGGCCAAAAAATACACTTTAACAAATTTACAAGAATAGAAATCATACAGTGTCTGCTTTCAGACTATAATGGGATTAAACTAGAAATCAATAGCAGAAAGATAGCTAGAAAATCCTCAAATACTTGGAGACAAAACAGTACATTTCTAAGTAACACAGGGGTCATGAAAAAAGTGTCAGTGGCACTTAAAAATAGTTTTTGAACTAAAAAAACTGAAAATACAACCTATGAAAGTTTGAGGAATGCAGGGAAAGCAGTTTCACATTTTTTTTCCAGGTGTCTAGTCATTTACTCTCAGAAAGCAATTCCTGTAGTTGTTAATCCTTCACTGGCGGAAGGGGAGGTCATCACAGTGTGTTCAGTTATTTCCAGTATAATCTTATTAAGTTTCGTTTGCCTTGATAGTTTCTGATTTGTTTGTTTGCCTCAAAATTTGTACTTAAAAGTCTTCTTATAAGGTGGTCTTGTTTAGCAGAAATACAGAACCCAGATGTTAGACTCAAAATAGCATTTGCAAATAGCCACCTACGTGGTCCACTAAAATTATTTAACTTTTCTTACCTACAAAATAAGGGTAGTTCTATCCCTCTTGCAGATTTGCTGTATATATTAAAAAATAATATTTTTAAATACTGGAGCTCAATAATAAATGATAGTTTTTATTATTTACAAATTTTAACCGGTAGCATAGCATATATAAAATTTCTATGAAAGAAAATTTAATAAGCTTAATATAGAGGAATAAAGTGATTGTTACCACAACACCTAAGAGAAAACGCGGTAAGCCACTAATTATTATCAGCAATATAATGACCAGAAAAAGGGGCAAAGTACTTATTTTCTAGATAATGTAATGTATTTGACTGGATATTATGATCTTCTTACAGTTATTATCAATGAAGAGAGCAGTTTTAACAATCGTCCTAATGAGGCAGTTGGTTTTGCTTATAAGAAAATAGTGTTTTCTCTCTCTCCTACCCCTGTTGACGTTGAGATGGCAAAGCTAGTAAACAGCATAACATGTGAGTGTAAACTGGTTATGTTCCCAAGCTTGTTTATGCACTGTGTTTATTATTATAATTGTACACTTATTGTATAAATTAATGTGTGAATGTGAACAGGGATATTTAAGAATACATTGGGTGCTTTGTAAACACTATAAAAGTGAAACAAACATATTTTTGATTGAATTCCTTTAGGC
>PVHT021183523.1:6207761-6391569 GCA_004024745.2 Catagonus wagneri | reverse complement strand
TTTTATGTCTTAAACTCAATCAAATTTCTAAGCCCTAATTGTTTAAATATCACTTTAATTGAGGTTTTTAAAAAGCAGTTACCTGCTCATTCTCAGTACATCATATAGATTTTTTGTGCTGTAATGGTAATGAAATATATAACACTTTTCTGCCCCTTTTTCTCTTCTTACCCATTTCTTTTTTATTTTTGTAAAGGTATACCTCCCTTACCATCAATCCTCTCATTTACTAAAGATGTTCAACAAATGATAAGATATAATGGCTTGTAAGGTATCAACCTTTTGAGTTAAGAAAAAAAGTAATTGTGAACATCCACTGTCCAGTTCACGTAAGGATGCTGGGAGTGATACGTATCACAACCAGTGAGCCCTTGAGGGCATTAGAATAAATGCTAAGAAGACAAAATAAGTGATCCACACTCCAGAAACTGGGACAACTAGATCAGTAATTATACTGTACAGACTTGTAGACTGAAAGATATATAGACTGATAGACAAGCACATAGACTGGACCCTTGACTCAGGATTAAGGGAGACTTCCCATCATAACTGACATTTAATATTTTAGAACAGATAATTTAAAGACATGGAATATTAGATATAGAGGCACAGAAACAGAAGAGAGAGAGAAAAAGCACACAGCATATTTCAAGGAATGAAAGCTAGTTTAGAAAAGTTATATGAGAGACTATCAAAACGGCATCATGAATCACATGACCTGGATTTTTGAAATTATTCTAAAGCTACACATCCTTCTAAACATTCTAGTAGAGGGGTGAGATTATAAATTTTTATTCAACAAAGATCACTTTATTCATTAACCACAGTCTGTGAGATTATGGTGTTATAATGATATATTATGATACTCATACCAGGTTTGATGTTTCTGGTTAAACACCCTTCATTATGATTTTGTGTGTGTGCATGTCTGTATGTGTTTATAATGAAGTCATTAAAGACACTCTGAATCTTGGGCCATCTGAAAATGTTTTTTCTCAAAATCACAAATAATACAAACATAATCCATTTTTTTCTGAAAAAACGTTCTAAAGATTTTTAAAAAGGAGGAAACAGGAAAATTTAAAAATGAACAGTTTGATCCATGTATTTATCTGAGTGCACACTTTGTGTCAGGCTCTATAGGAGACACTGAGGATTTAGAAGTAAACAAAAGACAGGTATTCCAGCTTTAATGAGGTCCCTCAGTTCCTTGCCTTGTTCTGGCTAAGATGCATCTCCCTGCACAATCCACTTCTACTCAGAAAAAAAAAAAAAATCAATATTCTTTTCACACATGGAAAATAAAAACAAAAGCTTTAGTATATCATGATTATCTGTATGAATTAGAAATTTTTACTTAGACTCACATTTCTAAACATTGTACAAGTATTATCTGTACTTTGTTCTGGAAAAATCTCAAGGATGTTTGTACAGCCAGTAACCTTGAAATACAGAGCTAACGACTAACTCCCTCCAAAGCAAAGGACAGATTTCAGTCTTGAAAGGAGAGAGAGTGCCTCCTTCCAAAACAAATAGCAGAAAGGCTTACAGCAGGGGTTCCCAAAGCTCAGTTTTTTACTGAAATGCAATCTGCTGCATACACAGGTGTCACCTGGCCCTCTTCATGACACCCTGTGGAAATTGGATTTCAGGGAGCTAAGTGTTGAGACTCTGGCTATTCCTGTGAGTAATAAACTATTCTTTGTTTCTGACCCAAGAGCCTTATGTTATCCAGTAGCATTCAAGGAACTGAAGCAGCCTAAATTACTATCTTGCAAGCAGGTTAAACCTCAGACCTGCCACAATTCTTGATAACAAGTATCTCTTTTTCTATAGTTCATAATGAAATTTCATCTAGGCCACAAGTCAGAAAATACCTAGAGATGATAATGTAATGATTTTAAGTTCTTGAAATTTATATCAAAAAAATTATACAACTGGACTGATAGACCTAAGACCCAAATAAATGGAGAACTATACCATATCCATAGAGAGGAAGATCCAACAACATTATAAAGATGTCATTTGTGCCCAGTTAACCGTGTAATTAATTGCCTACCAATTAAAATTCTAATAAGCTAGTTTATGGCGTTTCTGTTGGGAAGTTAGTAAAACTGGGGGGAGCAGGAGTACACATGGGATGGCAATAACACATCAATTTTTACACCTTCTGTATTAATTTTACGTGGAAAATTTTATAACATGTATTGCTTCCTCTAACTTAAAAATAAATAAAATTATTTAACACAACTATAAATAGCAAAGATAGGAAATTATAATGTACTTTGGAGTACAAAATTAAATCTGGAGTGAAGTATACCATCAGGCTTTCCTCTTCATTTTGAAAATGTTAGCGAAAATATTTTAGCTTTACTTTTTGTAGCCATGCACTTTGATAGAGCATACATAAAGGATTCATATTTAAATGGTTTTAACTGAATAAAACATCAAAATTTTAAACTTAGTGACTATATCATTTCCAGTATCATTAGAAAGATATTTAATATATGAAGTAACAAAAGAAAAGATGATAGCTTTTTCTGCCTTTCACAGGAAAAAAGTGAGATGTTTCTTGAAGGCTTTATACATTTGTTTGCAAATGAGACAAAATGCGTGTCAAGCTCATCAATTAATTTTTGGAAGTTCTGCTCTCCATTTATAAGACAGTCTGTGACCTTGACAAATTTGTTCACTACGAAAAAAAATCCACCATAAAATAGTAATAGCAGCATTCAAACATATTAAAGTTCTTGCTAACCATTCTGTATTTGAATTCTTCATAATTCTAAGAGGGGAAAAATTTAACATGTACATGGAAAAAATAAATCTAGACACAGATCTTTATGAAAATTAACTCAAAGTAAATTATAGACATAAATGTAAAATGCAAAATTATTAAACTCCTTAAAGATAACATAGGATAAACCTACATGATCATGACCTACAAGTACAGTGATGACTTTTCAAGTACAACTCCAAAGCCACAATCCACAAAGGAAATTATTGATAAACTGGACTTCATTAAAGTTTAAAACTTCTGCACTGAAGAAGACAGGAGAAAAGCCACAGACTGGTAGAAAATATTTGCAAGACACATCTGATGAAATACTGTTATATACAAAGAACTCTTAAAATTCAACAATGAGAAAACAAATGGCCCAATTAAAAATGAGCCAAAGACATTAGCCAACACCTCATCAAAGAAAATATATACATGACAGCAAATAAGTATATGAAATGATGGTCCATATTATGTGTCATCCAGGAAATGCAAATTAAAATAACAATGAGATGCACTATACACCTATAAAGCATACCCAAAGTCCAGAATACAGACAACACCAATGCTGATGAAGATATGGAGGAACAGGAACTCTGATTGACTGCTGGGGGAGCGTGAAATGGTACAGCCACTTTGGAAGACAGTTCACTGATTTCTTAACAAACTAACTGTACTTTTTATTATAAAATCCTGTAATTATGCTTCTTGGTATTTATCCATAGGAGCCGAAAACTTGTTTCCACTAAATGCCTACATGTGGATGAGTAAAATAACTTTATTAATAATTGCCAAAACTTGGAAGCAACTCAAATGTCCTTCAGTAGGAGAATGGATACTGTGGTACATCCAGACAAATGAACATAATTTAGTGCTGAATCGACCTGAGCCATTAAGCCATGAAAAGACATGACGAAGCTTAAATGCATATACCAAGTGAAAGAAGCCAATCTGAAAAGGCTACATACTGTACCATTCCAGCTATATGACACTGTGGAAAAGGCAAAACTAAGGATACAACAGAAAGATCAATAGCTGCCAGCCATCCTCATGGGGAGGAATGAACAGGTGGAACACAGAGGATTTTTAATACAGTGAAAATACTTTGTATGACACTATAATGATGAATACATGTCATATATTTGTACTAAGCCTTGAAATGTACAACACCAAGGGTGAACCCTAATGTAAACTATAGATTTGGGGTGATATTGATGCATCAATGTAATTTCATTGGTTGTAGCAAATGTACTGCTCTGATGGGGGAATGTTGGCGATGGGGGAAGCTACCCTAATTTCATTGCATATATCACCTTAGAAATTTGCAGTCATGCATTTATGTCGTGCTCTGTTCATCTTTCATCCAGTTAATTCACTTCTTTTTAATTAACTCTCCTGTTAAATTTTCTCTTTCTTTCAAAGACAAGACTTCACATATTATTTAAAACTTTTTCAATTTTGTAGAGTTCATTAAAATTTTCTCTTTGGTTTTATTTACCTTTGTCTGTTTTACGTTTCATAAACTTTATTTTGCCATTGCAAATGTGTATACAATATGCCCAAACTTGATGTTTAATTTGATTTCATGTAGATCAAGCTTTTGACTTTAACCTTAAATCAAAAGTCTGAGGAACATGTTCTAAGCAAAAGCAGCTGTTTTCAACAGACTCTTATTCTTTTTTAAAAAATGAATTTTATTGGTCTCTCTCTGTCTCACCTATTTCACTTAGGATGATAATTTCTAGGTCCATCCATGTTGTTTCAAATGGTGCTATTTCATTCTTTTTTCATAGCTTAGTAATATTCCACTGTATATATGTACCACATCTTCATCATCTAATCCTCTGTTGATGGACATTTAGGTTGCTTCTGTATCTTGGCTAATGTAAATAGTGCTGCAATGAATATTGGGGTCCATGTATCTTTTCGAATTATGCTTTTTTTCTGGATATATGCACAAGAATGGGATTGCTTGATCATACAGTAGTTCTATACTTAGTTTTTTAAGGAACCTCCATACTGATCTCCATAGTGGCTACACCAATTTACAGTCCCACCAAGAGCGCAGGAGGGTTTCCTTTTCTCCACACCCTCACCAGTATTTATTGTTGTAGGTTTTTTTGATAATGGCCTTTCTGACTGGTGTGAGGTGATACCTCATTATAGTTTTGATTAGCATTTCTCTAATAATTAGTCATGTTGAAGATCTTTACATGTGCTTTTTGGCCATCTGATTTCTTTGGAGAAATGTCTATTTTTATCCCTTCTTCTACATTTTATTTCATTGTATTTTTATTAAACTATAGTTGATTTACAGTGTTATATCAATTTCTGCTGTATAGCAGAGTGATTCAGTCATACAACTATCTGTTTAGATCTTCTTACCACTTCTTTTTTTTTTTTTAAGGCCACACTGTGGCATATGGAGGTTCCCAGGCTAGGGGACAAATCGGACCTCCAGCTGCTGGCCTGTGCCACAGCCATAGCAACGCAGGATCCAAGCCGCGTCTGTGACCTACACCACAGCTCATGCCAATGCCGGATCTTTAACCCACTGAGCAAGGCCAGGGATCGAACCTGTAACCTCATGGTTTCTAGTCAGATTTGTTAACTGCTGTGCCATGACGGAACTCCCTGACCACTTTTTAATTGGGTTTTTTTTTTTTTTGGTATAAGGCTGTGTGAGATGTTTGTATATTTTGCAAATTAATCCCTTGTCAGTTGCTTTGTTTGCAATTTTTTTTCCCATTCTGTAGGCTGTCTTTTCATTTTGTTAGAAATGCTTATTCATACTTAGGCTTCTCTTTTTTGAGTTGGATATCATTTTAATTGAACAGAGACAACCAGTGACTTCAGAAACCTAATTAAATCCTAGTTATCTCAAAAATGAGATTTTCATCAGCTAGTATTTAATGCATTTGGAGAAAAATCTTGATATGTTCTCAATAATAACATGGAAATTCCCTAGAATTATTCTTCTTTAATTGTAAAATTAAACTAGAATGTACCTGTGGAAGTATTTCATCTTAAGGCTTACTTTCTAGCCATAAACTGAGGTTAGGTATTCTCTGATTTTCCTTTTTTCCATTCCATCCTAATCTTATTATCAACTGTCCTTGTTTTCTCTTATAACTCTCTTAGTTTACCCAAAATTGGTTATTTTCTTTTAATCATTTCTTCCCTTTCTCTGAACTCTGGTTCACTTTAATCATGCTTTACTGTTATAAATTTTAGCAATTTAACGACAACTTTCATTTACAGCATTATTTCTTGATTTGTTCTTAATCAGTTTTTAAAAGTAATGATAAATACTCCTGGGTTCTTCAGTAAATTGCCATGTGCCCATACCTTCATTAGCCTATAATTTCTATCCCTTCTAAGCCATAATGGTTGTTTTGCTTGTGAGAGTGAATTATAAATCTGGTTATACACAGGGGACTTCCCACTCTCTGGGATTTGAACTAAGCTTTGCTTTGACTCCAACTGTTATTTCAGCATAAATCAGATTCAAGCAACTTGACCAAATTATCAAAACTCCATATTTCCAGTGAAAAGGGAAATGAAACCTTATGCAAAGCATACCCAAATCTCAAATTTTTCTTCAGTTGACATTACTAACTAAAATGTATCTTCTGGATTTATGCAAACAACTGCCTTTATTTCATCCTCAGAATGTTTTACACAAAGAAAAATACATATCTGGTATAATAAAAATGAAACAAAAATTATCAGGAAATATTTTCCTATGCCTCAGCTATAGGCTTTCCTTAGAAGTAGCTTCAGAGATTAGGGAGAAAAGCTCTAGTGACTTTCAGAATTAACTCTTATTTCTAAATATACCTCTGGTTATCTTAATGTACTCAGAAATGAATTTATTTGCAAGTATAACTTGCCTCCCAAAGTAAAATTAGCGTAAATAAGGAAAATTATATTTGAAAATGTAATTGTAAATATTAACACACCAACAAGGTGTAAAAGCAGACCTAAATAATACAATAGAAGATCTTCATGTGGACTCCCACTTGCCCTCCTAATCTAGATGTGCTGTGTCATCCACCAAGTGGTCGATAAACCCACTTGCTCCAACGGGACCCACATAAGTGATTCACGGTGCCAGTACCAAAGCTTAATCTTCAATTAAGATTCAAAAGGAAGCCACCGTTGCTTTATTTTTTAATGTCTCTAAAAATACTTGTGTTGTTTTCTTTGTAAGAAATAAGTTCATAAGCAGAACCTGCTTCAATTAAATAAAAAAACCTCTTTAAACCAGTGTGTTTCACACCGCAGATCACATACAACCTTTAACTTGTCCATGAGTAAACATCAGTGAATTATAATCAGCAATAAAATTAAATAGACTTGCAAAAAAAGAGGAAATAGCTAAGTACCTCCCATGTGGGATTATCTTATGACCCTTTCACTTAAATTATCTATGTCTATATTTACGTGTCAGGATGTAAAATGTATCTCCTACTGTAGTTTGTGGTCAAAAAATTTGAAAGCCATGGCCTGAGACAGCAAAATGGCTGAGACTAAAATAACAGTGTGATCCTAAAAGCATCTGTTGACGATAGAGAGTTGATTCATACTCTGATGAACGACTGTTATTATCTATAAACATTCCTAAGTTAAAAGTTCTTTAGCAGAAGAATCTGTGCAGCCCCAATAAGCCAGACTTCAAACCACTCAAATATGTCTCAGCAGAATTCTGACCTCTCTCGGGTATTAGCTTCTTCCCAGTTTAAGAAACACAGCAATCTGGTTGGGAATTTGAAAAGCATCTTTAAGATCCTTTTTCAGGAACATGGATTTCCTTTTTCCTTACACTGCCTCAGCAAGATAATGGTAACTGCCTCACTTTGCCTTCCTTCTTCGTTCAGGCAAACCTTGGACTTCCAATAAACCACCTTCCCATCACTGCCTTTTTTGACTTTTACTTTTAGAGACCATCCATTTTCCAATAACATGGTCTCAAAAGATACACATCAGAAAGAAGCTTGATGAAAATTTGCTATTTGTCTCCTTCTAACCTATTCATCCCTTATATCCAGTAATGTAGCAAGCTGCTTATTTAACTGCAACTAAAGCAATACCCGGCTATGATCTTTTCTATGTACAACTTTCAGCAGTTTGATCTTTTCGCTTATGGCCAGTGGTATTTATTATCAGTAATAATGTGAGAGCTAGAAAGTGTAATGTGAGCCTTAATACATATGACAAAAGGCCCCCCTCCTTTATTCTGAAAGCTGAGAGTGAATGTGCTGAAGTTTGGATGAGGTAAGGCTCTCGGGAAGTAGGGTACTGAGAAGTTTCCCCAAAGCCCATCTATCTTGATAGGAGCTTCTTGTTAGAGAAAGTGACAACATGGTCTTCATGCTCGGCATAATTCCATCAAGTGCCCCTGAAACTGCAGTACTGAACTCATGCCTCATTTTGACTCTTAGTAGGACAGTAATTCATGGCGAGTAGTTGGTCAGGATGCCCAGTCAGTCTGCCCTACTCTCACTCTAACCTCCTTGCATTCTGTTTTACTTTATCTTTCCCAACACTCTTTTCCAGGTGTGGTCATGACTGGACTAATAGAGAATTTTATTGATATAGATCATAACTGTCACTTTTAGCCAAGTGGCTTTTCAACCTCTTATAGCTGCATGAGCTATTCCTATACATGTGTCCCCAAGACTGGAATTTTTCTGCTTCTTGGGACCCATACAGGCTGAAACTCAGTCTCTCAGCTTTGGGATAATAATGTTTCTCAGAATCATAGCATGCAGTGTCTTTAATACTAAACATCCAGCATTGTCTACTGTTAAAAACGGGCTCTCAAAGATATTAGAATTTGCTCTAATTCAAATCTTCCTTTGCATATCCTTTAATATACAAGTAGATATAGCTTTAAACTCTCTCTCTCTGTTTCCATTTTTTAAACAGGAAAATATTGAGTATCAGAGCTACCTTTTTTCAGAAGGTTCCCTTGGTGGCACAATGGAAATTAACCCAACTAATAACCATGAGGACTCGGGTTCAACCCCTGGCCTCACTCAGTGAGTTAAGGATCCGGTGCTGCCGTGAGCTGTGGTGTAGGTTGCAGGCACAGCTTGTATCCCACGTCGCTGTGGCTGTGGTGTAGGCTGGCAGCTGTAGCTCCGAATCAACCCCTAGCCTGGGAACTTCCATATGCCACGGGTGTGGCCCTAAAAACAAAAGGGAAAGCAGAATTTCTCACCTCTGTGACTGAGGAAAGAGGCACAGAGACTCTGCTACACACTATGTCAGATTAAATTGAAAAATAATTTAATTAAAATACACCTGTTCTCTCCAGTCTGCCAGAATCTAATCATTTGAAATGGCACTTTTCCAGATGATAGTGGTCACTGTCCTTATTTCAGAAATAAGGCAAATCTAATATTTCACACATGCCTGCTATTTTGGGAATCCAATAACTTAGCCTGTCAAAACCACATCTAGTGGAATGTCATAATAATCTTCTGAAAACAGAGAGGAATGTAGAAGAAAATAAAAAGAATCAGATGACTTCATAATACTTCTTATTTCCAGGAAATAGTCACACTACATACAAATATATATGGCAAATACAAAGCACAAAATATTAGGTCCAAAATATAAATTATTTTAAAATATTTTGTAAAATTAAAAAATACAGTTTTTATCGTAAACCCTGGGTAGCCTTTTCAGCCTCATAAAATTAATCCAGCCATTTCCAAAGACAACAGAGCTTTGACTGTAGTGTTCCAGAACACTGCTGTACGGCTCCAGAGTGCCAGTCATTTTAAGGATACACACTGATGGAATATTAACTAGCTGAGAATCAAAATAATTTTATGAGAAATGCAGCCTATGAATTTGAGTCTCATTCTTTCTGACAAATATAAAGAATCTTAGGATTTGCAAGCTTGCCCTGGAAAAACATAGGGGAAACTACCAAGCCTACTCGGAGCACAGCCCAATGTGGATAATTGGGGGGACCTTTTTTGATCCATCAGGATGATTGGTGGTGAGCTAACTGAACCGGAAGTTCTAAGATGACTGTGATCAATAAACAACTCTGTCCACTTTTGAAATTGCCCCACATCGTCTCACCACCTCCAGTTACTCCTTAAATCTTCTCATAGGTAGATAATACGTCCCCATTTATGATTCTATAAACCTTTAGTTATTTGTGATATTTACTGAAGTTTGTCCCACAGCTCCCCTTGTGCACACCCTCCAAGGGCAGACTCATCCATGCTACAGTCTTGGCAACCACTCGCAGGCAGAAGATGCCCTAACTTCTCCTTACTGGCTCAGGCTGCTCTTCTGAGTTTCCAGATGGGCTCTCAAATTCACTGTATTCAAGCCAGAACTCCTCATCTTCTTTTTAAATCTGCTTCTTCTCCAGCATTCTCTTTATTATTAAAATCCCAATCTACCTAATCACCTATGTTAGAAAGTGGAGGATTCTGGACTCATCTTTTAGTTTTCACATCCAGTAATTCGTCAGGTCTCAATATTTCCTACATTCAGCCTTTTCACTTTCATTTATTTTATTTATTCAGCAAATATTTAATGAGTGCCTAGCACAATGCTAGTCATTCCTCTAGAGTTTACATTGAGCAACAATATATATATTTATGTATTATAAATGATATATATAATATATAATACTATATATATAGTATATATGTATACATATATACATACATATATACTATATATGTATACATACATATATACTATATATGTATGTACACACACACACACACACACACACACATATAAAAATTCTACCACTCTGGAGCTTACATTCTAGTTTGAGGAATAGAAAATAACAAAAAGTATAACAAATTAGTTATCAGAAGCTGGTACTTGCTACAGACTAACATATATAACATATAGAACAGGATAATGAGGATCAGTAATGTAGAGGAAAAGACATTAAAACTTTAAATGGGCTGTTCAGAGTAAGCCATGTTGATAAAATAAAATTTGAACAGACTTAAAGAGCATATAAGGGTTAGTAAGAGTTAACCAAGAAAATGTGATAGAAGAATGTCCCGGGAAGAGACAACAGGCGAGTCAGGATGTGTGTAGTGGTTTTAAGAGCAGCAAGAAGACCAGTGAGGCTGGAGATCATCCTTATTCCTGCTAAATTTTCCTCTCCAGGTGTGTCTGTCTACTCTCTCTTTTATTCACCTTGAGAATTATTTCTCTACAACTCAAATTGCCATAACTCTCCCCTCCAGAAACCTCTCAATGACTACCCGCAGAAAAAGTTAATCTCTTCACTGGAATATACAAGTTACCATGATCTGGTTTGTGTTTACTTCTATAGGTGTATCTCATTCCTCTTCCTATCTACTTAGGATGTTCTCACTGTCTTCTTATTGGTCCAGAAATATCAAACTCCTTCCAGTTTCACACACACCAATTTTTCCGTTTATAACTCTGCTGCACCTTCTGTGTGGACGTCCTATGCCTCTTTTCTCTTGTCTAAATAATGTTCATCTACGTCCTCCCTTACCACTCACAATACCGATTCCGTTCAGTGTGACTACTTTTTCATACCTATGCATATCTTTAGCATTGCTCTTATGATCTATTTAATAAATAGATTTCTGTGTGCATTCTTTTATTAGGTTCTGTTTCAACCCCTTAACTGAAAAGCATATATACCTTGTGTATAATTGATGCCAAGTAAATGTTGGTTAAATAGGTGAATGATTATTATCATGTTTAAGTTGATTTAAGTAGGGAGATTTCAGTTGACTTTAAGATGAAATTTCAATTGTTTTCTATTGTTGTCAGACCAAATTTCACTTTTCTGCCTGTCATGGGCCTTAATCTATTAGTCTTATCTGGCTTTTCAAACTGTGTGTGGATGTGTAATCATTCAACTAGTCAGCCATTTTTACTGGGCATTAATTATGTACAAGGCATATATTTTTATGCTTAAGGAGCTCAGAGCTTAAAAATAATAAATATATAAAATAATAAATACATAAATATAAATATACAATGCATTAAATAAATAAATAATAAAATATAAAATAGCTATATGTATTGTGTATACTTTCCATTTATGGATGGAATGGAGTGAAGCCTCTTTTACCCTAACTTCAATATGCTAATTGACTGAGAAGGCTCTTCTTGTCCCCACAAACACACGGTGCACATTTCAGCTTCCACAACTCTGCTTTAGTGTTATTCTGTTCCCTTACTTGGGAGAGCTGTATCTTTTTCCCTCTACCTAAATTTTTTTTCTGTCCTATAAATACAGCCAAGCTCCATTTCTTGACTGAACTCTCTTGGCTTAATGAAGTTTGCTGCTTATCTTGTGTGTTGGCTTCAGCATCTTCTGATTTTAACATGTGAGAAGGCAAGAATGCGTTAAATTGATTTTATCCTCCGTACTGTCATCATAATAAATATTTGCTGAAGCATCTGGGATATCAAATATGAGAGTGAGCTTAACAGAGGTCTTTGGGTTATTTGTATTTGGAGATCGATAATTAAAGCAGAAACGAATATTTCCCCAAGCCAGTATGGAATTCACCTCTGTATAAGAATAATGAGCAAAATACTTCACGGAAGACAATGCTAGTTTAAGATTCTAACCAGAAGCTTCAAAATAAAAGAGAGTAAATGAACACATCTTAATGAGGAGGAAAATCAATGAGAAGAAAACATCCATGTGGTTTTTGTTTAATCATGGAAGGTTGCTTCACTTCCTTTCTTTTTTTCCCATCTGTTCAGCAACTCTCAGGTTTAGCTCTCTTCTGACTAAGTGCAATTGATTAGTATTGATTAATGGTGACATAAACCAAGGAATAACTTTGGGATTTAGTCTTGATTTAAAGGTTTTACATTTATATTGTCTCCTTTCTTTTTCTCCTGACCTTTCTCTGGAAAGTAGAATATGCTATGTACCCTAGTGTGCCATAATTTCCTCACTGAATACCAAAGTCCTTGAATTAACAATATATGAAAGACAATAAATCAGTGGGGTATTGCAACGCATTTTCCCTAGGAGGAACACTATGATATACAATAAACACGGAGAAAAAGACCTACTGACCCAGAACCCAGCTAGCTAGTTTGCAGCTGCCAGCCAGTGTCTGAAAAGCTAGTCCCTCTTTCACCTTTTTTTTTTTTTTTTTTTGCTTTTAAGGGCTGCATCCACGGCATATGGAGGTTCCCAGGCTAGGGGTCCAGTCAGAGCTACAGCTGCCGGCCTACACCACAGCCACAGTAACATCAGATCAGAGCCATATCTGCAACCTACAGCACAGTTCATGGCAATGCCAGATCCTTAACGCACTGAGCAAGGCCAGGGATCGAACCCGCAACCTCATGGTTCCTAGTCAGATTCGGTTCTGCCACCATGACAGAAACTCCTCTCTTTTAATTATCAAGGATCTAATTGTACTAGAATAAGCTATGAGGATAGCAGTAAGAAAATTCATCCTACCTGGTGGGCTTTGCTAATCTCTATGTCATTTTGTAGGAGGAAAACTTTACAGGCTGATGCTTTCAGATATCAAATCTGTATTTTATATCCTTTTACCATTTTCTAATCTTTGTAGAAATAATTGATATTAATGACTACATGTTTTCATTCCATAGTTTATTTACCTTGGTTGACTATAAGATATTATGCTGTCTCTTGCTGGTTTTAGGTAGATTACAATGACCTTCTCTCAATAAGTCAGCCCTATTCACTTATTCTGTTATAGAGCCGAATCACCCATAGGACAGCCTTAGAATTAAGCAGTCACCCATATGGCCTGTTGGTGGCCTGATCATTCCTCTGCACAATGACTGCCCTTACACAAGTAGTGGATGCCTGAAAATTTACTAAGGGAGGCAGTGTAATCCAGTAAACCAGCACAGGGGCTTTGTCATTGATGCTAGGGCCATGCTCCTCTGCTCATAGTTTATCTCTGTTTGCCTCACTTTTCCCAACTGTAAAAGAGAATGATGATGCTTACTCCTTGAAGATTACATGAAACAATACATGTTAGCTATTTATGATTCTGCTTGGTCAATAGTAAGTACTTTAAAAAATTAAGTATTGTTATGATTATAAAGTAGTCATTGTTTTGACTTAACTTATTCTGCACCCTGCACCTAGTAAGGATAAAGCCTTAAAATAATTCATACTAGAGGGTTAGTTTCTTACTCTGTGAAAGAACATATGGATTAGCTTCATAAACTGCAAAGTGCTCTATAAAAAACAAAAAATGGTGTAACTAGCATTTTAAAGGGCAATGTGAAAACAGAAGTGGTTTTGGTACAAAAGGATGGCAGAGAAAGGCTGAAGGGGAACTCAGCTATTTTATACCTTTTACCAGTGCCTTCCTCTATCACATATTAAAGAATGTACTCCCAGTTCATCTCTATGGAGTTACTCAATGAAAGAAGGCCCATAAGAGATTACTCACCACACAGGGGGAATTGAACAAATCCAGGCCTGTAAGCCAGCCCCGCACCTGGGGCTGAGGGACTCACTGACCTAGACACAGCCTGTGACAAGCATTCACACATCCTGTCTGGCCAGAAGAGGTGTGCCAGGAGTGTGGGGTGGGTAGAGCGAATGGGTGCGGGGGTCCAGGGTGTCTTTGAACCAAAGTAGGACCTGGGACGTTCTAATGCTCTGATAGCAGAGTGTTTCCTAGGAACAGAGTAAAAGTGAGGTTGACATCATGCACCTCCCTTTGATATGCTCCTCATCTTCCAACCCTACAGATTAGAGGCCTGGCCTGATGTCAGCTATGTCATTTGAAAGTAACCAGCGCCACTGTAAAAAAAATCTCTAGATCGCTTTGGAGCTATTTGCAGAGGGCAAAACCTGAAGTGGATAAAGGATTGAGGGGCTCGGATCTATTGTAATCTTAAGTTTTAATGTAAATATTAGCTCATTTGTATCTCTAATATGAAAAAAGCAGTAACTTCTTTTTAGTTTTTTTTTTTTTCTGTATGTCTTTCTGCAGGACACTATGAATTTGTGAGGACAGTAATCGTGGCATAGTCATTTCTTTTATTTCTTGTATCTTGCACATAAAAAACTAAAACTAAAAAAAAAGCAATACATAATAGCTGCTCAGTGATCCTTTTAATATGTAAATGAATACAAGAAATCACACAAAATAATGTCTTTGGCATTTCCCCTAAAGATACATATATGGGTTGAGATATATCGGCGACCTAGAAATTTAGTCAAAGCTCAGATTTTACCAAGAGAAACTCTCCTTTACCATAGAAGACTGAATCTGGGGACCTTAAAAAGGAGTGCATTGGAGTTCTCGTGGCGCAGTGGAAACAAATCCAACTAGAACTATGAGGTTGCAGGTTCGATCCCTGGCCTCTCTTAATGGTTAAGGATCTGGCATTTCTGGGAGCTGTGGTGTGGGTCACAGAGGCAGCTCGGATCTGGCTGCTGTGGCTGTGGTGTAGGCCTGCAGTTGTTGCTCCGATTGGATCCCATATGCCATGGGTGTGGCCCTAAAAAGTTAAATTAATTAATTACTTAATTTAAAAAAAGGAGTGCATTGTGAGTCCTCCAGCATTTCTACTTGAAATCTGAGACAATTCCAGATGCTATCTTAAGCCAATACTACCATCAATTTCTAGGAGATTCAGAAGACTTTTAAACTTTGACAAATACTATTAACCGTGAGTAAGAATTTTCTATGAAAAACCAAACATTTTTATAAGTGATGAAACATTAGATGAGATGCTTTGTTTTAAGGAATTTCTTTAGTTATCTGCCTGTGATTGATATATAGTAAATATCCTAAGCATACATGCTGTCAAACTGTGAATAAAGACTGTCATACAGTGATAGTAATCAAACCATCTCATGCAGAGCTTGAAAAGTAACTCATAATTATGCACAATAATATATTTAGCTGTATTCTGAGTTCATTAAACAAAACACATTATTGCAAGACTTTCATATCTATACATAGCAAATGCATACATTATGTAGAAAGTTTATATGGGCAACTGATCTCTCACTGAAACTGAGTCATCTCAGGAGAAAAGTTTACTATAAAATTGGTATCAGTGATACTACACGAATTGTATTGTGATGTATTATTCATAACAAATAGAGTTAAATCACACAACTTCAACTTTTTGTCTTGTTGAAATGTTATCTAAGGATATTTTACTGTATGTAATGAGACAAGTGTCCTGTTGTTTAATATGGCTGATGTTCTACAGCTATTCAGAGAAGCTTTTGGATTGAGAATCATGTCAGTCTTAGAACATATAGTCATCTTTAAAGTCTCTCTAACAATAGAAATTATTTGATAATTTAAATTATTTGAATTATAAGTTTATCCAAACAACATTATGACCAAAAATAGAAGTACATATGTATCTCAGCAGACCTAAACGTAAGATTAAAAACCAGCAAGACATTGTAAAGATTTGGATATTTCATAATTGGTTTCCTATTCACCTCCTACTCAAGCATTTCCTGAACTTTCTGGGAGGTTTGTAGAAATCAAATTTTTCTGTGTTATTTTACCATTATACAAACATTTTCTGACAGCAGAGGACAAGAAAAAATTGCCCAGTGATCCAATTTATTTACTATGGATTTGAATCATATTTTAATTTGTCTCACACTGCCTTTGATACCTCTGAAATTTTCAACAAGTATTAAATATCCCTCTTCCAGAGTTCCCAGTATGGCTCAGTGGTAATGATCCCAACTAGTATCGTGAGGATGTAGAACCGATCCCTGGCCCCACTCAGAGCGTTAAGGACCTGACATTTCTGTGAGCTGCGGTGTAGGTTGCAGATGCTGCTAGGATGTGGCATTGCTGTGGATGTGGCATAGGCCAGCAGCTGCAGCTCCAATTGAATGCCTAGCCTGGGAACTTCCATATGCTGCAGGTGCAGCCATAAAAATAAAAATTAAAAAAAAATTTTTTTAAATCCCTCTTCCTCCATTGGAGTCCAGCTTTTCCTTCCTCTCTCCTTCCTTCTGTCCCTCCTGCTTCCCTCATCTCTCTCTCCTTTTTTTGTTTTCAACACGGATTTCTTATTTTCACACTGTAGATACTACACTCCATTAACAACTCTCAAGCTGGGATCCAAGGCTTAAGTACAACTCAAAGCCATCACCTGAGGCATTCCTAGCCCTAAAGCAACCACTTTCTCTGAATTGACAATTTTGTTAGTGATCCTCTAGGGCACTATTTCCAAAAAAAATGCCAGATTATAAAAATTACCAAAAGATCCAGCTACTATAGAAACAGCCAGGACCAAGGGGGGGGGAAATTTTAAGAAATTCACTAGATGATTCTTCTGATAAGAAAACCTTGAAAAACACCCATGTCAACCAACCTTTCAACTCCTGCATGTTCCTTCTCATTACCATTCGGACACGTGGTCATACAGCACCAGTTTCAGTACAGTGATAATCACTTGTTTAAGAGAAGGCCTATTCCACTGTTTGACCATTCTAATTATATGAAAAAAAAAAAGGTCTTCCTGTGTGGCTTGTAAATCTCTTTCCTGTTCTGCAGGTTGCAGTTTTATCATGGACACATATGGCTACCATAAAAAAAAAAAGATGAATTATAGAGAAAATCAAAAGTGCTCTAATATATATGATTTGACATGAGCAGGTTTTTGCCAGCAGGAAAGCAATGAAAATGGGATCAAGTCTTCCCAGCAAAGGAAATTAACCAACAGGAGCCTGACAATTGCAAGCTTATTTTAAGAGAGTAGTGATATGTTCTGAAGGTTATTAAAATGTAACCTCTTATTCATCTAGAAACTTAAAGGTTTCTCCTTGAGAAAAATCTTTTGGAAATTTGCAAATTATTGTCACCTGTAACAGGTGACTTGGCAGAGAGTACTGCTACCATCTTAAAGTTTTTGGTTTCTTTTATTTTGTGTTTGTTTTATTTTGTTTTTGTTTATGTTGCTTTTTGTCTTTTTAGGGCCGCACCCATGGCATATGGAAGTTCCCAGGCTAGGGGTCGAATCAGAGCTGCAGCTGCCAGCCTACGCTGCAGCGTCTGTGACCTACACCACAGTTCACAGTAACATCAGCTGCTTACCTACTGAGTGAGGCCAGGGATTGAACTCGCATCCTCATGGATATTAGATGGGTTCGTTACCACTGAGTCATGACAGGAACTCCCCATCCTATAGTTTTAATCATAGAACTTGGGTCTAAATTCCAACGAAGACACATACTAATTTTTCCCCTGGAGTAGATGATTTAATTCCTCTAAGAATTAGTTTTCTATGTGTGATATATAATAGGGCAATTCTGATATCAGTATAATAATGATCAAAGGTGAACATGATCATAAACTATTAAGTATAGATTAAGTTAATACTTAAATTTAACAAGTTTCTTCAAATGTTAAGAAATTTTACTAAACTAGCTTATGACATGTATCTCTGGTAGAATTCTATTGCCAATTAATTGAAAAGAAAAAAAGCTCAACAGTTAATTGGCATGCATGTATCTAAAATTACATGTCTCTGGAATTCACCCCTAGGGCCCTTGTCACCATCAGCATTTTCTCTTTTGGTCATTATAAGGTTTCATATATTTATTGGGGTGGAGAAATAGAAGTAAGAAAACCAGACTGAGAAGAGACTGTATCTTAAAACCCAAGTCAGACAGCACTTTTTATACTGGCCAAGCAAGATAACAGAACTATAGAGAAAATTAGCACTTTATAAACTCAAAAGACACTGTAAGAAACTGAATGAATTAATGAAGCATCTGAAGTCATTTGAAATAAATCCTACTGAAGGGGATGCATCCAGGGCAACTGTCTTAGTATTTTTTTGTACTTTTTGTGTGTTTATTGTATTGAGTGAATCTTTTTTTTAGAGACAAATTAAATGTTCAGTTTTCTCTTTATACACAGTGTATTTATGATATATGCAGGACCACACATCACACATAAATTTCCAATAGAAAAAAATAGGGCCTGGAAAAAAATTAAACACTGGTTTTGACACTAATAAATTGATAACATTCTTGATAAAGACACACGGAAATATTTTTTGTCTTAAAATGAGGTAGCAGGGTCAGTGACCACTGGAAGCTACATTTAGTTTCAACTTGAAAATGATTTGCACATATATTTTTATTTAAAGATATTTTAAAATATAAGCAAATAACTTAAATACTAAATTAAAACCAAAGGACATTTAAAAAAAAAAAAACATGGATTAGTATTTTGAGTTCATTATGTCAAATATTCCTCCAAGGCAATAATGACAGAAGAAAAGCTTTGTTGAAATTTCTAATTTAATATTAGGAAAAACATGACATTAAACTTTTAAAACTATTACTTAATTACTATTGTTCCAGATAAAATATTTTTATTTTAGATAATATCAATATTGTATGTTTATTAAACCAAGACAAATTTGGTGGCTCAAATCTATTTTGGCTTTTAAAATATTTTATTATGTGTAAAAAAGTAATTTAAACTCTAAATTTTATGTGTCTGATTTTAGGCATGTTATTTAATATTGGTGAGAGGGCTACTGAAATATGAAGACTCAAAATTAATTTAGTGAGCACTTTCTATACTCAGGGCACCAGATAAAGAAGAAAGGGGATTCCAAACTTAATGTACTTACTCAGCAAGGACTGAACGAGTTTCTCATAAATTCCAGGGAAGGAGTTCCCGTCATGGCTCAGTGGTTAATGAACCTGACTAGCATCCATGAGGACTCGGATTCAGTCCCTGGTCGCACTTAGTGGGTTAAGGATCTGGCATTGCTATGAGCTATGGTGTAGGTTGCAGATGTGGCTTGGATACGGCATGGCTGTGGCTGTGGTGTAGGCGGCAGCTACAGCTCTGATTGGACCCCTAGCCTGGGAACCTCCATATGCCACGAGTGCAGCTCTAAAAAGACAAAAAATAAATAAATTCCACGGAAGACTGATCCACAGCAGAATTATTATGTAAGTCTTCTAGAAGTGATATGAACAAAGTATATTTGTAAGAAAATGAAATCAGATTCATTCCAACTATAAATTTCACTTAAAAGTTTTGGAAGGGAGTAACATGAATGTATTAACAAATACCACGGTGGCCCAGCAAAACCATACTCAACTGAATATGTAAATAAAGAAAATTAAGGAGATGATAGGTATGTACATATTTTGGAGATATTTTCCTGTAGTTCACTTCAGAATATATATGAATATTATAACTAAAATTTTCCAAATCATCTAGCATACTATAGATTCATTTCACAGCCATTCTGTATGTTTCAAAACTACTCCAACATTTTAATGGAATGTGTGGTGTAAGTGAAACACTTTGCTGAGAAATTTTTGCAGAGATGGTAGCAATTTTCTTATGAAATTAATACATTTGTATATTATTGATTGATTTGACTTCTTTTTTTAGTTGTCCACAAATACCTTTATTTTTTTTTTGTCTTTTTGCCTTTTCTAGGGCCGCACTCATGGCATATGGAGGTTCCCAGGCTAGGGTTCCCTTTGGAGCTGTAGCTGCAAGCCTAGGCCACAGCCACAGCAACGCGGGATCCGAGCCGCATCTGCAACCTACACCACAACTCAGCTCACAGCAACGCCAGATCCTTAACCTACTGAGCAATGCCAGGGATCAAACCCGCAACCTCATAGTTCTTAATAGGATTCGTTAACCACTGAGCCATGACAGGAACTCCCATAAATACCTTTATAAACTTACAAATATCAAGTTTTACTGAGATATATGTTGTCCTGAATAAGCAAAATGGTATATAACATTATATAACATTCAAGAAATGAGCTAATGCTTTCACACCTCATTATGCTAATTGAAGCCATTTTCCAACAAATTTGCCTGTTACATAGAAATAACCTGGATTTAAACATCATTAAGACTTGTATTTGTAACTAATTTCTTTGGCATTCAAAGTTTAATCCCATGAAAAGACCTAAGGGCGTCTTTTTTCTCACTTACCTTTTGCTCATAATAATAATTCAGCTACTATTACATACAGAACCTTTACAAAGATAATACTTCATTTCTATTTTCTTATCACTAAACAGATATGGTTTCCTTTATGATATGGTTTCTTTTCTAAGTGAACTCCAGTACTACCGATCTGTATGTAGATAATGTTCCCAATACAGTATGTCACCTCTGTTATAAAAATTAGGGTATGTCTCATTTATATTTCATCATATCACCTTTCAGGTTGATTGTGTCAATTTCTTACATTTCTAAAACAGTTGCTGGTGACATTTAACTGCTTAAAACACTTAAAAGTCTCCATTTTTTTCTGTTGTTCCAGGTGAAGTCAATGTGACAACCCTAGATCCAAAAGCTCATTTCTGAAAGAAGGATTTACTTTATATATTTGCTGATTTTAAAAATTTAATTTCTTCATGAACATTCATTGAGCACTTACTAGATGCAGTTTACTTTTAACATCTTTCATCTCATAGTACTTTTCAGAAAATGATAGTCACATTACTTAAGTGTTTAAATTATTCTTGTTGCTTAAATGGCAGGTCATAAAGAATTAATGGAAAGTACAATGAGATAAAAAGTATAATGAATACAAAGAGAAAAGTAATTTTTGACACTCTTCATTTTGAAATTCCCTAGAGGCAGTCTGTCACTATGTTCAGTCATTTTTTTCCTCTAAAACGTCTTTCGGATTTACCCTTTCTTCTCAGTTCTGGCTACTAAGACTGAAACTAACACTTTCATCACTTCATGCTTAGAATACTCTTAACAGCTCTTTAACTGATTAGCCTGCCCATACTCATTCCATTCTTCTACTATAATGATCTTAAAATACTACTATTGTTATGTCACTTTTCTGCTCAGGAAACTCTTGTACACTCTCGCCTTCTGCATAGAGTAAATTCTCCTACTTGGCATTAAAGGTCACTTAAAATTTTGCAGCGTTCTCCAAGTGAAGCTTTATGTCCTACTTTTTCCCAGTTCATACACTCTGCCTCTGTTAAGACTCGTCAACTCCTTTCTATCCAAACACACACTGCTTCTTGCCAAGTTCAATCTTTACAATTATAATCACCTTCCTCAGAATGGTCCCCCTCCTTCCCTGTATCTAGGCAACCATTAATATATTCTATAAAGTCGAAACTGAACCCCATTTACTCTAAAAGTTCTCATATGCCCTGGTGTTCTCACCTTTCTTGAATTCCAGTAGCATTTATAACCAGAATCTCATGATTTGTTATTTAGTTTTCTATGAAAGAAGCGCTGAAATCAAATTCAGATAACCTGAGTACTTGCTCACTGAGACTGGGAAAACCGTTTCTCCTCCCCTTACTCACTGTACAGTCTGCTGTATCATCATTGCCACAGTATCACAGTGATGAATTTTGTTTGTCTGTTACTTTGGAAGGCCCTGGTAGGCAAAACAGTTTGTTTCCACTTCCCACCTCCATGCCCCTGAATCACAGCTGACACACGGTGGACTCTCAATGCATGTTTGAAAATTGCATGTGTGCCATGAAAAATTTCTGATCCAGGGATGATATGAAAAATAGAAATAATAATATGTGCCCTGCTTAGCTCACAATATATTATTAAGTAGAGAAAAAGGTGAGAAAGTGCCTTGTAACTGTAAATAATAGACATATTATATGGCTGTATGATACTCTGTATGGTAATAATAGCCCAAGTAGACTAGGACAGGTGTAACAACTTTAACAAAAATAAGTGACTCAAAAGAAAGTCTGGCTATGAAGAATAAGAATATGGAAGAGGGAAAAACACTACCAAAAAGAAAAAAAAAGCCCCAAACAGAATTCCCAACATGTAAAGTGGAGCTGCTGAAATTAGCATCTGTCTGTTTTAAATAAACAGTTGAAAAGTCAGCTGTCCCCATGGTCCACTCTCCATCTTCATTTTGTCCATGGATACTTTAAAGACTGTATTGCACAGGCTTTCGTCCTTCTTTAGTTGTGGTCAAAGACTAATTTTAAACTATGAAAGTGATATTTGCTACTTTCAAGTCATTTCTTTGTCTCTTTAAAGATATTTGCACTCAGCTCTCTCCTCCCCTTAGTCCTCTGGTTTGGGCTTGGTGAGGACGGAGGGAATCTTAGGGACCATGCCCCAAGGATGACAAAATGACCTGCCAGCCCCGAACTGCTCCTCTCTGAACTGTTCCGTGAGAGGCAAGCATTTCCCTTATATTTTTTAATTTCATTCTCACTGCAGTTTAGTTTCTTGCTAGCCAAAGTGACTCCTAAAAACCAAACCTTTCCTTAATACAAAAACTTTCAGTTTGGGGGAATCTGATATGTAATTCACCCAAGTTGTCTGGTAGGAACAACTGTCATGTCTTTTGGCACCTCATCCAGTGGAAACTACTGAAATATAGTTGATGAAATAGTTAATGCCACTTCCTTCCTTGTCTGACCCAATGAACAATTATGCCTCTACCTTTTTCTTCTTCTGAGTGCCTGGTGTTAAGTGCCAAATTGAATTGTGCAATATAGATTGATTGGCATAGATTAAGATAGACTTACTTTAATTCCTCTGGGAAGCAATCTATCTTCAACAGTAACCCTCAGCATGAAAGTTCTCCTGGATCATTAAAGATGGAATGTATTTATTAAGTAAAGTTTGAATTATATGTATCATTTGCTTTATAAAAATTGACAACCCATGCTGTATAGCATGCTGGATATCAAAAAATATAGAAAAATGCCATAGCAAATAGTTAAAAAAAATAAGGGAAGAAAGGGACCCCAAATTCTGCATTTAATTGACTTTTATCCATGTCTAGTTTAGCCCTCTCCAGGGAAAGAAAACCTGCTATGGGCTGTTGATTATCCCATTGTCTTTTTTTCTTTATTTTTCTCCCAATTAATGTTGTCCTCCAAGCTCTTTCTGCCTCTTGTTTTCCAGTGACTTACTAAGGTAAATTTTGCTCTGCATTAATTTATATGATAGATACTACTAGTGAACATAGAAGCAATTCACCATCCGTCTTTTCAACCTCCTAACAAAATCTAACACATTATTAAAGAAAGTAGCAGCTTGTAAGAACATTTACACACCTACAGCTATGCAGTCAATCCAGAATATTTTAAAGATATAGACACAGATTTTTTAAGTATATACACATAGGTAGATAGATAAGAAAAGATAGGCATATAAAGATGTACATTATCCATATTACTTAAACCTATCACTAATATTGACATGGAATGGAAGATGTCCAACCCAGATGTTTCCATGATTGTTGGTAATAATAAAAGTTAATCTGTTAAAATCCCATGTGTTTATTTGTAGAAATATGTTTCATAGCTATTTTTACATACATAATTTTATGTATATAATATTATATATTACATATATATTATATATGTAGTATATAATACATATATAATATGTATATAATGCTAATTCTAAGTCAGCATATTTACTTGAAGATCTCACTCCTCAAACATTCTGGATCAATATGAGCTTACTCTTTTGCTCACTATGAGTCTTGATCAATATTATTGACTTTGAACTTTGAAATTTTTCTATCTTACTTACTTTCCACCCTTTCTTTGCCTTCATTAGCAACTAACTTGGGCGTTGTTCTCACTGTGAGGTCTGATTCCTTGATCCATATTTATACTTCTGGTTCATCAAGCTCTTTCTGACTTCACTTTTCTCCTTAACTTGGACTGTGAGGTTCGTGTTGAGCCTCATTAATGGTCTCAGGAATACTCTGAAGTCTCTCACTTGCTTAACTTCTGCTACCTGTATTCTAATAAACTCCAGCTCTTAGTCCTTATGATCTTTCTTCACTCTTTCAGACATCTCAGCACTACTGGAAGAAGCAGGTAAACAACACTAATTCCACTACGAATCTCCACTGCTCAGTCCTACTTCTCTCTCACTACTGCTCACATCTATAACTGGCATCTTATTCTTCATTCCTGTCTCAAAGAAAAGAAAAATATAGTCAGTTCCTTCAACTTTTAGTGCTATATTTTCTATCTGGACTTTGACATTAACTTTGTTCTTCCTTTTTTGAAAATGCATTCTATTTAACCACCATTTCCTGTATTTTCCTTCGTTCTTCTTTACACTTGCTCTGCCTATAAATGGGCTTAATTTTTTTCCTTTTTCCGGAAAAGCCCTTCCTCACACTGAGTCTCTCAAGGCATCACTTTGTCTTTTCCTTCTGATACCAAACCACTTGAAAGAGTAGCTCTAGTATTTCTCCCCCTGTCCCATCATTCTCTCACTTCTCAAAAATTAACTTTCACTACAAATGTTTAATAACGACTCTATAAACCTGTCCCAATCTTTACTTTCATTGACCTCTGCTTACTATTTGACCGGGGTAACCATCCCTTATTTCTTGAAATTCACTCACCCTTGCTTCCTTATCATATTTTTAACTCTCTGATCATCCATAGGCTATTTCTATAGAGAAAATAAAAACTAGTATTGATTGAGTAAATGATATTCAATTTACTAAATTTCCAAGCTACCTTGGTGTAGATATTTAAAATGAGTTCTAACAACCTCTATCTCCATTTCATGTCCAAGTGTACCCATCTCTAAGAGTCTATGCTTAACTCCTATTCTCAGTATTATTCGTGACTGCCACTAAATGAATAGGTCTTATTTCTTCAGAATCCTAGAAACTGGACTTAGGCTTCAAAATCATACATATATATACAACTTGTTTGCTATTTCTTTTTAGACATTCTGAAATGAGAAACATAACCAAACTGAATTTTATCATTTTTATGGCCCTTTACTCCAAGTTGCTTCCTTCCTCCTCCTCCTCTGTTTTTATTGATAACGCAATCATTGTCTAAGTAATCACAACTTAAAACCTAAGAGTGATCCTTTTTTGGCCATGCCTGCAGCATATGGCTTGCTGAAGTACCCAGGCTACAGCAGTGACAGTGCCAGATCCTTAGACTATTAGACCACCAGGGAACTCCTAAAAGTGATCCCTGACACTGCCCTTTTCTTTTCTTCCTTCCAACAATGAGGTTCACATTCTTTTTTTTCTCAAACTCATAGAAAAGAAGATCAGATTTGTGGTTACCATAGGTGAGGGTGGGAGGAGAGGAAATTGGAGGAAGGAAGTCAGACACAAACAGAAGGTTTATTTCTGGGCTTTCTATTCTGTTCCACTGATTTTTTTTCCGGGGTTTTATGCATGTGTGTGCACGTGTACCAGTGTCATACTGTTTTAATTACTGTAGCTTTGTAGTATACTCTGAAGCCAGGAAGACTAATTCCTTCAGTTCCATTTTACTTTTTCTGTATTGCTTTGGTCTTTTGTGTTTCCATACAGATGCTAAAATTCTTCTAAATATGTGAAGAATGTCATTGGTAACTTGATAGGAAATGCACTGAATCTGTAGATTGCCTTGGGTTATTGTAATTTTGACAATATTGATTTTTCCAATCTGAGAGCGTGGATTGTGTCATCTTTGATTTCTTTCATCACTGTCTTGCAGTTTTCAGATTTTAGGTGTTTTGTCCCTTTAGGTAGGTTTATTCCTAGGTGTTTTGTTCTGTTTGATGTGATGGTAAATGGGATTGGTTTTCTAATTTCTCTTTCTGATCTTTCATTGTTAGTATATAGAAATGCAATAGATTTCTGTGTATTAGTTTTGTATTCTGCAACTTTAGCAAATTCATTGATGAGGTCTAGTGGTTTTCTGGTAGCATCTTTAGAATTCTCTAGGTATAGCTTCATGTCCTCTGCAAACAGTCATAGTTTTACTTCTTTTCCAGTTTGGATTCCTTTTATTTCTTCTTCTCTGATTGTAGTGGCTAGGACTTCCAAACCTACATTGAATAAAAGTGGCAAGAGGGGACATCCTTGTCTTGTCCCTGTCCTTAGAGGAAATACTTTCAGTTTTTCATCATTGAGAGTGATATTAGCTGTGGGTTTGTCATATAAGGCTTTTATTATATTGAGAGGTAGGTTCCTTCTATGCCCACTTTCTGAAGAGTGTTTTGTATCAGAAATGGGTGTTGAATTTTGTCAAAAGCTTTTTTTTCCATCTACTGGGATGATTATTTGTTTTTTACTATTTAGTTTGTTGATGTGGTATATCACACTGATTGATTTGCAGATACTGAAGAATCTTTTCATTCCTGGGATAAATTCCACTTGATCATGGTGTATGATCCTTTTGATATATAGTTGGATTCTCTTTGCTAATATTTTGTTGAGGATTTTTGCATGTAAGGTCATCAGTGTTAGTGGCCTATAATTTTCTTTTTTGTGATATCTTTGTCTGGTTTTGGTAGCAGAGTGATAGTGGCATCACAGAATGAGCTTGGGAGTATTCCTTCCTCTGTAATTTTTTGGCAGAGTTTCAGCAGAATAGGTGTTAAATCTTTCCTAAATAATAGAATTCACCTGTGAAACTCAAGTCTTTTTTATCCATTCATTCATTAATGGACACTTTGGTTGTTTCCATTTCTTGGCTATTGTGAATAATGCTGCAGTAAACATCTCTTCAATATCTCATTTTTATCTCTTCTGGATTAAAAATCCAGATGTGGAACTACTGGATCATATGATAGTTCTAATTCTTTGTGGAATCTCCATATTATTTTTCATAGTAGTTGAATTTACATTCCTGCCAATAGTGCACAAGTGTTGTCTTTTCACATTTTCATCAACACTGTTTATCACTTGCCTTTTTTGGTAATAGTCATTCTAACAGATGTGAGGTGGTATTTCAGTGTGGTTTGATTTGTATTTCCCTAATGATTAGTGATGTTGAGCATCTTTTCATGTGCCTTTTGGCCACTTGGATGTCTTCTTTGAAAGAAAAAAATGCCTGTTAGAGCCTCTGTCCATGTTTTAATCAAAATTTTTTGTTGTTTTTATTGAAAAATTCTCTCTTCCTTCTGTAAACATATATGTTAGATTCTTGTTAATATTCTGCCTTATATGCTGTTTCCATTGTGGCTCAGCGGGTTAAGAACCCAACTAGTATCCATGAAGATGCAGGTTTAATCCCTGGCCTCAGTTGGTTAAGGATCCCATTGTTGCCCCGAGCTCAGTATAGGTCACAGACACAGCTTGGATCCTACATTGCTGTGGTCATGGCATAGGCCAGCAACTCCAGCTCCAATTTGACTCCAAGCCTGGGAACTTCCACATGCCACAGGTGCAGCCCTAAAAAGCAAAAAAAAAAAAAAAAAAGCTGAGAAAGAATGAAATGAAGGATAAAGAAAATACTTCCAGTTTTTTGAAAATTATTTTTAGGAGTATTGATTTTTTTCATGTAAATTTTTAATCTTGCATTTTTTTTAAATTGTTTTCAATAATCTTCTCATAGTATATTCATATGCTTCTTGGTTTCACCTGTTACTTGGTGGTGAGAAAAAATACCACAGTGTCCACTAACAAGTGAATTATTCTTTTATCAAGAATAATAATTTTACTGAAAAAGTGATATGTGAGGTTATAGATATGTTAATTAGCTTGACAAGGGCAACCCTTTTGTAATGTATATCTATATTAAATCACCACAATGCATACTTTAAATATTTTAGTTTTATTTGTCAATTATATCTAAATAAAGCTAAAATTTTTAAAAATCATAGATGAAAATTTAAATACTCATAGATGTTCCATGCTTCCATCCCATTATATTTTTCAATTTATGCATGAATTTATTATTTTATTTACTTCAATAAATCTTTTCCAAAAGGAGAAGTATTTATAAGGCCATAAGATTTCTGAAATTTCTTTGATTCATTTACATTGTTATGTGTCCTAAGGCATCCATGCTATTTGATTCCAAAATATGTAGTGCCTTCTGGGTGAGTTCTCATGAAAAATTCAGGAAGCTGCATTTGTGTTTTCCTCTTTGTAATGTAATACTTTCTCAGATATTTTCCTTTTATTCATGAGAAACTCTGTAGCATAACTCTTAATTTAGATAAAACTAATAAATATATACAGAAAAATGTAGAAAAAATTAATATTTTCCTCCTTAGGAAATATATGATCATGGATAATTAAAAATGAGTCTCTGAGTGGAACAACAGACATCCTTATTCAGCTTATGGATAAATTGAATGCATATACTCATATATGAGCTCTTCCAAGATGAGTATAAATTACATCTTGTCAAGAGCTACCTCATATCTCCTGTTAAAAGTATTTTCCTGGGAGTTCCCTTCGTGGCTCAGTGGTTAACAAATCCGACTAGGAACCATGAGGTTAGGGTTCAATCCCTGGCCTTGCTCAGTGGGTTAAGGATCCGGCGTTGCCATGAGCTGTGGTGTAGGTTGCAGACGCGGCTCGGATCCCATGTTGCTGTGGCTGTGGCGAAGGCCGGCGGCTACAGCTCCTGTTAGACCCCTAGCCTGGGAACCTCCACATGCCGCAGGTGCAGCTCTACATAAAAGGCAAAAAAAAAAAAATTTTCCTGAGCCTCAAGCCCTGGTGTGGACCTAATTTAGTCTCTTTTGTCTTATTTCTTATTTAATGGAAGTCTATACACAGGAATTTGTAAGCCAGAGGATTTGGTTTCTACCTGCACAGCTCCTGCAGATACATGATAAACTGAAGCTGAACTTCCAGTCCAGTATACTCTTAATGAAACTATCTACTTTTACTCAGTGTCAAGGGTTGGCTTAAAAGGTTTTCTGAACTAATAAGATTAAATTACTCTTTAAGGCCAAAGGGCTGTATGAGATTATACCTGATGAAAGGAAGAAATAAATTATTAAGAGGATATGAAGGCAATAAATCTTCCATTATAAGTAACACATGAAGTGCTGTTTCATTACTGAGACTGAAACATTAATATCAAGTTTTCTTGAAGGTGCACTTGCACCTAACCCAGCTAGAAACATTACAGATCAGGTTCATTGGTCTAATATTTCATATTTAGGAAAAATATTCCTTATGGTGCAACCTCTTGATTTTTTTTTTCAGGTACTTAATAACTGCGGTGAATAAAAGAAAAATAATTCGGTCAACCCAGAGTTTTAAAGGCTGTTCTTTAAAGTGAGTGCCTATCTTCATGAAATCTGCAGTATCTTAAACTAGCTCTTTTTGTGGAGGTTGGCTGTATTAGAGAAGAAAACCAACAAGTCTATGAGACTCCCAAGAGCAGGGACGTGGCCTTGTTGAACACAATATCTCTAGCCCCTTGCCTGGAATATAGTAGGTATGACTAGAAAGGTATTGACTAAATTAAGGTAGAAGAACCAATTTATTGTTAACTTTCAAGTATCAAAACTTGGATATGCTAGACACTGCACCATTTTCCTAAGCAGATTTACATGTCTAAACTTAGGTTTGATTTGTGTTCCTCTGAGAGAGTTGCAGAAATTCTTCTCCAGGTTTCTATTTTTCCAGTGAAATCACAAGCGGTATGACTTGTTTTAGACATAAAGGATGTTCCTTGGTGTCACAGTTTCAACTCTTCACTTTATTTTATAGACAAACACACTGATACCATGGAATCTAAGATAGAAAAATTGACCAAGAGCCCGATTATGCTTATAGAGACTCTAAGAACAGAAAGATAATATTGCTTCACCCCCAGATTTTGGAAGGCAGCTATGCTCATCACTATACCACCAATGCCACTGCTTCAAACCCAACTAGGAAAAAAGGTAAACCACTCAGTAAAAGAAGTGAAATACAGAAGTGAAGTGAAAATACAGAAATCAGTTCTGTATTTCCTGTTTTTCTCACAATGGCTTTTTAAGTGATATCAAGCATCTAATCATTTCTCCTATCTCTATTTATACCATTTACATCTGTATTTATCAAAGTGTAACTATGTCCATATTGCTTTAATAGTGCCCTCAGCTTGTGCTTAGTTGAATAATCCAGCACTGGCATAACTTCAAAACAAGAGACAATAACTAACTTTGATTCAGATATAGTCTTCACAAAAAAGCATTTTGTAATACCAAGAAGAAAATTTGGTATGAAGTCTTTTTAGTCAAAAGCCAATTTTAAAAAGTCAAATAATTTCTTAACAACAAAAAGTTAAATATAGAAGCAATTTTCAGGTTCTTAAACAATAAATATTGGTTATTTAAAATTCTAATTCACGATTGGCAGGAACTCTTATAATATCTTTGAAGAAAAATATTTCTTTCTACTCACATAAGAAATGGCAATAACTTAGACTTATTAAAATATTTTAAAATTTTCTATATTTCTTTATAATCTGGAAATACTGTATCCTTTGAAAAGAAGGCATACAAAAAGGGGCATACATTCCTCCTCTAACTCATAAAATAAACTCACACATGAAATCAATAATAATCATTACACCTGTTAAATAAATAAAATCTAGAATAAATAACTTTAGGGATGAAAATTAACTCTAAATTCAACCTATTCTGAGTAGGTACTGATTTTTACTTCTCTTTTTATTAAATAGGGTCATCAAAAGGTAAGGTGGAAATTAGTTTAAAAAGTTCATTAAATTTTACTCTCACAGGTAAGAAGTTTGTATATTTCAGGGAAAAAATAGACTTATAAAAGTCTAAGTACCCTTTAAATATAATGTCTGCATGTTTTAATTTATGAATTTCATCCTTTGGGGCTTCTCTTTTTGTAAATTAGTTCTGTCTTTAAAACAGTAGCTACTATAAAGTAAGACAGATTAGAAATTGCATTATTATACCGTCATTTAAAAAGCAGCAGAACAACTTAAGTTGTCAATACTTTCAGAAGTGATAGAATTCAAATAAATTTTCTGAGGAAAGTAATTATTATAAAGTATGATGAAATATGTTTATATTTATTCTAATTGTGATATTTTGGACTTTTGGGATTGACTGGTATGCATACTGTGTAATAAGTAAGGGCATGATTAACTTTTAAGGGTATTCAGGCTAGATTCAAAAAACCAACTGAATTAAAGTCCATTGCAGAATATCCACAAACCTATTTTTTTTTCTGCTCTGATACTATTGTAGAATGAGATCTAAAAGCCTTTCTACATGAGGATTTCATCCTAAAGAAATTTCAGGAAGAAGTTTGAAAGTCTGGACGATACAGGCGTACCTCAGCTATACTGCAAGCTCAGTTCCAGGCCACTGCAATGAAGTGAATACCGCAATAAAGTGAGTCCCACAATTATTTTGGTTTCCCAGTTCATATAAAAGTTATATTTATAATATGCTAAAGTCTATTAGTGTGTAATAGCATTATGATGTCTAAAAAGTATGTATATTAATTTAAAAATACTTTATTGCTAAAAAGATGCTAACCATCATCTGAACCCTCAGTGAGTCATAATCTTTTAGCTATAGTAACATCAGAAATCACTGACCAGAGATCTCCATAGCAAATATAATAATACTGAAAAAGTTTGAAATACTTTGAGAATTACCAAAATGTAGCACAGAGACACGATGTGAGCAAATACTGGTAGAAAAATAGCATCAATAGACTTGCCCAATCCTGAGTCGCCATAAATCTTCAATTTGTAAAAAAAAAATAAAATGCTTTATCTTCAAAGTGCAATAAAGGGAAGCATGATAAAATGAGGTCTGCTTTCATTCTGGTAAATCAGAAAACATATGTCATTAATTATGTGCCTGAAATTCTGTAGCTCCCAGTTGATTTGAGGACCAGTCACTTGCAAAGTATCTAAGATTTAAAACTAGTTCATGGGCCTCAGCCGTGACCATTCTGAAAATAATCGATATAGGACCCAAGAACATGCATTTTTAAAAGTTATGCAGTATGATTCTTGTGCCCTGCTAAGGCTTGAAATCCTTGCCATACTCTCTAACTTTACAGAAATCAGTTGCAATAAACATAGGAATGTTTTTCAAAAATTGCCGAATTGCCATTCACCCATCTCTCCCCCACCTTGCACCAAGTCATTCTCACTTTCTTTTTCGTAATCACTTCCCAGGCTGACTTCTCAGAAATACTGACTGCTATCATCTCTCACTGTACAACACAAGCAGAGGTGTGGTCTTTAAAAAAGCTTGATGAAAATGTACCTAGGAAGTATATTCAAAGGAGTCTAATTTTCATAAATCAGTACTCTAGAGTGTCTCAGTGTTATACGGTTTACAGCAAAGAGATATTATCTTCCTTTATCCCATGTGTACAGTTTGGTCTCAGATTCAGCACTGTTCCAGAAGGGGGATCAGTTCATAAAAAGTGCACTTCAATAGATGCAGGCTGGCAGTGACCAGCCTGGTTGACAGAATTAGAGCTTTCCCTGTGATGAGGCTCTGGGGAGGAGGGCCTACAGAAGACTGGAAATGTGTAGGGGAAAAAAAGAGAAAGAAAAAGAAGCAGGACCTAAACATGCATGCTTGGAAGATGAGGCCAAAGGTCCATATTGGCTCCAGTGGAGTTTTTTTTGTTTTGTTTTTTTCCTTTTGGCTTTTTTGTTTTGTTTTTATTGGGCTGCACCTGCGGCATATGGAGGTTCCCAGGACAGGGGTCAAATCAGAGCTGTTGCAGCCAGCCTATACCACAGCCACAGCAATGTGGGATCCAAGCCATGTCTGCGACCTACAACAATGCCAGATCCTTAACCCACTGAGCAAGGCCACAGATCAAACCTGCGTCCTCATGGATGCTAGTCAGATTCATTTCCACTGGACCACGGCGGGAACTCCTCCAGTGGAGTTTTTTGGTCTGCATCATTTCTATTGGAATATATTTTCTCTATTACTACAAATAAAAAGATTTATGATATAATTATTATTTGAAAACTCAATTTATTAAATAAATACAATAGAAAAGCAGGCATATACACAAGTAATTAAAATACAAGGAAGGGTGTAGTGCTTTAGGCTGCAATTCTGATGCGTGCGATTAAAGATTTTATGTAGGAGGAAGCATTTGAGCTGAATGGGTGAAATTTTGACAGCTTACATTTAGGAAAAGGGCAGAAAGCAGAGAAGTAGAAAAATGGAGTATGTTTTATGAAAAAGGTGAGTTGTTTTGTATGCCAAAAATGAATCGTGGTGTGGTAGGATCATGATGTGAAAAATAAGAGCATTAGAGATCAAGCTAAAAGTCTGCACTGCATTCTGTAGACAGTGTCCAGCCTTGTGAAATGTTCAGTAAGGTATGACATGATCAGACCTGTGCTTTAGGAAAACCTGAGAGAGAAAACAGGTAAGAAAACCATCTCAAAGTCAAATGCAGCAGTCTGGGTGAGAGGGCTTGCAATAAATCAGCTGGAAGTCAGCCAAGAAACACACTCTGTCATGTATGTGTAAGTGCTAGACAGAGATCTGAATGAGGCTCTGAACTAAGAAACACAACGAGCAGAAAGAATGGACAGACTGGAAAGGCCTTGCAGAGACAGAGATCAGGTTCCTAACTCCCTTAATCTACCTTGTTTTCGGGGAAAAAAAATAGGCCCCATCATCTTTTCCTTTTTTTTCATCTTTTGACCACCTTCACTTATTTCTTTTTTTTTAAACAGCTTTATTGAGATATAATTTATAATGCTTACCCACCAAAGTGTGCAATTGAGTAAGTGCGGTATATTTGTAGAGTTATGCACCCATCACCTGCATCTGACTTAGAGCATCTGCCTTATCCCTCAAAGAAACCTCGTAGCCATTAATAGTCACTCCCCATCCCTCCCGCCCTTCTCACCCCCAAGGCCCATAGGTAACCACTAACCTATACGTCATCTTTCTTGTTTATATTTTCTGTTGAACACTAAGCTGCTGGGGGAAAGATCTGGTCTTTTAATGACTACATAATACCTAATGACAAACATTCATTTATGTAAAACATATTTTTTAACTCGGTGCCTTTCTCTTAATTTCCATCTCTTCCTCCTACCTCCCCAAACGCCCTGTCTCCCCCCACACAACTACGTATTTCCAGGGTATAACATTCTTACGCTCCACTTCTCTTGTTCTTAAGTAGATGGGAAAGCCCTGATGCTTCTTCAGAGGCTAATAGAAACAAACACTCCGTGCTCATGGGAACAAAATGTCTGAAGGCCCTAGGTCCACACCAGACTGTGACACACACTAGAACTGGGTCTGGATGATTCAGTCCAAACTAAGCCAGGCCTAAAAAGAGGCAAAAGTCTGCTTTCAAGAATGTGCAGACTTCTTATAAGATTCTGCCAAAATTTCCAGTTGAAATTAAGCATCCAAAGGGTTCATGTCTGTGTTCCTTTCTTCAAAGGAAGGTGCAGGCTCTTGGAGACTTTCTTACCTTTCCCCACTACTGCTCAATCTGAAGATTTTATGGAACTCACAAAATCTGAAACATCTGTACATATCTTATGATCATAATGAGTAGTAGATAGAAAGGACAAGTATTATAGGCACTATTTGTAAAACTGAGGAAATTTAGGCAATTCACACTGTAGATTAGCAATAATCCTGGACCATCTTCTATATACATTCATCGAGTTGGTTCAGCTTCTCTCAATCCCCAAAGCTTGTCTTTCCAAAATTGTTTTGAGGATTAAAAAAGAAAATGAATAGTAACATAATTTGTAAATGATAAAGAAATGCATCATGGGCACATGGTAATTTTGTGTGAATTAGTCCAGATTGCCTTGGACTGGAGAAGGAGTTTGTGTTTGGATCTTTGAATTTTTCTGGAGTCTATGGAGCTTTCTAATACAAAGAGAATTAAATATCTGACTGGGATGTCGGGTAGCTGTTAGCCCTGGATAGTTCCTTCTGAGTCACACCACCAGCTTATCATAGCATACGATTTGTGTCCCCTTCTAGTATCGTCATCTGACTCTTGGTTCCAGACTCTCTCTCCAGCTGAAGAAGGCAACAGGACCCCATTTCCTACTTATCCCCCTTGTTCTCTGTGTATTCAGTGAGCTGTGATTCTCTAAGTCCCTACATGTGAATAGTCCTTTTATCTTTGTTTCAGAGTGGAAGGATTTTGAAGAAGAGAATTTCATATTATTTTGCTATATGGCTTCTTACAGGCATCAGAAATAAATGGCTTAGTATTCACACATCTTTTATAATTAGTAGCTCATCAAAACACCTCTCCTGATATTTATCCTGCTTGCAAGGGGGCGTACAATGATTGCAACACCTGAACTTCACACCATCAGGCACCTCCAAAAATTTTATCCAGTCATTAAATGGGTTTTACTTCTTCCCAGTGTTTTGAAACTGTGCTGTCAAGAAAATTCAGTCATACAATTCAAATAAACTATTTGAAGAACTCCAGACTTGTAAAAAGTAGTATATTTCATTTTATAAAATAGCATACTGTTTTTTGTTTTCTTGAAAAAAATAAGCTGGAATCTACAAACTCTGTGACTTTTCTTTCTGAGGTGATAAACTAATTTCTTTTATGATAATAGAATCCACTAAAAACAGAGCAAGCCACAATTAAAAGCTCTTATAGTTTTTAACATAAAAATTTAAAAGTGTTGATTGTACTATAAAGACATATGCTTTCTTTGAGCCTATTTAAAGTCTCAATATTATTTGAAGCTAAACAGTTGACTTACATTAATTAGTGTTTCCATAAGAGTTTCTGAAGGAAACAAACACAAGTAAATATAGCACCATAGGATTGAATTTGCATGGAGAAAAAGGAATAATTTTTGTTTAGTTTTGAATACACATTCAACTTATGGTCATTATGAAATAATTCAATCATAATCAAGGAACCTGTGCACATATATTTTACAAACCCCGTCTACTAGTTATACTCAGTCTAGAATTCAGCTGTTCAGAGTTAGCACCTAGAGCTCATAAATATTAAAGTTATAGACTGATCTATTTTTCCCAACAGATCTATGGGCTCCCCAGTAGGGATTACAGAGGTTGTAGGGTTGGCTGCCATTCCCCCTTAATTTCCTTAAACCTGAAGCAGCGTTTTGTCTCTAAGCATCACAGACAGGCAAAGGGAATCCTTTGTACAGAGCAAAGGTGCTTTGGATAACTTGATTGTCTCTGTGAAAGTCAGACTATCTGATTGATCCCTTTAATTAAAGATACTCCCTTCAAGTGGAGAGATCTTCCAAGATTGGTTCCCAAAAACTTTCTCTAACGTCTTTAGGTAAAATGTGGGGAAACAGGTAAACTTGAAGTTCGCTGATAGCACAGGAGACATCTGCCAGTTCTAGAGCATTATGGACATGCTCTCTTAGTTTGAGATTGCCACTTCTTTGGGAATAAGAATGTTTTCTCTCAGTCTGTAATGTTAAGTTGCCAAACATCTATATTATATAAAGCAATTGAGATTTCTTTGCAACTAGATCTACTGATACTATTTCTTATTGGATCTGTATTTGGGAAGTACATTGTCATGTAATAGTGCCTTATGTTTTGTATGGTTTGGTTAAACCTTTTTATTCCCTTGTAAATCCTGTTCACTTCAGTTTGAAACATTTCTATGATTCTTTACTATCAGATTTCTTTCCTTACTTGCTTCCTCAATATGGTTTCTTTGCAAGACAATATGTATTGTCTTTATATTTGTCCTATGTATTTATTCACCTATTTCTTTGTTACGTGAAAACCTCTTTCCATTTACTTTGCCAATACAAATCTTCTGCTCCCCTCCTTTATGATTAGCCATATTATAGCACATTCAAAATGCTGTATTATTTTTGCTTTGAAGCTCTAAGAAATCAGAAATTTAGAGATCAAGAGATCTGAATATTTCTTTCTGTCTTAGACCAGGGAAGTGCTAATGTAATCACACATCTCAAAATTTAAGTGACATAAAATACAGCCCAGATTTTTACTTCCTAAAGTTGGTTAAAGAGAAATAATAAAATAAATGATAGTTTAAATTTTTAAATATTCATCAATGTTCATATTTCAGGTAATTTCTCTTGAAGAACCAACAAAATTCACTCATTAGTAAGGCACAATATATAAGCTATTCATTTTGATAATAAGCAAGTAGGCACACATTTATTCCAAATCTAATCTTCAGCCCAGTTCACTCAAAATGAAAACTTGGGCCTAGTAGCATGCATTTAGGAATAAGCCAATCACCAGGAAAATGCCCAAAGGAAAAATAATCATTTCACGTGCTGTCCACAGCATAAATAGAAATTTTTCCTCTCTTTACAATCCCAGGTGGTCTGGCCAACCTTTATTCCCAGGAAGAGATAGACATAACACCTAATATGGAGATAGGAAACCACCCCAATACATATACAGACACACAGGGAAATTGTCAAAACTTGATAATGATGACTTCACAGGGCGAGAGAATCTCTTTGCCAATAAAAGTAGATATTACCTAGATGACAATTTTCCTGAAAGTCATATTTTATACTCATTCAACAATAATTCCCAACAACAGAGCATCTGCTCACATACTTCAGAATACAATTATCTGCTGTTTGTTTATAATGCATCTATAACTTGTGTTAAATAAATACTGTGGGTACTTTTTAGCCTTCTATGCATAAGTCCCCTCCCCCTTTCTCTCTCTCACACACACACACACACTCACCTACACACAGCAAGGTAAGGTCATTATCCTCTGAAGGTTTATAGCTCAGTTATGTCTACACAAATGTGAGTATGTGTTCTGCCTTGACTCACATTTCCCAAAGCCGATAACTGTTAGTGTAGTGAAATCACAATTATTTTAAATTTTTTAAATAATACACTAACAATGCCTTTCTAAGATACTGTTTCTTTCCTATTTTGACACTTTAGAAAATCATTAATATTTTTTGTCTTTTGGTTTCTTGAACTTTCTTAGTCTCTTTTTACAAAGTCTTAAACATACTGTAACTAGTTAGACAACCCAACTTTCAGAAATGTTTATCAGATGTCAACCTGGCAGGAAGGCCTACAGAGTCCATCCTTGACTCCTGGTTGAATGTCTTTATTAATGACTCAGTAAGGGTATCAATGGAAAGCTTGGGATTTTTGCAGTTGACACAAACATGAAGTGTTGAGAAACAGACCAGATGATAGAATTAATATTTTTTTTTAAAAAATCACAATATGTCAGATCTAAGTAGAAAGAGAATGTGCTATGGATAAAATATCTGGCACTTTATTCTCCTTCATGCTTCATCACAAGTGACTGGATATAGTTCCCTGTGCTGTATGACTGGGTCACTTTGCTGCACAGTAGAAATTGATAGAACACTGTAAATCAACTATAATAGATAAAATAAAAACCATAAAAAAAATCTGGCACTGTGTTTGGGTCCAAAACTTCAATTTCAAGAGTTCAACATAAAAGAATCTAGACTCAGCAAAAAGCACTCTCTGAAGTGTTTTGGTTACATATCATCTTGAAATGAGTGAAAACTGTGATGTTGCTTTCCTAAAACACAGTGAATGAGGAAGGAGAGGATAAAATACCTAGTAGCATAACCCTTTCAGCACTCACTCTAAGCATCATACTTGAAGGGTGACATCAAGTAATTTAAAAAATTTAGGGATAGCACTGACGATGGAAAGAGGAAATACATTTGTATAAGAAATTTATAATATTTAACATTGAAGAGAGGGGGCTTAAAGAAAAAATGAATATTGTCTTAAAGTATTTATAGATCTGTCAGGCAGAATAGTAGTGATTCCATTTGAAATTCTAGATCAAGAGGGGGAAGTTCCGGGAATACAGATTTTAATTTGAAAGCAAAGAGCGAGAGAATTTTTAGCAGTGGAATCATGAAATGGACAACCTTGAGAGCTATAATTTTACAGAAACTGGAAGAAATCATGCAGAAGCCAATGTCCTCTGAGAGGGAGTGGTTAGAAAAAAATTTAAGCATTAGGTAGTGCTGAACTAGATAAAATATAAAAACCAGTCTTACACTGACATTTTATGGTACAACAAATCTCCTTCGTGGCTAAGATATATGTATTTTTTCTCTTAGAAATTCCAATAAGAAGAGTTGAATCCTTAACAGTTGTAATAGGATATCAAAGTGGTATAATGGATAAATGTCTAAATTCCCAAATGAGAAAACAGCACTATACTTATGTTACTAATAAATATGTTGGTAGGAGTTCCCATTGTGGCTCAGTGGAAGTGAATCTGACTAGCATCCATGAGGGTGAAGGTTTGATCCCTGGCCTCGTTCAGGACCTGACATTGCCATGAGCTGTGGTATAGGTTGCAGACGCAGCTCAGATCTGGCACTGCTGTGGCTGTGGCACAGGCCAGCAGCTACAGTTCCCAATCGACCCCTAGCCTGGGAACTTCCATATGTCACAGTTGCAGCCCTAAAAAGACAAAAAAAAAAATAATTGGTAAATACCAGGAAAATTAAACAAAAGTGACTGGTTTTGAGCAACAGCACTTGGGATGGGAAGGTAGAGATGGTGGTATGAACTAACATGCATTTAGCACCATTTAACTTTGTTTTCACATTACCTTTTTTTTTTGCTTTGTAGGGCCGCTCTTGTGGCATATGGAGGTTCCCAGGCTAGGAGTCTAATTGGAGCTGTTGCTGTTGGCCTACACCACAGCCACAGCAATGCCAGATCCGAGCCGCGTCTGCAACCTACAGCACAGCTCACGGCAATGTCGGATCGTTAACCCACTGAGCAATGCCAGGGATTGAACCCGCAATCTCATGGTTCCTAGTCGGATTCATTAACTGCTGTGCCATGATGGGAACTCCAAGATCATTTTTTAAGAAAAGACAAACAATTGTTGAAAATGTCAATTGAAAGATGTATTTTACTTTGAACTTTTCACAAGGCTTTAACATATTTCAGAAATATGCTATCTGCTACTTAGATTTTGCTGATTTTTTTTTCACTTGTTCAGACACATCTATAGTTTTATAAGGATCCAAAACCAGACCACATAAAATGCACTATCTTAATCTATTTTCAGAACTTACAGTATAGGACCAGTAAAGTAGTAAATACAAGGAACCTGAACTAAGCCAAACAGAACTGAACTAAACTAAACAGTTCACCTTCACATTGTTTTTGAAAATCTCACTTGTTCACTTGTTTTTATTTTATTCTGATTTCTAGCAAAGAATGGACAAGTTCTGAAAAGTTAAAAAAATACATAGAGTAAGAACTGCCTTCTGTGTAGTTAAAATAACATGGTTAAAAGTAAAGAAAATTTACTAGCAAAATTGCCTCTGGTCTATTACACTTTCTGCAAAGCAATAATCTGTCTTTTTTTTTTTCTCAGCTCATAACATAATTTCTACTCTAGTTTTTTTCATTATTTTACTCAGTAAAATGTGACACTGTTTCTCCCTTGTTGCTAATACTAGATCTATTTGGAACGAACTGGAAATAGATGGATGATAAAAGATAAATATTAAAGACAAGATTACACACAAGGTACTCCAATTTTATATTGTTTATCTATTAGAAGTGCCTAAATTCTACCATTAGAAATTTATTTTGTCGCTTGGACAGGTTTTTGTCTTTGAGAGCAACCTATAAAAATTCAAATATTTTTGATGGATGCTAGCAACTTATAAATTTAAACCCCAGGGAATATAATAAAGTCATTAACATCAGTGAATATCAGGCAACAGATAGATAAAGCATTGGTTATGTGAAGAGGGTGGGCTTCAACTCAAGGCATCCTGAAGTGTGGAAAGCCTGGGCAAGTGGAGCCTGGGGATGGGTTGAGACATGAAACACACTTACAGCTAGAAATGAGAGAGGCAGTGGCTTCAACAGTGAAACATGCAGATAGGGAAGTTAATTCAGAGAATCCTGGCCACAGGTAATAATAAGGATATTTTCCTTGGAAAGGAACTGGCTGGTAACAGGGCCACATAAGCCTGGGATCAGGACAAAAACCCCAATCTCATTAGGAATAAAAATGAGACATGGGTTGATATCTGCTAGGATGGAAGAGAGCCAGTGAAAATAAGGTAGAAAGGTGCCAAGCCAAATTTGGCTCACTTCTGCACAAAGATGGCCTTTTATTACCTATAGTTAGAAATGGTCCGAGAATCGCCTTCTTCAGACCAATATCTATTATGTCACGACCCTGGATGAGATTTATTGTTCCTCCTGATAGGCAAGTTTTAATGATGGAGCTGAGGTCATAAAAGCCTAATAACAAGCCCAGATATCTATTTAAAGAGATGGCACTTAGACAAAGATACTATGCATTTTTATTCGTTTTCTTTTGTTTTACCATCTTCATTATTTTGAACTTTTTCAAATGGAAATACTTTCCATAAGAAAACATAAAACTAATGCCATCAAAATGAAAAAATAGTAAGATTGTAAAATAAATGGATTATACGGACTTCTTGAAGATGTCCTTGATTGACAAGAAGAAATCTGTTCCCTTTACAATATTAACTGTATTATGAAGTTATTCATGTACTGAAATGTAATTCTGAAAGAGAAGAAGTAACGGGGAAAATTAGGAAAGAAGTACGCATTTGTAGATACACAAGTTAGCATTTTAGCCTCTCATTTTGGCTTGGTTGCTGCCTCTTGAATTCATCCCATTCAAATTCATGGGACCAGTGCAGTTAGGACAGAGTGATAATGCTAATGGGGGAAGAGAAGGTTAGAGTGGCATATGATGGCTTGTGTTTCCCCCTGGATATTAACTGACATCAAAGAGGACACATGTGAGACCTTGAGCCCAAGGAGAGCAGCTTCTGGGCATGACTGGCAAAATGTGATGTAAAGTTTGAATGGAGGCTTTTCTTTACACCTTCAAGTAGAATCCTTCTGCGATCTGGATCCCTGCATGCTATGAAATTTTAGAACCTCTGGAATTAAAAGACTCGGTATGGGTATTGACATCCTCCTGATGAGCAGTACCTTAGTGCTAATTCCCCAAAAGCCAGAACTAAAGCAAAGGCTTAAGTGCAAACATTTCATTTAAGGTGTGTGATCCAGAAGGCAGGGGAACAAAATGGGGGAGAAGGAAGAGCGGAAGAAAAATGCATTTTCCATTTAACCATAATGATGGGCAACTGGTCTCCCTATTCCATGGGGTCCCTACAGAGGGATATGGAATATGTCTCAAGACTGTCTTTCTAGAGGGAAAAAAAAATAGGAAACTATCCATTTTCTCCCAGATGCTTTGTTCAAAAGATTTCTCCACAGGCTTAATTATCCACACTCTCAGGTAGCACATTCTAAAGCACTCAGTTGGTCACCAGGATGTAACTCTCCATATGCCAACAGAAAAGTCCATAACAGTAAGCGGCAGGCAAGTAGTGTAAATGGAGTCCATGTGTCACTTACATAGAGAAGAACACAGTGCTTTGGCCATTCTGATTTGTTTGCCTGTTGGATTGACTCATACCATCATTCCTAAGGGGTCTTAGTCCATAATTCCTTCTCTCATTGGACCATGAGTGCTGTAATTGTCCATTTACTGTTATTACGAGGGGAGAAGCAACAAGAGAGGGCAATGTTACTCCTTTTGGGTTCCACAATATTTATCACTGCCCCTGTTATAGAAACACAACCCCAATTCCTCAAGGTCATCTGGGTCAGTTGCCGCTCTAATATACTTGTAACACCTTTCTTTGCCTGTGGGTACAGTGGCAGGAGAAACACAAAGTTATCAGGTGGTATATCCAACCTCAGGTTATGTGGAATCTTTCTCCATCTTCCATGGAAGCATTTCCCTCTTAGAAAGATGACCCCTAATCCAAAAAAGCCTAATGGGTGGAAATAGGAAGCACAGATGACTCTGCAAGTAATTTGCTTAGACATGATGGTGAAATGAGTCAGCCCTACCTCCACCTTATGGTTCTGAGCTCTATGTACCTCTCAATATTTGTGTTTAAGTACCACATATTGGCTGTTGGTTCAGTGTCTATTCTGTATTCCGGAGGCATGAGCTTCAAAACATTGTACGGTTTCCTCCAGCTCTACCTTAATGCTCTTTCACTGGAACTGCTCGAGCTTCTGACCAAACGGTAGCCCTTCTCCCTTGTAAGTCTTCCCCATTTTAAGTTCCCAGGCCTCTACTTCCCACCTGATAAAATTCCTTTGCTTCTTTCAGTTTCATGATATTCTACCTGTAACTCATCCTCACCCCCAACATACATTATTCTCTCCTTATAATTTCATATTGTATGCTTAAAACTTATTAAATTCAGTTAAGTCATTAAAAATGAAACTTGTTTTGCTCTGTTCTTTCTTTGACAGAAGGGAAACATTAATCTTAAAATATTGCAAAGAATTTTTCCAGCGTAGTGAAAAAAATATTTTTAAAGAATAAGAAAAATTTCCATATTATGCATATTGCACATTCATATTCTGTCACTGTTGTTTAGATATTTTCTTTGAGGAAATATCTTCTCTTTTGAGTTTTATAGTAGAGAAATATTTTAGGCTTTGGACTCAGCCTGAATGTGGTTTGCAGCTATTTTACAAACTTCATAATAGCAAGTTAAGTTACATAATATTCCTTTTGGGTTATTACAAGAATAAGTGAAATATATATGGACATCATATACCACATGGTAGTATTCCATAAATTTAACTTTCTACCCACTTATGTATGTGTTCTCAATATGTATTAAAACTAATTATGAAAATTATGCCTCTCTGTATTTTTATAACAGAAGCGTTTTCATAGGGGGAAAAGCAGGCATTTAATTCTTGATTTACCACACGAGCTGTACAGTTTAGTACTTTCAGTCTAAAGAAAGTCATAATCCACATGCCTCAAAATGGCACCAAAGAAATACATCCAGTGAAATGTGACTTTTAGGATATCATCATATAGCTTATATCTATCAAAATCTAGTCAAAAAATAAAAACATAGAAAGCTTTGACTATTTTAAAACAAGGAAACTTAATTCCAGGAATTCGCTGCAAGGGTGATGGAAGGGTGAGAAGCCAGTCAAGTGAGCACGAGGAGATCAAGGATCAGGACCCGTGCAAGGCATTCTCTCGCCCGAGCTGGAGTCTCAGAAAGAAAAGGTGTCTTCCAGACCCCCAGGAAAGAGATCATCTGGTGGAAACCAACACCGCAGTGCATTTTTCTGGTGGGAAACACAGGAAAATGCAGCCACTGTCTGAGCATCAACATGGGGAAGGAAAAAAGAGCCTTCTTCCTTCCTTCCCACTTAAGTGGTTGAAACCAGACTGAAGTCAACTGACATGATAGCCTGGGCGGTGCGGCCTGCAAGAGATAGTGTGAGAATAAATACGCTCCAAACCACAGCCAAGAAACTCACCGCAAGTGGAGATTATACAGAGATTAGGCAAAGTTTCACCTCCACATTAAGATCTGGGAGTGTGTCAGTGTGGAAACAAGAAATATGTGGACCTAACACCAATGACTATGTACTTGAGATGAAAGTTTGGTTTATGTTTGCGTTATGATTTGTTTTCCCAGAAATCAATAGTAACATTCTCAGCACTTCACCATGTCTTAAATCATAAAGGACATTAAATAATTCATTGTTTATGTCTGGAAGTAGTATCCAAGGCACTAAAAAAAACAAACAGGGGAGTTCACTGTTGTGGTTCAGTGGTTAATGAATTTGACTAGCATCCAAGAGGACACAGGTTCAATCCCTGACTTCACTCAGTGGGTTAAGGATCCGGTGTTGTCGTGAGCTGTGGTGTAGATTGCAGATGCAGCTCTGATCCTGCATTGCTGTGGCTCTGGCGTAAGCTGGTGGCTACAGCTCCGTTTGGACCCCTAGCCTGGGAACCTCCATATGCCACAGGTGCAGTTCTAAAAAGACAAACAAAGAAAAAATGCCTTTTTAAGCTACTTCTCATGAAAAGTGGTTGGAACCACTGTGCTGTCATGAGTAATAACTGGATGGGAGTATGTATGCTTATATATATCACACATATATGCACATATTTACATACAGTGTTTGAGATCATTACTAATGGTTTACATTCAAGGTGAAAGCCAAGACCAAGGTACATATAGGATATATTTTATACTAGAGCATCCTTTTCAGGATTTCCTCTATGGTATGGAAGGACTGGTGCTTTCTCTTCCCCACATGATGAAAGATTACAGCAACCCCATCACTGTGTGCAAAGACCAACTGGTCCCTATTAAAAGAATTAACTCTCATCAGGCTTTGGTGCAACCAAAACCACTCTAAAATATGTAGCAAGCATTCACACGTTGTGATACAAGTCATTAAGCATCTGTCCACATCAACAGAATGTACACCAAACACGAGCCCTCATGTAAACTAAGGACAGTGAGAGATAATGACCTGTTGCTGTGGGTTCATCAAGTGTAACTAATGCACTCCTCTGGCGAGGGACAGGGAGTCTGTGTGCGTGAATCTGGGCAGGGGTATATGGAAAATCTCTGTACTTTTCTCTCAATTTTGCCATGAACCTAAAACTTCTCCATAAAATAGAGTTAAACACACACACACACAAGGCAATAGTGGGTTTCACAAATCACAACTCCCTACTCCTTGAACAACTCATCTGTGGAGTTTCACACCACATTCTGTGAAATACGTGGCAGAGAGGATCTTCTGGGATCAGACTATTGATGATTTGCAGGTAAAGAAAATATCAATGGTGTGCAAACTCCTATTTCTACAGAAATTGATTTATTCAGAGTTTTTGGATTAATTTAGTAAAAGTCACTAAAAATCAGTGGCCTGGTGTGTCACGTGAAAGTTAATACCTGGTGCTAGTTTCCGGTTGTTGTGTTTTTATGTTCCCTGCTGTTGTCTTAGAAACATCAGTACTTTTCATCAGGGAGGTGAGGCTCAGGAATTTCTACCAACTACTTTTTGTGACCGGATTGAGCAAATGTCAACCCCTGTCCTTACAGTCTGTCTTCTCACGCTAACACTATTACTGCCTCTCTTGCTTGAATATGGAAAGTATTTTTATTCATCTATCAAAAAACCAAGAGTAATAAGGTAGATTGCATGCTCATTTTACTGAGTCCTAAATTATTTTTCTTGAGCTCTGAAGAATGGATTAAAATTAACTGTCTTTGTATTTAACACTTGAAAAGTGCTTAGGGGAAGAAGCAGATTTAGATTTTACAAAAAAAAAAAATTCTTCTGCAGTACTTTGTCTTCTCAGGGAACAGGCCAGGGCAATTTACATTTTCAAAAGGCTCAGGACTGGTCTAAATAGCAAAGGTTAGACAGAGGGCTGTGACCCTTTCCGTTTGTTTTGGTACACTCTGCCCCATGATAGAATTATAGCCTTAGAGAAAAATCCACAGAGAAAACAGCTGTGATGTAGGGCAAATCCACTGAAGGGCAGAGTAAAATTGCTTTAAATATGTACCATTCTTATCAATGTACCTTGTGTTTATTAATATCTAGTTGAAATGACAATAAACTAATTTGGCCTTTTCTAAATATAGAATATATAATGATTTGATTTAAATACTTATTAATATAAATGCTTATACTCTTTTTACCTATAGTAAATGATATATTACATGCTATATATACATGTAGATTTTTATGAGAGTTATCTATGTTATGATTTATATTTGATTATTTTATTCAGATTTATTTTATACAAAGGTGATTTTTCTGATTTTTTGAGTTTTCAGGAGTATTCCACACACATAATCACACTTATGAATATTTATATACATATACACGTGATTATATATTAATATATATGTACATGTATATGAATGTATATCTGTTGACAGTTCCTTAAGAACAATCATATTCCCTTAGCATAATTTACTGCTGTTTGGGCCAAGTAATAATACAGATAGGATCTTTCCCTTTAGACAAAGCAATACAGAAAATAAAACAGGAACTGATAAAGGTGATTGAATTGATACCGAGGAACTTTGAGTTTTAGAAGGTGATTCTAAGAAGGTGATATTCTGAGACATAATACCCGAGGCTTAATAAACATAAACCAGCTCTATACATGCTTTGGAAGAAACTGTTTTAAACAGAGTAAATAGTAAGTATAAAAGCTCAGAGAAGAAAAGTTTTACACATTAGACCCTGAAAACAGTGGTGTGCAGCCACAGCAGGATAAGGGAGAGTGGTGGGAAATGTGGGTGAGTGACTGCATCATGGTAAGTGCTAGTAAGGTTTACGGATACTAGTCTAACTGTAGAGGGCTCTTTCCTCCCGAATGTTGCAAAGATGCTTCAAATTCAACATACTGAAAACCACGTTCTTCAATCTTTCTTCCAAAAACGTGTTTCTGTGTTGCCCATCTCATTTAATGAAACCATCTCATCTCCTCCACTGTCCAACCTAAAAAATACTTCTCCTCTACCCTCTAATTCTCCCCTGATTTCCTAGTCTATCAGTTACCCAGTGTCGCTAATTATTGCTCATGATCAATCTTGTGATTATTTCTTATGGATTAATCTCTCCCTCATTTCCATATCACTGCCCGTGCTCCGGTTTATTCACCTCTGCATCTCTCGCTAACATTTCACCTCACTTTCCTTTTAAAAGACCCACTTGCCTTCTGCTTTTATTCCCCGAGTTAAGTCTTTACACAGCAGTCATCATGACCTTTAACCCACATTAAAGCCTCCTAATGGATCACAGGACACACATAAAGTCTGCACCCCCCAGGCAGGGAATTCAAGATTCTTTAGGACTAGCTGTTACCTACAATTCCAATCTCCAACCTGTCACACAAATTAATTCTCCAGCACAACCAAACTACTTCCAATTTCCTTTATGTGCCCACTGTTTCAAACCTCTATTCTTTGCACATGCTGCCTCTGACACTTGGAATGACTCATCCCATTACCTCCCCCGCTGGGTCCCTGTGAAATTCACCCTTAAAAACCTAGTTTTAGTGTCAGTATTTTTTAGGAATAGTTCTCCTGAACACTCCAAAGTCCTCTCCCTCGCATCCCCCCCCCCACACACACACACTACCACTTGACCTTTCGTTGCCTCTGTTTCTGCTGCATTTTGCACAGAGAATGATTTTAGAACTACAGTTTCCCCCTGTTGATATCCTTTCTAATGATTTTATGCCTGTGCCTCAAGCAATATGTGATGAGGAACCTACAGAGCTTGTGCCTGAAGAATACAACTATTAATCACAATAATAAAATGTTAGACATACGGGGAGTTTAAAGATCATTAAAGTGATTTCTCCGTATTACAAACAAAGAAACTGATAATCAGAAAGGTTAAGCAGCCAAGGTCACATAGGTTTTTTTCTTTTTTTGGGGGGGCGGGATCTCCTGACCGCGTAACTCACTACTGGGCGCAGCTTCCTTCACCTCCCACATTTACTTTCATGGATCTTAAATTGATAGCAGGTGGATAGCTCTGGATTCCTTTGTTTTATTTATATTAATCATTCTATCACTATTTGTGAATGAATAAAACAATAAGCTTGCATTTGTAATTGTCTAATTGATATTGACAAGCACTTTGTCACTACGCAATCACTTATTCCTCCACTCATTAACTCTTTTGTCAAATACTTATTAACCACCTTTAATATGCCAATACCGTACTTTATGTTCAGAATAAAAAGAAAAATATGGAATATGGACTTTGTACTCCAGAGAATCACAGAGAAATAGAGCACATAAGCAGAATATTGAAGCAAAGTTAGAAAAGTGTGAATCATCCAAAAAGTGCATGATTTGGCTAGGAAAGAGCCACCAAAGTATTTTTAGAGAAAAGTACATCTGAACTATATATTTATTCATTCATTGCCAAGCACTAAGCTTGTTAACAACTGATACCATCACAGTTTCCTCAGTGCCTGTCTCACCATAACAAAGCACTGGAAAGGGGGTGAGGGGGGCATTTTACACATTTATCAAAGTGACAGTACATTTTCAAAGAGGGAGCAAAAGAACTCGTGGACACTGGTTAAAAAGAGGGGGCCCGACTCACTCTGCCATAGTCTTTATAGCCCACAATGAGATCTGAGTAGAGACCCAATTTGATCTTCTGATTGGTCTTGGGCAGGATACCTTATCTGCAGGGGAACAGATTATACCGTGTCTGGGTGAGGAATGGGCGACATTCCTTCTCTAGCAGGGAATGAGCAGCCCAGGATGATTGAGGTGGGGGAAGGGGCATGACAAGGAGACATGGCCAGAGGCTTTTGGGTTTATTCTCCTTGAAGGGGACTTGAAGTCAACAAAGTGAAAGAAAGAAAGAAAGGGAGAGGGAGGGAGGGAGGGAGAGGGAGATGGAGATAGGGAGGGAGGGAGGAAAGAGAGAGGAAGAAAGGAAAGAAAAAAAGAAAAGGAAAGAAGGAGAGAGAGAAAGAAAGAGAAAGAGAGCGAAAAAAGAAAGAAAGAGAAAGAAAAAAAAAGGAAGGAAGGAAAGAAGGAGGAAAGGAAGAAGGAAGGAAGGCAGGCAGGCTGAAATGAAATGCTCAGTCGGTGTTATTTTCAGTGACAGCTTGAATTGTTCTCAGTGATAACACTACTGTGTTTATCGTGCTATGAAATTAGAGTCAAGTCAATGATATTAATATACCCATAAATTTTTGAATTATTTTAATTTTATGTTTCATTAGTCTAGTCTTGAGGGTTTCAGCTGTAAAGTTCAGATTTTTTTTTAAGGCCACACCTGTGACATAAGGAAGTTTCCAGGCTAAGGGTCAAATGAGCTGCATCTGTGACCTACACGCCAGATCTTTAACCCAGTGAGTGAGCCCAGGGATTGAACCCATATCCTCATGGATACTAGTTGGGTTCTTAACCTGCTGAGCCACAATGGGAACTCCCTAAAGTTTGATTTTAATTTTCTTTCTGTGATACCTGAAATTGGAGTAAGGGCAAAATTCATTTCTGATTCCTCCCGAACTGATATAAACATTCTGATTTTGCTTGCCACAAAATCTTGCTCTGATGAGATTCTACAAAGAATGGTTTGGCAGATTGAAATAAAATTGTCTTTTTGCTCTTATAATGAGACTGTATCCTATTACACAGTTTAACAAATTTTGACAAACTTTTATTTAATCTGGTTTTTCCTATCTGTTTGCTCTGTGTCCAAAGGTAAATAAATATGTACATGTACAAACTCATTCTTACCTTATAGCTTAGTCATACAAACTGATGAAGCTTGGAAGTCTAAAAAAGACATGATTATTGGATACTGCCAGCTCGATTTTCAACTATAAAATTTTATAGTGTTTTACACAAACAATCTAAAGCTCTAGGCATGCATTTTTAATTTATCTTATTTATGGAGAATATGCTCTTCACTTTGAAGAGTCATTTTAAACAAATCTTTCTCTTATACTCCTGGAAGAATAGAATCTGTGGGATTTTTCTTCTTTTAATTTGAGCAGTATTTCATAAAATTATAAAACAAATCTGGTAACTAAACTTTTCATAAGATCATGCACATATATGTTTAATATGGAAATTGGAAAGCATAACCATCATTTGTTAGGCAAATAATTTATATCTATATATATGATATATATGTGGATATAAACATTTCTTATAATGTTTAAAATAATGCATTGAAGACTATCATTTTTGTTATTATTGAATGCATGGCTCAGTACATCCTTAAATAATATATGAGGACACTGAAACTAAATGATTTACCCAAGGTCACACAACCAGATTATTTACTAAACTGGGTTGTAATAAAACAACATTTAGTCTGTGTTATTGATTGTTTTTATATATGCAAATACTTCTTAGGCATTATCTTTTATCTTGTGATTAAATTTCCAAAGGGCATTTTTGACATTCACATTAGCTTAGTTCAAGTGGAAATTAATTTCCTCTTGATACGTGTTGTGAGTTTCAAAATATCCCCTGTGTAAACGTTTGCTGAAAAGGTTATTTGTCTTATAAATGTTCATGGCAAAGATATCTAAGCTTTTATTATGCATATATATCTTTATATACATAGCATTCATTATAAGTTAATGAGATTAGTTTTCTGTAGTGACTTTTAGAAACTTGTCTCCAACTTTATGATTATGCTGTATGGTTTACATCCTATTTGCATATTATTTTGGCCTTTACTTTTTAACCTTTTAAGTTTCATTACTCTGTTATACAAGTTCATCTGCACGGATCATACAAAAACAAATTAGAACTATTCAGCTCTAAATGTACATAACTAAAAGCAGCTCTTGTAGTCTTTGTTATTATAATCAGTATTTTAAAACTCAGACCAAGGTTTTTGATCAGCAGAGATACTGTGGAAGGGCTGCAAACACTGCCACAAACTGGCGGAAACTACTGGAATGCAGACCACAGCACTTCTGCAGAAAAAGTTTCTTCATTCCTGAACTGTGGAAAAAAAAACAAAAAAAAAATAAAGTATCTGGCAGGATATGTGGCAGCTGGAAAAGCCCCCAACCACACATTTTGAAGCCCTTAAGATGCTTGTGGTTTAAGTACATATATATATATCATTATTCTAATAGTCACTAAAATAAAATTCAATTATACATTATTAAATAGTATCAATTTTATTTTATATCAGGATAATTTGAGTTTCTTAATTTCCTCAAATAATTTCCTAGAACTCGAGTGCTAAGTAGAAACAAAGAGAATAATTTATATTTTTCTTTTGGTTAAAACTTAAGCCATATAATCCAGCAATCCCACTCCTGGGCATGTAACCAGAGAAAACTGTAATTCTAAAAGATACGTGCACCCCAATGTTCATAGCAGCACTATTCACAATAGCCAAGACATGTAAGCAACCTAAATGTCCAAGAAAGAATTAAGACGATGTGGTATATACAATGGAATACTACTCAACCATTAAAAAGAACAAAATAATGCCATTTGCAGCAACTTGGATGGTCCCAGAGATTTTCATATTAAGTAAGAAAGAGAAAGACAAATATTATATGATATCACATTATATGTGGAATACAAAATATGATACAAAACAGAATCAGACTCAGAGACATAGAAAACAAATTTATAGTTTCCAAAAGGGCAGGGAGGGGAGGGATAAATTAGGAATTTGGAATTAACAGATACAAACTATGATTATACAAATTATATAAACAACCAGGTCTTACTGTATAGCCCAGAAGACTATATTCAGTACCCTACAGTAAACCGTGATGAAAAAGAATCAAACCAAAAAACCCTCAAGAGCTTCAAAAACTAATCCTATTTTAAGATGAATTCTTCTTTAATTAAAAAATAGTTAATATTCAAGGATTATTTCATCTTTCTTCATAAAATGGAGTCTTCATTTCTAGAGCATGTTTGAATTTAAAGGAGAAAAAAGATTTCAACTAATGAGATTAAATATGCAAATATATGTGTATATATGTATATGCCTACACATGTAATGCATGTGCTTTTCTTCAGTAAGTTAATTTATAGCTAACTTTTTGACAAAGAGGCTATGATCGTGTGTATGAGTGTGTTTTGATCTCTTCAGCAGTTCCACAGATAAAAGGTTCCACACGGTTGTTTCTCATTGAAGAAAAATTATATCCACCTTTTGCCCAGATAAGAATATGTCAAAAGAAAGAAAGACACTCGGCAAAGTTCAATGTAACGCCTTATTTTGCCTTTACATCAGGTTTTATACAAATATAACACCGATACCTATAATTAGGTGCAAATCTGTGCAAATATGTACAGTTCTTTTCCTTGAGTAAATGGTAGTATTTATTAGGGGCCCTCCTGCAATTTCATGGCCACTGACTCTTGCTGCCATAAACCATTCAGAGGGAAAATGAAGATTCAATGAGTGAGTGCTGCACACTGAAAATGTCACTGTAAAACTAAGGTGGCAGAGACAATGGCTCTGTATTTGAACTCTTAAGACCCAAACCAGCTCTAATGAATCTGTCACTTGCATTTTGTTACTCAACTTTAGTGGCATTTTTATGCTGGTTGAGCCATTTAATTTTATTTTAAATGCAGTGCCTTTAGTATAACATGAAATACTAGTCAAGCTCTTCTAATTCTATAAGGTATTTTGTTATTCCCTTTCTTTTCTCATGGCTGTATAATTGCTTATATAGCAGTCTTCTAAGATGCCTTATTTTCTTTATTTTTATGAGGATAACTAGGGTGATAATCTTGAGACTTTTCATTGAAAGAAACTCTTAAGGCTTTAGTCTTTTTAAAGTTCATAATAAGTAACTGAATAAAGGGTAGCATAAGAAAAAGAAAAGGGATAATCATTGATACATAAATAATACATGTGCATACACACATATAAATTGTTAAGTTTAGATTATATTAAACAGATGTAGCCCAATATTACTAAATCAGCATTTTCTAGCATGGGATATATTTTCAAAAGAAAATAGAAACATATGCACCTAATTTTATTTACATAGCAATTTTCTGCTTTTTATATAAGCAAAAAGATAGTACAGTTTTTTGTAAAGTTTTCTTAAGAGAACTATTTCAAGCCATTGTCAAGACATCACCTTTCTTTATAAGAGGAACTTAAATAATCCTCACACTTGAGTCTCCTGTAGCTAAATCATTCCATCTTCTATTTATGCACTGAATCAATACAACAATTAGATCAATTCTATTTTTTCCCACAAGAAGCATTGGGAAAAAGGTTATTTTCCTTAGAGAAAAATGACTCTGATTGCTAATATGATTTTTGTATTAGTTTTCTTATTAAGCAATGGAGAAAATCACTTGTATTCGCTGTACCTCAGCTGTAAAACAGATCTTCTCAAAAGATGATTACTTCCCCAAAGTGGTATATGGTTACAAAGTTGTTCAAAAGTGAGGGGATCATACTTAAATTTTTTTTGAAGTCCCAGATTGCCTGGTTCTTCTCCATAAAGAGACTACAATTCAAAATATTCCAGTGATATTACACTAACTGAACTTTTTATGCTATTTCAACATCAATTCATGTCCTTTAGGTCCTTGGGAAACACTCTAAAAAAAAAAGGAATCTATTGCCATTTCAGTATTTCAGTATGAACTTCCCAAGACAGAGCTTCTCACTCCCTCTTGACGATAATCATGGCCACTTCTCTGTTATTGTTGTTGACAATTCCATTTGTCTCCCCTTCTCTGCAGCATCATTTCATTCATTTCATTTATTGATCACCTAACATTTCAGGCTCAATTTGAAGTTCTGACAATACAAAGATGAATAAAGATGAATGAACCATACTCCTTGAGTTAAAGGAGTTCACGGGAACGTCAGACCAAAACACATGACTAAAATCTCATACTTTATGTATGATGGCATGTGTAAATCAAAGGGTATGACGTGAACAAAGATGCAAAATACAAAGATTTGAAGGACTGGGAATTGCTAAGTGAGGTCACCTATTCTATTTTAAAGAATGAAGATGCAGAAGGTGGAGCTAGGGCATTCTATATTAAGGAGAAAACATGTTTTAAAAATGAACATGAAGTACAGAAACTGTACTGAGTGTAGAAAATCAAAAATGTAACTGCTGTATCAAATCAACCCTCCTTGGAATGAAAGTATAACACAGCCCTGCCTTGCCCCTCATTTGAGTACAGGATGTGGAACTATCTTCTTACACATAATGCAAGGGAGATTGGAATTAATTTCAGAGAAAATGTAGAATCACTGACAATGCTTAATCAGGAGTCATATAGTTACATTTGAGTTTATAACTATGATTTGTTTGGAGAGTGGACCTACAGAAAATAAGATGAGAGACAGAAGAGGACAAAGGAGATTTTTTTTTTCCAATTATCCATGCTGGATTTAATAGTGGAGAAGAAATAAAATGGTTAAGGAAAACTAAGGAAGTAAAATCTTTGTGCACTGGGTGATGCTTAAATGTGAGTGATGCTTAAATGTGATGCTTAAAAGTGCGAGATCAAAAGAAAAACTCAGGTTTCTAGTTTAGTTGGCTGGATGGAATCTGTCATAATTGGCTTCTGTGGTGGTACGGCAGGAGGTGGACTTTTAGAGCAGATGTTGAGCTCAGTTTTAAATATGTTGAGTTCAGGTGCATATGGGACCAAGGGAAGATGGCCCCTGATACTTGCATCTGTTAGAATAAATCTTAAGTGGAAAATCTTGGCTGAAAATTATAATATGTATAGGTATATAGATATAGATACACCTAAAACTTGCCTATCAGTAGATTTTTTTCTATAATTTCCATTTGGCACTTTAATTAGCATTACAGGTTTTCTGCAGATATTTATGTGTTTATTCAGTATGTGAACCTTAGTCCATTAACTGAACCTTAGTAACTACAAATGATTTTAAAACCTTTTGTGCTAATTCCACAAGGATCTTCTCAGAGTTGAACTCCATAGATTGTCTCTTGTTGTTGTAACGGTTTGAGATATAATTCACGTAGCATACAATTTAGCCATTTACCGTGTTTATTTCAGTGGTTTTTAGTGTAGTCACAGAGTTGTGTATTGACTGACGTTTGTTGTGTCAGTCGCATTTTAACATTTCTTTGTCTATCCGGTAACATAGAAGTGTATCCGTCATTGTGAATGACACTCACAGAGACTCTGGATTCTGATACACACTCTCGCTCTCAGTCTCTGACCTCTCTAGTCATACATATGGAAGTTAAATCCACACAGTGGGATGAACAAGTAGTCAAGGGAAGAAAACACACTGGGGAACACTAATGTGTTCACGAGTCCACGAAGAAGACAGAAAAGAAAATGAGAGTAAGTAGAGGTTATGTTATCACAGAAGCCAGATGACTGTTTCTATCTTAGAAATGTATCAATTTATTAAAAATCTTTAACGTCTAGATATGGGATAACATATACATACCACTGTACATAAACTAAACAATAAAGATTTATCATATAGCACAGGGAACTATAGTCAACATCTTGTGATATTAAAAAATACGTATATGTATAACTGAATCACTTTGTTGTATACCTGAAACTAGCACAATATTATAAAGCAACTATACTCCAATTAAAAACCCTTTATTTCTAAGTTCTATCAACAAGGTTACTTATTTCCATTTCACTAAAATATATGTTCAACAAAACATTCCTGTACCTATATTCATCCTTTGAGAAATCTTTTTTATTTTTAAGTTTTGTCTTTTCAGGGTCGTACCGCAGCATATGGAGGTTACCAGGCTAGGGGCAGAATTAGAGGTACGGTTGCCGGCCTGCACCACAACCACAGCAATAGGGGATCCAAGCAGCGTCTGCAACCTACACCACAGCTCACAGCAACACCGGATCCTTAATCTGCTGAGTGAGGCAGGGAATCGAACCTGCGTCCTCATGGATACTAGTCAGATTTGTTTCCGCTGAGCCATAATGGGAACTCCAGAAATCTTTTTACATTGTAGTGTAAACAAAGGGGTAAAAACCCTTGCTTAAAAAAAAAAAAAAAATCATGACTACCTAGTTATTACCTTTTTTTTTTGGTAGGAACTGGGAGTTAAAAAGAGGGTTCAGGAGCTCCTGTTATGGCTCAGTGGTAACGAATCCAACTAGTGTCCATGAGGATGAGCGTTCAATCCCTGGCCTTGTTCAGTGGGTTAAGGATATGGTATTGCCATGAACTGTGGTGTAGGTCACAGAAGTAGCTCAGATCCTACATTGCTGTGGCTGTGGTATAGGCCGGCAGCTGCAACTCCAATTCAACCCCTAGCCTGGAACTTCCATGTGCCACAGGTGTGGCTCTAAAAATAAAGTGTTCATGTTTTGTAATCAGTATCTTTCATCCTCTGCTATTCACCATATGTGAATTTAGTCATTTAGGACGCTGTGTTCCTTCAGGATTAGAGAGCAGAAGTTTTTTAACACATTATCATTTTATAATTAGGTAGACATACCTAGGATTTATCTCCCTTTCTAGAATTCTATGTCATTAGGAACATGAGTTTAACACTTCGGACTTTATCTGTGATGGAATTTTGTTAAAATTGCCTTGAAAGCCTCACCATAAAACATTATCCTGGTGTTATACTTCTTTGTTTTAAATGGTCTTTAGAGCTATTTTTTATAAATGGAAATTGAAAGCCTCTTTATCTAAGCAATTAAATAAGGTACAAGTTTTTGAATATGAGAAGAGATATTTAAAGCCAACAAATAAGTCTTTCTGGGATAATAAGTCAATTACTTTTCTGGTTAAATAAGTGCTGTCAGCTTTACTGTTATTAATGAGAACGTTACCAGCTTAGAACTTGAATTTTGATTCTAATTGTGTTTTCAGAAGAAATTCAGAAGATATATATATATATATTTCTTCTATAATTTATTTGAATGAATCACTGTAAAAAGAAACTGTTTATTTCTCTAATGAGCTCTAATAATGAGCTTCTCCTATTTGTATAGCACTTCTGTGATTTTGTTCAAGTATTTAGGAATAAAGTACCAAATTTAACAATAAGCACAGAAATGTTGAAGTACATTATTTACATCATGATGTAAAAAATCTGAAATAGATAGACATACAGACAGATATGAAAAAATATCAGGCAGCAGATGAGAGAACTTATGTACTTCTCAAGCTAGTAAGTAATATTTCCAGACCACACTGTTGTAACTGACTGACTACGGGTATTAAGGAGAAAAGTAAGACCTTACCATTATCCTCAATTACATTTTTCCAACTTTACTGAGATATAATCAACATGTAACACTGTATAAGGTTAAGGTGTACAGTGTGATTATTTGATATTTATATTATGAAATGATTACTCACAATGAGGCTACTTAACAGTCGATCACCTCACATAATTACCTTTTGTGTTTGTGATAAGAGCGTTCAAGTTCTACTCTCTTAGAAACTTTCAAATATATAATAAGTATTGTTAACTATATAGACACCATTAGATCCCCAGAGCTTACTCATATTATAACTGGAAGTTTATACCCTCTGACCAACATCTCCCCATTTCCTTCACTCCCACCTGTTTCCAGCCCTAGAAACTACTGCTTTGCTCATTGTTTCTATGAGTTCAGCTTTTTTCAGATTCCACACATAAGTGGTATCCTCCAATATTCGTCTCTGTCTTACTTATTTCACCTAGCACAGTGCCATCGAGGTCTGTGCAGGTTGTGGTAAATGTCAAGATTTCGTTCCTTTTTATGAATGGGTACTATTCCACTACATATTTGTAATGTATTATATACAAAACCTCATATTTTCTTTATCCATTCATCCATCAATGAACACTTAGGTTATATCCATTCTTGGCTGTTATGAAGAATGTTGCTATGAACGTGAAAGTGCAGAGATCTCAAGCTATCATTTCATTTCCTTTGGATATGTACCTAGACATGGAATTGCTGGATCATAATTCCATTTATACCTTTGAGGAACCTCCATACTGTTTTCCATAGTGGCTGAATCAATTTATGTTCTCACCAACAGTGTACCAGGTTTCTTCCTCTCTATGGCCTTGCTGACACTTGTTATCTTTTTAATGACAACCATTCTAACAGGTATGAAGTGATACCTCATTGTGGTCTGATTTGCATTTCCCCATGATCAATGATGCTGAACATTTTTATATACCTGTTGGTTATTTCCTCAATGATAATTCAACTCAATAGAAAGACAAAGCTCACACATGAATTGAAAAACACATTTTGTTTAAACGCTGTGGCAAAAACTATTAAGTAATACAAGTCAAGACTTCACATTTACTGAGACTAATTGCTGCGCACTTTCACAGGCACACTCTTCCTTATCTTCACAACACTCTGTATTGAGGTTATTAAGCCATTTTATAGTTAAGAAATGGAAGCTTTGTTAAGCTTCATTAAGCAGCCTGCCTAATTCACAAAACATAACTGAATCCAGATTCATCTCACTCATAAGCCCCTGATCTTTTCATTATTCCACTTAAGTAGCGGTGAGGGAAGCAGACTATAGTATATTTGCCCTGTAAGAACAGATTCTCCATACTAAACCCTGTTTTGTATAATTGAAGCTCCTTTACATGGCATTATTTATATATGGGTTAAAGGCATTTGATTTTGCGGGGGGGAGGGTCTCTTTTCCAACGGTAACATTGCTCTCAGTTTAGCCCAAAACCAGTAGACCAAGAAGATTTCACATAATGTAACTATCTAGCTTCACCAACAAAAGACATCTTTGGAAACCTAAGTCAAGATTTAGACCCCCAACTGTATAATCCTGCTCTGAGGTTTTCAGACTTTTTTTGGAATTTCTAATACACTTTAACCAAGTGTAGATCTAATTTTTCCTTGTAGAAAACAAAATTGTGATCTTCATAAAAACAAACTACATTATGCACTTATTTTTACCAGTCATGGAAGCTAATATTATGCTAAAAGATTAAAAGTTATGGTACTCCCTATATATGACCAGAGGCAACAGCCTCACTGCTGTCTGACCACATTATTACTCTACATTAAGGAACTTCAAGTCAGGCAGGAGTTAGAGACAATCATGGAATGCTACTGGTGAGAAATACAGACCTATCTCATATATCTAAACTTGGGGTTACTTCCTCTCCCAAATACATGTATTTGTTTTCTGTAGTCATCTTTTCAAACTGTTCTCACCTTCAGTATGCACACACTGATAATATACAGACCATAGTAGCCGAGGCGGAAGTACTGTAAATGATGAAGAAGTCAAAGTTATCCAAAGGTAGTTTATACCACTGAAAGGTATTAACAATTTTAGAGCACGTTAGCTCTGAAGGTACAAAACCTAAAAATACTGACAGAGTCAGGCTCAGTGGACGTTCAAGGTTTACCTTATTTTAAAACAATTTTGACTATATGGACAAAGTTAGTAAAAGAGACCGGTGGTCACACACCTCTACTAGACGCCTCTCCAGCTAGATTTCAGCGCTTACTGTCATCACCTTTACACTTAAGATATTTTTAAATCAAATTTTAGAGACAGACTGATTCATTTATTCAACATGTGTTTGTGAGCACCAACTATGAAATAAGCCTTAATCTCCATGTGAGAAATAGCACAGAGAACCAGCCCAAGTCCACACTCTCATAGGTCTTATATTCTGGTGCAACATCCATGTCTACATAATATCTTCCCTGCAAGTCAATATTTATTTTTACTGACTCATATTATAAATATCCCTTAAAGACTGTTTAACAAAATATCAAATAAATTATAATTTAAAAATTGTCATTTACCCCACTGATAGGCAATAAGTATTGATCAATGAATAAGCAAATTATTTTCCCCAAATATGTCCATTATTAATAATATATTTCTGCTCAGTTTGGGTTCTATATGTGAATCAAAATTTATATCCATGCTGGATTCTACTCAGACCAATTATAGCACCTTTTTCATTATATCTATAATGTCATTAAAATGCTCACAGATATAACTTTGACCACATATATTATCACATTTCTAGTATTAAATATTTGTTTTTAGTCTTCAGCTTCGAATCCTACTAGAAGAGCAAAAAACATAACATATGAATAGCACACTCTATTATTTACGTAACTATCATATGAAGGAAACTAAATAAAAAATTGAAATGTAAAATAATTAAGTTTTTATTTTATCCAAATTTATTTTTTCCGTATTTCTTTTGGTAGGGTAGAGACTGAAGTATATCACGTAATGTGACCTAATTAGGTACTAACTAGAGTAATTTGGTAAGATTTTCTCACACTAAACAATAGAGCAATCATAAGAAAAACAAATAGATGTTATTTGTGTTTTGTGATGAAAAGCATGTTCCAAACATCATCTAGATTCAGCTTCTAGAAATCCTTGAAATAGGGCATATTGTTCACTTCAAAAAATGACTAGATTGTTTTCTTCTTGATCATCGTTAGCAATATCTGCCCATTTATAATCCCCAAGCCCTCCTTTTCCCTTCAAAACCTCTTCTGTTCTAGTTTTATGATATTACCCCTAAAATCCTATATATCTACTAACCCAGTTCTAGGACCGGTGGTGAGTTTATTTTCCTCCTAGTGTCGACCTGGTTTGGGTCAGACATTACTGAGTTTCCAACCACATTCTGAGTTGATACCCTGTGTATCGTGGTGTCCTAGCACTGAATACAAGGTAATACCCAGACATATGCTTTTTTTTTCTGAGTGAACTGGAGCCAATGGCCCTCATTTGGTTGGAGGTCTGGTATAGAACCAGGCTGAGCTGGTCACTGACTGAGTCACCGGGGCTGGAGACCAGCACACACCTTCTGATGGATATCATGGAACATCATCCTGTGTGCCAGGTACCACTTTTACTCAACAAAAGTCCCTTTATTTTTATTTGTAAAAACAGACGAATTAAAAGTCCTCTTCATCAGTCTTATGAGACAAAATTTTAGATTCATTATTCTTTTCTGTGCCTAGTTCTGCTTAACTTCAGTGGTCACGAAACTCAGTTTGTTCCATTTCTTATGCACTTACCAATAGAGAACAATCCTTGGGGCCTCTTTTAAGATTACATTAAATGTAATTATCTGGTTTCAAGTGAATAAGACCCTAATTACTTTGGAAAGAAGGTGCCTGAGTGATATACCTTGAACCTACATCCAATTTGTTCTACTCAGACAACAACCCAGGAAAACATTCACTGACAGAAATACAATGTATAGTCTAATTTGGTATGCAGTGAGTATTTTCAGCAAGGCTAATTCCAGCCTCCTAGAGAAAAGACTAATCCTTTTTTGTCACTGACACAGTGGGGCGGTAACCATATTTACATTTCTCATATGGCACCTGCTACGTTCTCCAAAAATAAAATCACATTAAGTACTTATCGTGCCTAATATGGTTTTAAAATATCATACTACATTTAATTTATTTCTCAAAGCAAGCATATGAGCTAAACTATTTCCACTATTTATATTAATTAAGAAATCTAGGCAGAGAGAGCTCAGGAATTTACCTCAACAAAACATAAATCACAACCAGTACGAAGAAAGCAAGTTTTATTGCAGCAAACGAATCTATAAAATCTGCAGTTTTGTGTGAAAATCATTAATACCCAAGTTTGCTATATGATACATATGGAAGATGTTTTATCCTTAACACTGCGTTTCTAGTCCTTGTCTGATAAGAAATCAAAAGACTGTTACATTTCTCCTCTTTTTGGTTGTTACTATTTTTTTTTTTAGTTCATAATGATTTTTATTTTTTCCATTATAGCGGATTTACAGTGTTCTATTCTTTTCATTTACTCCTTTATATTTTTTTTCTGTCTTTTTAGGGCCACACCCATGGCATATGGAAGTTCCCAGGCTAGGGGTCCAGTTGGAGCTGTAGCTGACAGCCTACCCACAGCTAACGGCAATGCCAGATCCTTAACCCACTGAGCAAGGCCAAGAGTGGAACCCGCGTCCTCATAGATACTAGTTAGGTTCATTACTGCTGAGCCACGATGGGAACTCCTCTGCTTTAGTCTTATAGGCCGATTTGGTCTTACAGCCAGAGGTCCTGTGTATATATGTCTGTATGACAGCAAATGAGTGACTCTTCCTGTGAGTATTAAGCTTAATGTGTTTTATTTCGGGTTTTCTTTCTCCCTTGGGCTATATTCTGAGTGCATACTCAGACTTAGTCACTTTAGAGTTTACCCATTCTCTTACAAAATGTCAAGTGGCTCCTTTCAGATTGAATCTTCCCTTACCCAGTCTCCCAAAGATAATTTCAACAATTTGATCACAAGTCATAAGCTGGGAGGCCATGAGCCAAATTCATTCAGCAGATGTATTTCTGTTGCAGTGACTGTTGTGAGTTGTAGCATTTTGTTTTTACCTCAGTGATCTATTTTAATTGAATAACTTCACTTTTTAAAATCATGAAATTTCATATAGTAACCTTGCTTCTTGTGAAAAAGTATACTATTTGGCAACAAGGTACTGGCAGCTAACAAGACAGGAATCTTCTGGAATGTAATGACTGCTTTCTTTAGCTATGGCAAATACACATCAGTTTACCATAAATGCCAGCAATTGCTATTTTTCTTATCTTGGCTCACTTTATTATTTATATATTACTTGTCTGATTCAAGTAGCAATTTGAGAATGTAATGCATGATTAATTCTAAAAGTGGTTATTTCTAAAAGTTTTCTCTCATTCCACTTCTTCACGCTAAGAAACTCCAGGTCCTAGAAAATGTACCTTTACTACATCTCTCTTTCTACCAAGATCGGGCTATTTTTAAGTTCAGGGCTGGTTCCTGAAAAAAAAAAAAAAGTCAAAGTGGTTGAAGTTTATTTTCTATTACCCCACTTCTAATTTCCATGCCTACCCATGACTTGTTTCAGATTATGTGTACATATATTACATATGTGTATATATGACATATATTTGTGGGTTTATATGGGAATTCATATTTGGTATATTTTGATCCCCAAACCTTATGTAGTATAAATAAGAATAAACATGCAACTTAAATTATTTTTATGTCAGGGATATTTTTAAAAGAGCAGTACAAAATATTAGACTGATAATAGGTAGAAAGAAAGAAAAGTAGAGAGAAATTGTGATATAATTTTATTCATCAGTAAAATGTTGTGTAGGAATTTATTATACAGTGATGGTGGCATTTCAAATCAGTAGTGAAAACAGGCTGATTTTAGAAGATGAATTATAAAAACCACTACAGAGACAATTTGGCAATATTTCTCAAAATTGAAAGTGCACAGTTCCTTTGGCCTAATAATCTGTCTTCTAGGAGCTTGTACAATGGACATACTTACATACAAGCTAACTGATGTCTGCACGAAAAGATTTGGGAATAACTTCAACGTCCCTCTGGTCAAATCAATTATTATACATTCTCATAGTCATTAAAATGAGTAAGGTAGCTCTTCCTGTGCTGGTGTGAAAGGGAGAGTGTGTGTGCGCGCCACGTGCACAAGCACACCTGTCTTTGTTTATGTGGCTAAGTGATAAAAGGGCTGAAACTGACATGTGTAGGAAGAAATCATTTCTGTTAAAAAGTGAAAGATAGGAAAACAAAAAGCATGCTAGAATATCATCTTGAGGGAGATGTGATTGTTTGTCAAGGTTCTTCGGCTGGCAGCAAGAGACAGGTGGAAGATATATATTTCAGTTCTCTACTGTGTGTCTTAAAATTTGTGTTGTCCATGTGTGTACATGCTAACTTTAATAGTATATTTGGTTTCTTTTAGCTATTTACTAAATGTTACCTTTAGGAATTTAAATTACATTATTCTTAGTCTTCTAAATTTATCTTGTCCTACACTAAAATTTGATTTACGCCCATACTAATGAAACCTTATATATCAAAGGGTATCAAAATGTCTTTAATAGAATCATCAGGCAAATTTTTTTCCTAAGATAATAGAATGATACTGATATAACTCAGTAAAACATAAGACATAGGGTACATGACCCTGTTCTTCAACTTAACAGATATGTAACTACAGCAGGTCACTTAAGCTCCAGTTCCTCATTGGTAGATACTCAAAACTTACAAAAATATATTGTAAGAGTTCAATAGAATAAAATATGTAAAACTGCTTGGTCATCTAAAAAAGAATACACGTGCAAATTATTAACATAGGAAATGGGCATTTTTCAGAAGGATATTTTAATACAGCAAGTATTTAGGTTAGATCAGCAGCAAAATTATTACGGATTTTCCTATCTCCTTCCTTCTCCCTCTAGGCACCAATGCCCTGTGCTAGCCTTGTATAAGATGAAAGCTTAACTGTAGCTGCTTTTCTCCCTGCATCTGTCCTGACAAGTCTGTTAATAAATTCATGTGCCTTTGCATTTCTTTCAGATCTCTCCAGACTACCTCCTTCTGTATTAGGAAAAGCATAATAGGTTAATTTCTAAACCCAAAGGAAATACATATTTACATATTAATGACAGTGAGATTAAATCCCTCGATAAGCCATGTTGTGGCTCTGTCTACAACTATGTCAGACTTTCAGGGGAGCTACTTCAGAGACCAGTGGTCTTAAAGAATAAGAGAAGATGTGTGATTACCTTAGCTGGCTTCAGAGAAACTCTGCTTTCGTGGAAAAGTAGTTCATTTCTGGAACGGAAGCAGATGTAGGCATTTTGATACAAAATGCTCTATATGAATGTCAAAATTTTGAAATAGAAATGACCTAGGCTGATGAAAGATTGAAACAATATCATTTTTTAAATGCAACATGATTTTTAATATCTTTCATGAAAATCTCATTTTACCAGAAATGGCACTGGAGCTGCAGAAAAGCCATACACAGTGTAAAACAAAATGGTATCTAAGTGATCTTGCAATGTCTATTAGGACATGTTTTAACATAAGCGATACTGTTATTTTAGAAATTTAGAACAAATCATTAAGGCCTCCCTACTTCACCATCGATTCTGTCATGTTCAAGCATTTTCTCAGAATAATAGGACTTTTTGAGGACAAGCAAGTTCATAATCAAAATAGTTAAAACAGAACTTTCTTTTGGGGAGAGAGAACAAATAACAGGTCTGAGAACTGATTATATAGTAACTAATGTTCAGGTACATTAATCCTGGGGAACACTTAAAAATTTCCAATTTTCACTTTCCATTGGCATCACAGATCTGATGAATAGCATTTTAGCTTGAGCAGGATGATACTCAGGCAAGAGAAAGGTAACGATGTTCAAACGCAGGGCGACTTATCCTGCACTGGGAGCGGTCCAGACTGGCTTCTAAGAACTAAAAAGCGGAAATGCTAAGATTTGTGCCCCACCTGCTCTGTGTCCCGTCATGACATAAGTCATATCCTAGTTATAGCCACTTATTTCCTTCGTTCTTAACTGTGCAACCTAACTGCTTTCTCCAGTATCATATCAGAAAGTTCTAGAGAGCAAATGTATTGAATGTGACTTCATTTCAGTAATTTGGAGATATAACTATTATTGTTCCTTGAAAGGGATTGGGAATTGATGGCAAAGGAAGTTTAGTCATTAGTTTTTTCATTTTATAATATATCAGACACATGATCCCATCCCGGAGGAAATGAGGTGGTTCCTGTAATCGTAGCTGATCACCGCAGGCAAGTGACTGAATCATAGATGGCTTACCTGCCAAAACCACTGTGTCTTATTTTCTGTTATTTTTAATCTCATCCAGTGTCTCAAGCCAGTGTCCCATCTCTGACAATCCATTTTCTAAGTGATTCTTAGAATTTAGATGCTTCTGTGAAATGAGGAGTGTCAAAACCATCTCCCCACACCATAAATATTATTTGGATGAAGTAACCACAAAATTACCTACTGGAAGCCTTCCCCACATCTACCACCAGGGGGCCTTCTTCTAGATGGATAACTGAAACCTCAAAATACCTGCTGAAGTGAGGGACTTGTGTTAGAAATGAGTCTAGCTTTGGTTGCAGGGACTACATTGTTCTTATAGAGGCTGGAGAATCTGAGGCAAAAGTTAGAAAAACACTCTCCCCAAGCAGAGAATTGAGGATAGGAACTACGTGTACTCACTGAAGGTTTATAAACTTTGTCAAAAGTCATACATCGTGTATGGTTGAGTGTGTTTTATTTTATAAATTACTTTTTTGTGTTTGTGTGCCCGCTTATTTTTACAGATGGGGCAGTACTGTATGCATGTACATTTTAGTCATCTAAAAATATATCTTGGCATGCTTTCTATATCCTTAGACAGCTGCCTCGATAATGCTTTCATCCCTCTTTATATTCCATGGTATACTCCAGATGAACTGTAACTTATGTAACCAGTTTGTTGTTTTTTGCTTTGGGGGGTTTCTTTGTTTTTGCTTTTTAGGGCTGCACCTGTGGCATATGGAATGAAAGTTCCCAGGCTAGGGGTCGAATCGGAACTACAGCTGCCGGCCTACACCACAGCAACAGCAATGGAGCATGCAAGCTGCATCTGCGACCTACACTACAGCTCAAGGCGATGCAGATCACTAACCCACTAAGCGAGACCAGGGACTGAACCTGCAACTTCATGGATACTAGTCGGGCTCATAACCACTGAGCCACAACAGGAACTTCCATGTAACCAGTTTTCTTGTTTTTTTAACAAGCACTGTGGGGATTTGGAAAAACAAAACATCTCTTCTTGGTGATATGACAGGCCCAGAAAGTAAACATTTTTGCAGGACACCCTAGGGTAAAAGGAGGTGCTTATGGCCTGTGATGACAAACCGGGGTCTCAGGCTTAACTAGCCCCTGCCTGTTTACTCGTAAGGCTGAGGTCTCAGCCCACTATTAACTTATCCAGTGCAAGGAGGCTGGGAATGCTACACTTAAATATAATTTTAAGTGCTTTTCCAAGAGTGTAATTCTCTTTTCCCATCTTACCCCTTCAATAAGTTTGATTTCTTCAGTAGTCTGCAAGGCTGTTATAAAAGACAAAGCATCAAGCTAGAAAAAGACATGTAGTCCACTCTGACAGCCACCTCTTTTTTAAACCATATTCACCCACTTTCCTGATGGAGAGTTGATGCTGATTTGATTCTGAGTCTATCCTGCTAACAGTGTTGATACAACTAGCTCACTAACAGATGTGGAAACAAAGGAGATAAGTATTTGAGAGCCACCTCTAGGTTCCAGGAAGATGTATGTATCTAATGTGCCACTACAACCTTCTCTCTAAATGCAGCGGATTTCAGGATCCTTCCAGTGTTTCAGGTCATGAGCTAGGCAAGACCGTGGTACTACGCAGAGTGAACATTGCTCCTACAAATTGGACACACGCTTACAGCTCCATTTTTACACAGAACAGAGTAAGGCTGACCCTGAACATAATTTATTTTTCTTTTGCTTTTTAGGGCCACATCTGCAGCTATGGAAGTTCCCAGGCCAGGGGTCTAACTGGAGCTGTAGCTGCTGGCCTACACCACAGCCACAGCAACACAAGATCCGAGCTGCGTCTGCGACCTACACCAGAGCTCACGGCAATACCAGATCCTTAAAACACACTGAGCAAGGCCAAGGATCGAACCCGCAACCTCATGGTTCCTAGTTGGATTTGTTTCCACTGCGCCACAATGGGAAATCCTAAACATAATTTTTTAAATGATAAGAACTGTTGTATATTTTACTCCCCTACTTTACCCACGTTTATTTACTCCCTGGTGTCACCTTTTCTATTATTCTTCCCTCGTACCTATGCTTCATGTTTCCCACTGGTTACCAAAACCAGTTAGGATTCTCTTCTCTGCCAAATGCCCCCATGCTCCAAATTCATTTTTGTTTTCCACTGAAAGCTCTACTTCTTTTGGACTAATCACAGCTAATAAAGGCATTTTCTTTTTTTAATTTAAAAAATTATTTTTATTTTGCTTTCTAGCACCTGAGGCATAGGGAAGTTCCTGGGCTCGGGGTCCAATCGGAGCTGCAGCTGCCAGTCTACACCACAGTGCATGACAACGCCGGATCCTTAACCCACCGAGCGAGGCCAGGAATCGAACCCCTGTTCTCATGGATACTAGCCGGGTTTGTTACCACTGAGCCACAACAGGTGCTCCAAATGCACTTTTTCTTTTTTTAATGATTTCTATTTTTTTCATTTGAGTTAGTTTACAGTGTTCTGTCACTGTTCAGCAAAGAGACCCAGTCACACATATATACACACTTCTTTTCCGCACATTATCACTTTCTTGAAGTAGGGATGAGTACCGTATCTTGCATAACCTCCGTACAAACACCTGTACTTCATAGGCTAAGCAAACATTGTTTTGGGAAAAATCTCAGACCTGTGACAGAATGAAGAGTTTCAGCCAGTGGAGCAGACATTCGCGGGCTCTGGAAAGCCCTCCCCCACGCTTTAAATTGACCCTGACTGATGGTATGTTTCTGGCCCCGCCGGCTCCCATTTCTATCAGTGTCTCGCCCCAGCACTGAGAAGAGAAAACCGAGAGAGACGCTACACCTCGCACGCTAAGCCAGCTAATATGTGTTCAAGGGCACACTTTCCCGTTTACACACTATGCTGGTACTTTGTTTTAGCACCCTTAGTTCTCACCGAGTATCTGCTATTTTGCTTATAATTAGCATCTCGACAGGAGGCTAACCAGGTATTTTTTTTTGTCTTTTTGCCTTTTTTTATGTAGAGCTGCACCCACGGCACATGGAGGTTCCCAGGCTAGGGGTCTAACAGGAGCTGTAGCCACCGGCCTTCTCCACAGCCACAGCAACGCGGGATCCAAGCCACGTCTGCAACCTACACCACAGGTCACGGCAACGCCAGATCCTTAACCCACTGAGCAAGGCCAGGGATCGAACCCGCAACCTCATGGTTCCTAGTTGGATTCGTTAACCACTGAGCCACGAAGGGAACTCCTAACCAGGTATTAAAGCACAACACCCAGGAAACATGCAGTAGCAGGAGGGAGAGTGAGAAATCTGTACATTTTGATTATTGCACACTCAAACTCCAGAAGTTAGCTGAGTCTTCCATTTGGGTCAGTAATTCAGATTTATTTACATTTGACTCTTGGAATAGTAAATCTAATCTGTGGGGGCCTAAACGGTCTTGAGATGTGTATTAGGTGTTACAGTAATAATATAATAAAATTTAAATGATTTGTATATTCAAAAAAGCTAGAATTACTAGAGAGAATTACAGTTTAATTGCATGAATGTGTTATCAATGTGTGAGTCCAAATTTTTATCAACAGATGTAGAAAACCGTTATAATAACAATATAAATGTGTATAATGAAAACACTGACTTTGTCTGAAAAATAGGGAGCATGTGTGAAGCACATGTGTATGGGAAACGCATAAGAAATATTAAGCAAGTTATTTTGACGGCAAAACTTTATATAACTTTATGGACTCCTCTATTCTATAGAAGTGTTGTAGGTTCAGATGTAGTTTTCATAAAACTGGTTATTTTTGTAATCTTAAAGACCTACTATTCCAGTAATTTCTTTTTTCATTTAGTTGGAATGGATTTTATTCCTTCTGCATTTTTGTGACTCCTGAAAAAAAAGTCACTATCTACAACGAATCACTGTAAGATTTCTTGCACATTTTTCTCAAAACCATTTTCAAAACTGTTATTTCATTTTTATACATCTACACAAGATATGTAGTGTAGATATGTAATAGGGTATGTTTTATCATTTTGCAGGTGCCCGAAGAGGTTATACGTCTTGCCTGAAACACTAAAATCAGTATTAGAACTTCATTTTCTCTTTTTTAACTGAATAAATTTTCTACTAGGTTATATTCCTTTCTGGAATAACAATCTCATTTATATATCACTTATATATGTATATATACATGTATGATATAAGTTATGGTATCATTATGAGCTGGCAGTGTTAAAATACTTTATATTTTTTATTTAATCCACTTTCTTCTTGTATTTCTCATGCATGCCTCTTATACCTATATTTCTCTTAAACAATTCATTTTTCAGATATGTCTGTTTTTGTAATACACATTTTACATTTTCTTAGACTCTGTTTACTTCTCCTTTTATCATTTTCAACACCAGTAAAATCAAATATCCAAGCCTTTATCTTTCAGCACAAAAACATGTTTGTTTGCACAAGGATGAGATATTATGTGACTTTAGGGATAGTATTTAGTCACATTTTGCAAGATAAAGATAAATGTTTTATCAGATCAAACAACCTGGGAATTTAAGATGACAGCAGAGAATGTATGCCTAAGAGATAAATATGATATTGTTACATATAAGAAGATCTATAAGTAAATGGCTCTTCACAACCACAGGATATTTTAAAAGTACTACCTATAAGCTCTATTAAAAAACAATAGTAACAGAATAAGTTGAGATAAAAATATATTTTATGTGTTTTTACTTTCTCCTCCATCACTACCAGAATGTAAGACAGTATCATTTTTTTACCTGAACTGGTCTAAGTCCATTATTCTCTCTAAAACAATCCTTATACTTGTGGCACAATGATCTTTTCTAAGCTGAAATATAATTGTAACACTCACCTTCAGTGACATATCTCAGCATCAGGATGAGGCCAAATTCAGGTTTGACTGTTAAGTCTGATATGACAGGACTATAAATCTATGTTGAGCCATCCTCAACCTGCAGTTCCTTCTGCCTGGAGCAGCTCTCTTTAACAGGACCTCGTGCCTGAACTAGCTCTTTCCTGAATATCACTTGATCTTCAACACCTCCTCTGAAGAAAGTGCTGGGCAAGATGTGCGGTGGCATCCTGAATAAATAAATCCCTAGCTGACAGTTCATCTAAGTGAAATTATTTGCTTATCTTTGTTCCCACTTGGCTCTACTCCTTATGAGCACACGATGACATCTATCATCAGTAAAGCTTAGGTTCTAAAAAATATGTGTTTGATGAAAATTAGACTAATGAATGGATTATATAGTTGCAGCTAATCTTACTACATTAGGAACTGAGAATATCTTGGTAAACACTATTGATGTTCAGCAATGTGAATGTTAATGTTCCATGTCATGAATATACATGGTCACTCCTGTCCAATTAAATTTGAATGTATTTACACAAATTAAGTTGTGGATTTATTCTGATTCTCAACTTCAGATACATGCTATACACTGCATTTCCAGAGTTATTTCAGTTTTGACTATGACAGAGAAGATACTCAAAACAAAGGAAATACTACATGAATTAAGGATGCAATACAGTGTAATAAAAATAAGGCAATATATTTGAAAACAGGCATTTATGACTTAATAATAGCAATCCTGATCAGCTTTCTGTCAGAGCCAAAGTGGAACTAGTGTAACAATAGGCCTGCTTTATGGAAAAGCACTGATAAAGAATTTTCATGACTGGTGATAAATTTGAGCTGGCTTCCTACAAAACAAATTCTTCAGGTACACAATGACTTTCCCAAAGAACACATCTGCATGATCTTCAAGTTCACTGCTGGAGAGACTCTAAATAATAATCAGATCATAAAGCTAGAGAAAGGCATTTTAGATTGCCATATAATTTGCACTGGGAACTTTTCTAGTTATAATAGAGGCTAAGCCTTATGAATCCTTCTTGGATAATAATGAAAGTAATTATCAAGCCTACAAAGAGTCTGTCTCTATAAAAGCAAAGTGTCCTAAAGAGTAAGAAGATTGAAAGTCATTTAATGGCTTTGTTGAACAGATCTAATGAGGCAAGTTTTACCCTCTGACACAAACTGGATCTTGGCTGATGAAAACTGAAACTACTGTTGCAAAGAACATTCAGGTTCTTACATACTTTTTACTGACTTGAACAAACAAATGATACAACTGCCTTAAATCAGTTGGCCTCTCAAATTGGATATTCATTTAGAATCAGACTGGAAATCTCTTCAAAGCGAGCAAAAAGAAAGTATTTCAAATACTTATATTAATTTTATAACTTTTCCATAAGTCATTTGCATAGTCAAGGTAGGATCTCACTTATATTAGAAAAACAAAGGTAATCATAGAGAGGAACTCAGAACCTAGTGTCTGAATTTCTGAGCTATATAGTGCTTTGAATTACAGTATTTCATTTGGATATTTTCAGCTAAATATACTTATAGAATTTCCAATTTATTATTCTATTCCAAAATAATAGTTATCAGCATTGGGAAGAACGAGATCAATTTGTGTTAATGTAGGGAAACCACCTGTTCTGAAATTTGGCTGAATGCTTTTTTACACCATTGGCAACATTAAAAGTGTACCCTTGGTTTATGAGCAAGACAACAATAAAGTCAATATCAACTAGTACTTGACATAACTCAAACCAAATCCAAAAATCTTACAAAGGAAGAGCATCAAATAAACTAAAGCAGGGCCAGCTGTTAAGGGACCATTTCTGAGCACTGTAGCCATTCTGGAACCTATTCAAATAATATTTTGAAAAATGTTTGTTAGCATTTATGCATTACTTTGCACATTTAGGACATCAGATCTGAGGATAAATTTTAAAGCCTTAAGACTTTAAAAAGAACTACTCATTCAAATGAACTTATGCCAGAGATTTGATTACTACATTTTAAGCTCTATGATAAATTCGGATGATATGCCATATATTCAGATTTATTACAAATATTAAAATGTTATGGATATCACTCACAGAAATTAATTCAAAGTTGATTAAAAGTTTAACTGTTAAGACCTGGAACCACAAAACCAAAAAAGTCCTAGAACAAAAACATAGGTGGTAAGCTCTTGGCAATGATTTTTTAGATCTGATACCAAAAGCAAAAGCGACAAAATAAAAAACGAACAAATGGAACTACATTAACCTAAAAAGCTTCTGCACAGCAAGTGAAATGATCAACAAAACAAAAAGGCAGCCTATGGAATGGGAGAAAGTATTTGCAAATCATGTGTTGATGAGGGGTTAATATCCAAAATATATAAGTAACTCATACAACTCAATAGCAAAATCATCATCATCTAATTAAAATAGGTAAATAACCTGAATAGACATTTTTCCAAAGAAGATATAAAATGGCCAACAGGTACATGAAAAGAGTTCAACACTTGTTATCATTAAGGAAATGCAAATCAAAACCCAAAATATCAACTCATGGCTGTTAGAATGAATGGCCATGATCAAAAGGACAAGAGACGATAAATGCTGACGAGAATCTGGAGGAAAAGCAACCCTTCCTGTGCGCTGTTGGCAGAAATGTAAATTGGTACAGCTGCTATTGAAAACAGTATTAAGGTTCCTCAAAAAATTAAAAACAGAACTACCACATAACCCAGCAATCCCACTTGTGGGTATATGACCAAATGAAATGAAATCACTGTGTCAAAGATATAGCTGTACCCAATGTTAACTGCAGCATTATTCACAATAGCTGAGACATGGAAATAACCTAAGCATTCACCAACAGATGCATGGATAAAGCAAATGCGGTATATAGACAATGGAATATTATTCACCCATTAAAAAGAAGGAAATTCTGCCATTTGAGACAACATAGATGAATCTTGAGAACAATATGCTAAATGAAAAAAGTCATGGAAAAACAAATACTGTATGATCCTACCTATGTGTGAATCTAAAACAAACAACAAAACTTGTAGAAAAAGAGATGAGATTTGTGGTTACCAGAGGTGGAGAGTGGGGTTGAGGACTGAATGAAGACAGTCAAAATGTACAAAATTCCAGTTATAAGATAAATAAAGTACTAGAGATAAAACGTCCTTGTGATGGCGATTGTCAACACTGCTGTATGGTATCTTTGAAAGCTGCTAGAAAAGTAGATCTTAAAAGTTCACATCGTAAAAGGAAAAAAAAATTTTTTTCCTTTTGCACTATACAAGATGAGGGACATTAAACTTACTGTGATACTCATTTCACAAGACCTATAAGTCCTTGTGCTATATACCTTAAACATAGGGCATTTTATGTATGTTAATTATATCCTGAAAAAACTAAAAGAACCAATTTTTTTTTTGTCTTTTTAGGGCTACGCCGCGGCATGCAGAGGTTCCCAGGCCAGGGGTCCAATCAGAGCTGTAGCCGCTGGCCTACGCCAGAATCACAGCAAGGCAGGATCCAGGATCCGAGCTGCATCCGTGGCCTACACCACAGCTCACAGCAACTGGATCCTTAACCCACTGTAAGAGGCCAGGGTTCGAACCCGTGTCCTCATGGAGGCTAGTTGGGTTCTTTAACCGCTGAGCCATGATGGGAACTCCTAAAAGAAGAAAATTTGTTCCAAGTTGTGGCAAAGGCTTTCTATATGTCCCTGAAAATAAAATAATACAGCTTTACAGAATCATCTCAATAATTCTCAGCAAGATGTTTACTGGAAATATTCAGGGCAGGGAGTTCCCATCGTGATGCAGAGGTTAATGAATCCAACTATGAACCATGAGGTTGTGGGTTCATTCGCTGGCCTCGCTCAGAGGCTTAAGGATCCGGTGTTGCCGTGACCTGTGGTGTAGGTCGCAGATGCAGCTCGGCTGGTGATGCTGTGGCTGTGGTGTAGGCCAGCAGCTACAGCTCCAATTGGACCCCTAGCCTGGGAATCTTCATATGCCATGGGGTGCGGCCCAAAAAATAAAAAAGAGAGAGAGAAAAAAGAAAGACAGAAATATTCAGGGTGAAAATTATCTCTATTCTTTTCCTGATTTAAAAAAAAATAGTTTCCAGTCCATGAATGCCGCCTTTTTTTTTCTTCTTTCTCCTGAAAAAAATATAGGTAGGAAGATAAATAGCTGATCCTTAACAAATTCTCTGTGTGGGTGTGTATTTGTATAAATTTTAGTAACGCTTGTGGTTGTGGTTTCTACGAGTCAGCTACCACTAATTAAATCAGTAAGGGTTCAGTGGTGTTCCTGTTTGACGTGGGATGCGGATAGAAAGCTTATTGGATTAAGCAACTCTTCATGGAAATGCAAACACTCATTGTAAATCCACTGAGGAAAAGAAGAGTGCAAGTTGAAACTGTTTTCTACCATTTCCCATATAAATTAATTGGTCCTAATTTGACAATTAAAATGTTGTTAATAGTTCTTGGAAAAATAGCTCGTAAAAGTCAAATGATATATTTATTCTTTTCTCCATTTGTTTTGTTTGTTTTAAACAAAATTTACAAAGATTTTATACTGGTGTTTTATCTTGCTGCCTCTTAAATGTGACTTCTTCATGGCCTCTCTATTAAATTTCATCTGTTTCAGTTATGTGGTAGCTAGCTTTTAAGTGGTACCTGATCAAAGTCTATCTATACTTGACTGTCTAGAGCAATAAGCATTGTACTTATTCCAGATCAATTATTTTTTGAAAATATGACTCACGAAATTCTAGTTATAGCATTTCTCCCCCAGAGTATGGATAGAATTAAGATTGCCTTTTAGTATAATTTTAAGAATTCTCAATATTTTATAAGCTGTTATCTACCTTTCCCATGCCATTGAGTACCTTCAGAGCACATTCAAAAACGTTATCCTTCTTTCACTTTCGCTCTAGGATCACTTCAACAAAAAGCCACACAAAGGAATTTTAGAAGCAGCAAAATGCATCTTGAAGTCAGAATTATACCCCCTTCCTGTATGGTTTCGAAGTTATAATAAACTTCCTCAACAGACTTGAAATTTCACCACTGGGATAACACTTTTGAGTAAACAAGAGGCAATATTTGCAGAATGCTATCTTTTAAGTAGGATAGATACTATGTATGGGAATATCTGTAGGAAATCCCAACCAAGACAGCCCAGTCCAATTGCAGGCAAGTCTAAAAATTAGAAAGATTTTTGATACTTTGAACATACTCTTATTAAACTTTTCATTTTCTTTCAGAACACTCTCTGAATCTATCTTTCCCCTCACTCTATCTTTCCCCTCACTCGTCCTTTCTATCTTGTGACACGTTCAAATCTTCATGTGCGCCTACTATTTTGTCTGCCATCCAATCTCTTTTATTCCACTGTCACTATCTTGAGGCTTCGTTCTCTGTGCACTGTCGTAACTTTATACCCACCAGTTTTCTTCCTCCTGAAATTTGGACACTATTCTAACCAAACTCCAAACACTACCCTCCAGAACCAGACTTAAACTTCATTTCTTATACAAAATTTAACTCAGAATGGATCATGGATCTGTATGTTACATGGAACACTAGAAAACTTCTGGAAGAAAACGTAAGAAAAGATTTTCCTGTGCTAAGATTAGACAAGAGTTCCTAGCCATAACACCAAAAGGCATGATCTATAAAAGACAAACACTGATAATACAGACCGTCAAACTGAAAAAGTTCTGCTCTGTGTATGCTCTTGCTAAGAGGATGAAAAGCTAGGCACCAACTGGCAAAAATATTTTTTAATAACATACCAGAGAAAGAATCTCTATCCTGATTATATAAAAAAAATTCTTTAATTTCAACAATAAAAATGCAACTGAATTAGAAAACAGACAATACAGAGATGATAAATAAGCACTTAAAAGATGTTCACCATCATTATTCATTAGAGAAATAGAAATTAAAGCTACATGAAATATTATTGTATACCTACCAAAATGGCTAAAATTTTTAAATACTGACATCACCACGTGCTGACAAGGATACAGAACACAGGGATTTCTCATACACTGTTGAAGGTAATGTAAAATATCACAGCTATTCTAGAAGGTAGTTTGGTGGTTTCTAATAAAGTTAACAACACACACACAGTACAACCCAGCCCTCCTTGCTACTGACCCCAGAGACATGAAAGCATGGTCACATGAGAACATGTTCACAAATGTTCGTAGCCACTTCATTCGTAGAAGCTCAAAGCTAGAAACCACCCAAAAGCCCTTCAACTTCAGAAATAAACTGTGGTGCAATAAATATAAACAAGCAAACTATTGACATGCACACACACAATGACTTAGAAGGATTTCAAGGACTCTATGCTGCATGAACAAAAAGCCAATATCAAAATGCTACCTGCAATATGATTTTGTTCATATAACATTCTTGAAATGACAAAATTGTAGTGATGAACAACTTGTCATTTTTTTTCAACTTGTCAGTTTTTGCCAGAGGTTAGAGTTGGGGAAGAGGGTGTGATTGTTAAGGAGTAACACAAAAGAATGTCTCGGTACCTCAGCTATAATACAAGACTTTGCAATGACGGTCAAGCACGTTATACCTGTGATGAGATTTCAAAGAGCCATACACACAAAAGAGACAAAGAAAAAATGTGCATTTAACAGCTGTGGAAATCTATATGAAGTCTGTATATGAGTTAAGAGTAGTGTACCAGTGTTAAATTTCCAGTTGTAACTATGTTCTGTGTTTATATAAAATATGATTATTGGGTAAAGCTGGGTTAAGACATGCTGAAACTCCGTTTTGCAGCTTCTGGAAAGCAACCTATTTCAATGTAAGAAGTTGTAATTAAAAAAAAAAAGACGAGAACAAGGAGACAATTAGAATCCATCACACGTCACACTCAGTGAAAGATTTTAACTGTCTTGAAGGACAAAGTCACACATTTTTTTTTTCACATTTCCTTAATATTCAGTATGGTAGCTTGAACAAGATTGCATTTAATTATATATGAATCTAGAAGAAAACCAGGTGATTTAAATTGCCAACTAAATATCTTAGTAGGATGCTAAATATTATCATATTATCACTTTTTATTACTTTAGTTCTTAAAATTATTAACATCCATTAAAGCCAATATATTGTTAAACTCCTTAGTTTCTGGGGAAAAAAGGAATCTTTCTTTAAAAAATCAGTTAAAAACTTTAATGACTTTATTACTTGGATAATAAGCCATCAAATTTGGGGAGGATCTTTTAGTTTCTAATTTATCATAGTACTTTGTTTACAAAGTTTTTAAAGGCAGATAGACAACTGTGTTTTATATTCAACTCCACATAAGTTGCTCCACGTAAACGTCTCTGAAATTAAATCTTTTTACTTCCAGAGCTGAACAGTTGGGTGAATTTGGGCATTAAATCGTGACCTTTGGTCCTAAGATATACCTCACATGCTTCAACCATGATTGATTGCTGGTTGAGTCCAATTATTCCTCCAGTGCCTGTGGGATTTGTAAAATCTCCAACATTTGCAGGAAGTGACCTTTATCCCGCTCCATCATGCAACAGCTGTCAGAGACGCTTCTGCTGCCCATTGTCTGTCATGCAGAGATAGGGTTTATCCAGTAAAACTTCGGTTGTTGGGCTAGTAAAATTGCAGAGCTTCATTTTTTAACACTCTAATTTTGACATTGATGAAGATACCAGGTGACAATAACAAAGATAAATGTCAGTGATGACCACATGAGATTTATCGATAGCCCATGTCTTGCAGCAATGGAAATAGTTGGAAGCTATGGAAATACTACAAATCCTAAGTTTTACCACGTTAAGAATAAATGTTGGGATTGAAACTAGAAAAAAAATTCAGTTGTCAGTTACTTGGCACCGGACTAAAAATTCCTCCCAGACATTAAACTCTGACAAATCCAATTGACTGTCTTGGGAGGTGGCACCTAGTTTGGGGACTTGAAAGGAATTAAAGTGGTCATCAGAATAGTCAAGGACTCTTGAGAGAAAAGGGTTTGCTGAGTTGTCGATACAGCTGTTGTTTTTCCCTAGACCATGAAATCCGCTTTTAGATCAAACTATTCAGCTTCAGTTCAAGGTAAAGAAAAAAATAGCCTAGTGAATATGTACTCTTTCCTTCTATTTACTTTTTCTTTTTTAATTTTGATGCTTCTCTTCACACTGCTGGTTTTCCTTAAGCATTTGGTGTTTCCTGGCTGGTCAGTCCCACTTACTACCAGAAGTATCTGTAGCTGGCATGTGTCTCCTTGGCCGCCGTGGAGGGAGACCTCCTCACAGGACTTTCCTGCAGTGAGGGCCTTGGCAGCAGCCCTGTAAGTGAGCAGAGGTGATCAAGGGGTCTTACCCATAGGGTGACTGAGGAGGAGCAGACAGCCAGGATACCGGGTGCCCGTGGAATTTCCTATTTAAAGAGGATCTTCCGCTGACGCAAAGGGCTTTGGCATATTTCATTTTTGAAGTAAGCTGCTCTTCACATTTTCCTTCTCTTTTCCCTTGCTGCCTAGTGAGGAGGCCCAGCATTACCTGAAGCCCTGCTCTCACTTTCAGAGTCCAACACTCACACGAGGAGCTGCCCTCGTGTAGAGGGTCTGCTTTACTTAGAAGACGATTCGTCTGACGTAGTTCTGGGGCAAAAGCCAATTGAGCTGGGTACCACTTTGACTCAGGACTGGTCGTTGCTTTTTAGTTTCCTTCCACAGATTATATTATTTTACAAATTATGACTATATGCTCATGCTGTTTACAGTATTTTTTTAATGTACTGTACTTTCTAAAAACAATTTCTAATAGATGCATAGTATTCTATTTAATGTCACTATCAAAACGTATTTGGTCATGCACCTGTTAGTGGATATTTAGATTATTTCCAATTTTATCATATATAACACTGTAGCAACTATTTTTATATGGACATAACTGTCCATCTATGTAATTATTTCTTAGAAGTGGAATTGCGATTACAAAGTGAGTGGACATTTTGAAATTACTTACTCTGTATGGACAAACTGTGTTTAGATGGCTCACACCGAGTTATCCTCCCACAAGCAGTACAGAAGGCTCTCTCCTTTCCCATCCTCCCTGTACATTTTATTTTTGTTTTGACCCCTTCCAACTGCATCCGTAAAAAACAACGCCACTTTATGTAGACGTTTCTGTTGTGCTTATTTATACAGTTGAGCTTTCCCACATTTATAGACTGCTATATAAAACATCTTTAAACTGTAGGAACACTATTCAGTGGATAAGTTTTTTTTTCTAATTCACATTAGACTATATACACACTTTATTTTTTAAAGAAAATAAAGTCTGGAGCACCGGGGGTCATGATGACACAGTCTTAATGGTTGATGAAAATGCTAGCATGCTATTTAAAGGCAAGTAGGATAAGACATATTACAAATTTACTTTATTTTGAAGTCATGCTATGTCATCAGCTAGTGGACTTTAAAGCTTGTTTTCTTGTTTTTATTAGATAATTTTGCATGTTTATTATGTCAGTAAAGTTGACTCGATTTTCACTGTGAAGGGAGTTTCATGTACTCATCATGAAACTCATCAGGTACTTCTAAATAAGGTCCTTACATACACGTTCTAAGTTCTGTACGTCTGTTAGGCTCTTCAAATTGCTTGCAATCCAAAATTATCTGTTCAAAAATTATTAAAATTCCAATTATCATTACAAAGCAAAGCTCCAGCAAAGCTTGTTAAGAAAAGAAGCCAAGTAAGTGGCTGATCCTATCCTATTAGTTAATTCTAAAACAGTGTTAAGTGAAGGTATCTCAGAGAAAGCCAAGGAAAGTTTGTGCATTTCAAAGGGATATCCTGAGGTATTCTGAACTGGGATTCACACTCTGCAAACAGTGCAATTAAAGGAAAAGAGTACAGAATACACCCTTTGTTTTTCCTACTGAAAAAAAAAAAATGTGTTCTTCATCATCATGGTGGTTGAACTACCCAGTTACGTATTACTTGGAAACCCATGACTTCTCACAGTTACTCAAGGCTCACTTTATTTAATCAGTAGAAACCATCAACAGCAGAGTTTTTCTCCTCACAGTGGCATCAAGAGAAAATGAAGTATAATGCACAATGAGATTGCTGTATCTTAAAGAGCAGACAACGAAAATAAGAAAATATAGGGATGATGGCATGATAGGAAAAAAGAACGTGGGCAGTGAGGAAACCTCTTCTGCGGACTGCTCCCCCTCTCCGCCCTCCCGTCACCACAAGGTTAGATCCATACTCACTACTGCAGCCCCTCAGGGATGGCGGGGAGCCCCGGTGACACGGGCACTTATTTTGTATACTCCTTGCACCTGCCCTGATTCCCATCCCAATGAACAATTCTGCTTTCCTCTCATCATGCAAAAGCTATAGGAAATTTGCTTTTAAAAATAAGCTAAAGTAGCTCTGAAAAGATGACTTGTGGAAAAGGGGAGATTGGGGAAGAATAAAACAGAGCGAAAGAATGTTCACCTTGAAAGAAGAAAAAGTCCAATTATAACAAAGAGTTACTCCATCTAACTGTTCTTATGTTTTGTATTATCTGTGTCTGCATTGTCGGAGTGCATTTGAATTCACCGTTAGTTTCAGTTTCTAACGTTTCTTAGCTACACTCAGAGGGTTTTGTGGTCAGCAGACCACCCACGCTTACTCCCAAACACACTTGACACATATATGTGTCTACACATATACTCAGAGGAAGAGAAAGAAAGGGCAAGACAGGTGATGAAAACAATGAAATAGAAAGACACGATTAGCAGAGTTCCTTCTGTGGCTCAGCAGGTTATGAACCTGACAAATATCCATGAGGACGCAGGTTCAATCCCTGGCCTCGCTCAACAGGTTAAGGATCTGGCATTGCCATGAGCTGCAGTGTAGGTCACAGATGTGGCTCAGATTTGGCGTTGCCGTGGCTGTGGTGTAGGCCGGCAGCTGCAGTTCTGATTGGACCTCCAGCATGGGAACTTCCATATGCTGCAGGTGTGGCAAGAAAAAGCTAAATACATACATACATACATAGAAAGACATAATTAGCCAAATAGAAGTAAAAAAAAAAATGAAGCCTGGATGGAAGAAAGAGATGAATGGAGAGAATTATGTGAAAGATTAATGGTTTCCATCCGTCGTCCAGGGACTAAAATAAGAATTTGAAATCAGATTCCTGTCACTGAAACCTGTGGTCTAATGGCTGTACTATTCTGGCTTTATATTTAATTTTGTGTTTATTTGTTCAGTAACTTTTACGCATGAAGTACTGTTAAGTTCTATGAGAAGGGGAAAATTATCAGAATTCATCCCTATCTTCCAAGAACTCAGCTTGTTACTTCCTGCCAACCAAATGTCATGTGAAAATTTTAAGGATGATTAATTACAATTTTGCAAATATGTATTGAGTTTCTTTTGTGTACCAGGCACTGTGCATGGACATACAAATACTAGAGAGGGAAAGAGGGAGGAAGGGAGAAATGGAGGAAGGAAGGAAGAGAGGGAGAGATGGAAAGAAGAAAGGAAGAGTGGAAGAATATAATCATATGACCCCTGTCCTCAGTAACATCCAGTGTGACCAGACAGGTCTGCCTGCACAGCGACGGATGAGAGCTCATGGAGGTGACCTTTAACTAAAACTGGGATGGGGACAGAGGGGAATGGGGCACATCTGTGGCTTTTGAACAAAGGCTTTTCTGAGTCAATTATGACAAGGTCAGCAGGGTGATAACAGCATTGCAGAGAGAGGGGGGATGGAAATGACAAAAACAGAAAATACAGTGCACTAGAGCCACTGAGAAGAACTTGGTATTGCTCAAGATAGTTCTATCAATGATTTGAGAAAGAAGAAGCCTGCTGGAAATGAAGGCGGGGGTCACATCTTAGATCCGGTTGCAAGGCATAGCTGACCACATACCAGACACCCTACTAGCTGCTTGGAATAGCAAATTAAAAAGGTACCTATAAAGGGAGTTCCCACTATGGTGCAGCGGAAACGAAACTGACTAGTATCCATGAGGATACAGGTTCGATCCTTGGCCTCACTCAGTGGGTTAAGGATCCTGTGTTGCCATGAGCTGTGGTGCAGGTCACAGACGCAGCTCAGATCCCATGTTGCTGTGGCTGTAGCATAGGCTGGCAGCTACCGCTCCAATTCAACCCCTAGCCCAGGAACTTCCATGTGCCACAGATGTGGTCCTAAGAAGACACACACACGTTAACTATAAAATCAGTGAGGAATTAATAACAAGGAATAACATTTTATATAAGAAACTTTGGGTGTGACAAGTGTTACCAAAGAAAAGTGTGAGAAATCAGCCTTTATTAATATAATTTTAAAAATAAGTTGGCTAGTATCACTTCATCTCGTGTTGGTACCCAAAGGAGGAAAGTTGGGGCTGTCTGCCTCTACCTGCACTGAAGCTCTGTGCATCAGATTCTCGAGGTCAAGTACAGTTACATGCAGAGACCTCTGAAATCACAGAAACTTCTGAAGTGCATGCTGGCCCAAAACTACGTTGATGAGGGAGCAGATGGGTGGCAACACAAAGTTTCTATAAGCAGTTGGGGAAAACAGCCAGTGTTAGCAAACAACATCCACGGTAACAAGCTGAAGATCCCCAAGAGGATATTTTCCATTATCGGTGGGTAAACGCCTGCCGGAAGTTACAACTAGCGGAAGCTTCTTCTCACAGGGCGGCGCCCACTCTGCCCGCCCCCCACAGAGCACTCCCTTTAAAGATGCATCCAGTCAGCTGTGTGTATCCAAACCAGTATTTAACATTTTACCTTGTGGGCTGTGCGTCTCAGATCTGTGTTCTGAATCACAGACTACCTCTACCCTTCTTTCAGAGTCCCGTAGGAGCTAACAAGAAAAACCTCACAGTGAGTTTATGGGAACCGGTACAATAACACTGAAGAGCCAAAGTCATTTCTGTTTAGAGGTACGATTGAGTATGAAACAGTAGTGCTTAACTGTTGCCGTACGTATTACACACTGCTGTATGTAACTAGCTTTCTGTGAACGGCCAGCCTTGTATCTATGGCTGCCACCACAAACTGTCACTAACTTGGTGGCTCAGACTAACAGAAATGCATTATGTGGAGTTCCTGCCGTGGCGCAGTAGAAACAAATCTGACTAGGAACCGTGAGGTTGCGGGTTTGATCCCTGGGTTAAGGATCTGGCGTTGCCGTGAGCTGTGGTGTAGGTCACAGACTTGGCTTGGATCTGGCGTTGCTGTGGCTGTGGTGTAGGCCGCAGCTGTAGCTCCAATTAGACCCCTAACCTGGGAACCTCCATATGCCGAGGGCCCTAAAAATCCAAAAAAAAAAAAAAAAAAAAAATGCATTCTCCTACAGTTGTGTCAGACGACCAACAAGGATCTCACTGGGTTACAGTCGCTGTGTTATTTGCAGGGGCCACTGCCTTCTGGATACTCTAGGGGAGAGTCCGTTTCCGTGCCTTTTCTAGTTTCTAGATCACAAACCTTCCTTGGCTTCTGGTCCCCTTCCTCCATTCTCAGGTAGTCACATCTCACTCTGCCTCTATCTTCTGTTTCCTTCTTATATTTTAAGGATTTTCATGATAATACTGAGTCCACTCAATCCAGGATAATCTCCCTATTTCTAGTCTTAACTTTCACTACAGCTGAATGTCCTTTCTGCCATGTAGGGCAACACAGTCGCAGGTTCCAGGGCTTAAGGATGTGGATGTCTTTGGGGGAACCATTAGTTTGTCCCAGACCTATTGCTTAATAAAAGGCTGGTGACAGAAAAAAAAGGAAAAAAGATAACCAGAACTTATATAATGTCGATTCCCTCAGTGCAGATTTTTAAATATAGATGTATTTCAGTGAGATAGTTTAATATTCCATATGGCCTGAGCAGTATTATTTTACTCTGATAACAATGATAGGAGCTAAAAATAAAAATGTACAGAGAGACAGTGTAGGAGATAGTGAGGGCCCAATAGATAAGAAATCAAAACCTTGTATGATTACATTGGTTCATTTATACACTCTGAAATCTAAGAAAAATCACATTTAAAGGTCTTGTATTATATATAAAATGGGGAAATCGGGTACCACTATTGGCATCTGCATAGCTACTTTGTAAATATTATTTCTCACTGCCAACATCAAAACATTCTTATAAAAATTACATGAGAAATCTGCAGATGAAAGCTCTTTGTAAATTACTGAACACTGGCAGTTTCCATCATGGTGTAACGGCAACAGACCCGACCAGTATCCATGAGGATGCAGGTTCCATCCCTGGCCTCGCTCAGTGGGTTAAGGATCCAGCGTTGCCGTGAGCTGTGGTGTAGGTTGCAGAAGTGGCTTGAATCCCGCGTTGCTGTGGCTGTGGCACACGGCCAGCAGCTTCAGCTCCAATTCAGCCCCTAGCCTGGGAACTTCCATATGACATGGGTGCCATCCTAAAAAAACAAACAAAAAAAATTACTGAACACCACACAATTATGAGAGATTTTCACAAGACTTTGAAAACACATCACATGTTAACATCAATTGAAACTTGTGATGTATTTAATACATGACTTTTTATCATTCTTACTTTAAGAATACAGCAACTCAGACTGACAGGATATATCCTATCCCAAATCGTAATCCCAGTGTTCCTTTCCTCTTACCTCCTGAAGGAGGTACCCACTTTTGCTTGTGAATTAAGGGATTTAACATCCAGGAGAAACCATGTGATATAATTTCAGCAGATGGCTGAAAAATCTTAGCCTCTAACAAAAGTAAAGCCTTAAGAAGTCACGAGAAAGAAAGGGACTGATATGAAGGGAGTGGTCGCCTTGAGTGAGAAGAAAAAAATTTGGATGCGATTAACTCCAGAGATTAACAAGTGTATGGGGATGTAAAAGTAATTCTACCAATCTGGAGTTAGATTTCAGAGTTTGTTTTATTTTGGTTTTAGAGGAAATTTCAGAGAGTATGGAATCATATCCGGGTAATGATATCTGTTACATAGTTAAGAAAAAAATTTCTCATCATCAATAAGCATGTAAATAAGCATATAAAAATGTACTTAACATCACTAATCATCAGAGAAATTCAAAACAAAACCACAGTGATATATCACTTCACACCCATCAGAATGGGTACAATTTAAAAAAAAAACAGAAAACAATAAAACTAGAAATTACAAGTATTGGCAAGGATGAGGGAGATTAGGATCTTTGTATACTGTTGACAGGAATGTAAAGTAATGCAGCCACTATTTATAAAAAGTATAGGAATTCCTTAAAAAAACAGCTTTTCCACATGATCCAGCAATCTCATTTTGGGATTTTTAACCCTCACCTCAGAACTGAAAGCAGAATGTGAAAGAGATATTTGCACGTCCACATTCACTACAAAGAGGTGGAATCATTCATCAGCAGATGAATGATTTTTTTTTTTTTTAATGTGGTCATACATTAAAGCTTCAACATATGAGTTTGGGGGGGACACAAACATTCAGTCTAGAGCAAATGCCTACACTGGAAGGGTTAAAGTGGTCGCATTACAAAAGTGCCTCACTCTTTGATGTGTACCTGAGGTCTTTGCCAGTGGAACCCTCTTCATCGGGACCCCAGAAGCGACAGAGTCAGAGAGATTCTGTGCCAGTCTGAGGTCCGTCTTAGATCCTGTCCCTGAGGACCACCTGAAAGGCAGGGGCGACATCGAGAAAGGGGTGAATCTGAGGATTCGTAGGAGCCGAGGGAGGAGACATAAATGGTCGGCTAGAGAGAGGCACTCCTGCGTTGCTAGCACTGTGACCAGAATATCAGCAATGCCCTGATTTCCTGGCTGTCCAGGGTACACGCTCTCTATGACACTTGAAAAAAAGAACAGTGGGAGCTGTGATGAAGCTTCAGCAGTCACTGGAATGAGCGTCACCGCTTGCTGGGTTGCAGGGGAGAGGTCTGTGTCCCCCTGCCTTGCACATGATGAAAGCTCACATGCCTTGTTCCACGTCCACTGAGACAGAGCCGGACGGAGGAGAGAAAACTGCTGCACTGAGAAAGTGGAAACGTTTACCGAAGCAGAGATTGTACCATGCCCCTCCCCCAAATGGTAGGTTGAAAACAGCTGACAGTATCCATGCTCTGAGTTAGCACAGACCGCCCCAATTAAAGAGAGACGTATTTCAGTGGTTATTCTATATTCCAAATATATATATTACATCCAGTGTGTCCACAGGAACTTTAAGTAGTTTGCTCCCCAGAAAGCACTAAGCATTGCTTTGCACAGCACCAAAAATGGCTCTGAATGCCAAAAAGTTCCTTCAAAAACCACAAAGCTATTTGATACATAGTTTACCTGAAAAAAAAATTCCCACAAGGTGTCATAAATTGACTTCCTTAAACACACTGCCCAGCGATGAAGCAAAATAGTGGTTTAAGCCAGAGATAAATGCCTTCCTTTACATAAGATTGCATGCAAAAGGAAAATATCAGAAATTAAAGATGTCATATTAAAATATGCAATTGTAAGTTGGAATTTCTTTGCATTAAATATGTATATATTCAGAGAGAAAAGTGCATAAGAAATTGTCCAAAAATTGGCTGATATGAAATCCTGAATATTTAAATTGGATATGGACAAGCTAGTTAGTACAACTTTGAAATGACTATTGTCAAATTAAGCCCACGTTTAAAATATAAGGTGGAAATATAGGGTCCCTCCTCAGAGAATAAAAATGGATTTATTTATCACACTGGTTACATTTGACTATTTATAAAATTTTTAAATCTAAATAAAAACTGAAATTGTCTTTTTTAGGGCTGCACCTGAGGCATTTGGAGGTTCCCAGGCTAGGGGTCGAACTGGAGTTATAGCTGCCGGCCTACACCACAGCCACAGCAATGCCAGATCCAAGCCGTGTTTGCAACCTACACCACAGCTCACAGCAGAGCGAGGCCAGGGATCGAACCTGCGTCCTCGTGGATACTAGTCAGATTCATTTCCGCTGGGCCACCATGGGAACTCCTGAAGTTGTCTTTTTAAAAGTTTTCCTTTGAGGGAGTTCCCTGGTAGTCTAAGGGTCCTAAGGGTTAGGATTTAGCACTTTCACCACTTTGGCCTGAGTTCAGTCCCTGGTCTGGGAGCAGAGATCCAACTTCAAGCTACTGCATGTCACAGCAACCACCCCCCCTACCAAATTATTCCTTTGAATGTGCATAGAATTGAAATGCTAAATAATATACAAAAATAGTTCAGGAATTATTATTCTTCCACAGATGCTGGTGCTGCATTAAAAGAGCAGCAATGTGCTGCATATTTTTCTATGACAACATGCCTCTGTGGAGGGATGGATTTATCGATTTCAAGAATGGTGATCTGAAGAGCCTTCTCCCATAACTGTGAATATGAAGGAATCCGCTGTCACTGGGATGTGGTCCAGAAAACTGTCTAAATACCTGCAACAATGACAACAAAGTCTCAGCAAATATTTAGTAAACACTAAGTGCATCCACCGCATTGGTCATTATGCCCTCCCAGGTCTGACCTGATTGATTTTTATGAAATGCAATCAAATATCACCCTCATCTCCTATCCCCTAAACTGTGCATACAAATTCACATTATGCAAAAAGAATGGATATTCAGTGGTCTTGAGCATGTTTAGTGTGAGCTCTGGAACATTAATATACAAAGTGCCAGGCCAACTGGATGTTCTTAGACCAAACTGAAAGATTACAGAGTCATTTCATGGGAAACATTCAATACTTCTGGCTGCACACTGTTGATCAAATTCACCTGTAAGGAGAGTTTTATTATTTATTACCTAAGAACAAAACTATGCACTGCATAGTAAGCTAGCCCTCCAAGACTGAAATCATTATCGAAGGATATTAGATAATATTTAACTTTGCTATACTGGGTGTGCATTGAAAGATAGCAGGGCATTGCGTGAAAGAAAAGAGTTTTCCAAGAATCATGAATTATAAGAGTTCATTTCCTTCAATGTAACTTACATTGCTCCAGAAAAACCCTAAAAACTTAGCAGGATCTGTAATATCACAAGTTCATGTCCTCTGGTATAAATACCCCAATGTTTTGGGTACTTTTTTAAGACAAAAGAGCTATGAAGGAAAGATGGAGTAGAGAATAAGACCTGAAGAGTAGCTCTAACTTTTTTTTTTTTTTTCGCATTTTAGCGCTGTACCTGTGGCATATGGAAGTTCCCAGGGTAGGAGCTGAATCAGAGATGCAGCTGCCAGCCACAGCCACAACCACAGCCACGCCAGATCCAAGCCGCATCTGCGACCTACACCACAGCTCGTCAACACTGGATCCTTAACCCACAGAGTGAGGTCAGGGATTGAACCTGTGTCCTCGTGGATACTAATTGTGTTCATTACTGCTGAGCCACAATGAGAACTCCTTTTTTCTTTTTTGTTTTGGTTGGTTGTCTTAGTAAATTCACAATAAAAAATAGGAAAAAAGTACATAACTGAGGACAAAACAAAAATGATTTTTAAAATAAAGTTTTGATCCCAAGTAGATTTCCTCATTTAATAGCAATCTATTCCATAAATTTTTCCTTTTTCATACGTGAAAAATAAGTATGCTTGATCTCTTACAGGCAGGGAAAATTTCCCTAATCATTACACCTACTTATAACTGATTTTTGTGTGACATATAAAAAGACATAGGTAACTTCATTCTTCAGTGTTATTGTGAATAGCTAAATGGAAATATATTTTAAAATAAAAATATTTCTTAGTGTCATAATTTTTGAATTGATGTCACCTTGAATACCATAAAAATCAAATAAAACATTAAATTATAAGGCAAGTGAGATGCCTCAAGATCTATTTTTGTGAATATAATCTTCTAATGTATATTTCTACATTTTTTCAAAGTAATTGATACTTTACAGAAGAAACTAAGTTATATAAATTTACTGAATATGAAAATAAGTTATTCATACAAAAGTTATCTCATTCATATAATCCTTGATTCTAAAACTGAAGTTATGTTTGAGTAAAAGATAACTTTTGTTCTAGAACTGCAGTTTATTACATTACCTTACATCATTACATTTTTCAAAATATTGAAGCAAGCACAAATCAAAAATCATCTTTTTATGATATTTGGAAACAAACATTTAACCTATCCCAAATTAGTTATACGAATGCAACTTATTCCACAAGATAATAGTCAGATACCAAGATATGTGTACAATTCTATTTTAATGAATGTTAAGTAACGGATTATGAGACACTGACCATTTTTATGGCGTGGAGCATTGAACTAAGCAATGTAAAAGATCCCAATCCTTTTTCAAGCTATGTCCCTAAAGAGTCACATGGGATTTGTTTCAAATAATTTTATACCTGTTTTGTTTCAGCAACCCAAACCCGAAGTCACAGTCTAGTTTACCATTTATCGTGGCTTTGCCTCTTGACTATTATGTTCCCCTCCAACTTTCGTATTTCCATTTGTTCTCCATTAATTCACTAATCCTCCAACCTCTTGTCTCCCTTTTATATCAGGATGTAATCCTGCTCTTGGATTCACGTGTTTCTGCACTCTGCAGAGATGAATGGCCTGTGTATTATTTCATCTAAACACACACAAGGATCTGCCATGTCCTCAGTCTTTCACTGCATATCTCTGGAAAATCCCCAATGCTAAAGCCAGTATGATTAAAAATGGAGAATTTTTGGAGTCATTTAAGCCAGGACCTGACCTACCATATCTTACTGCCATTATCCCCAATTGATTGACTCATACAGTGGTGACTATAATTCACTGATCACAAGAGATGATGCAGAGATTAACTGTAACGAGTGTGTGTACACATTCCACAGCCTCTGACATTTGGCAGCGGTTCCACAGTGTCAGCACTTTTCCATTCCCCTTTTACTTCTCAGGATGCTGAACGTAAGAGGAACAAACAGACGTGCTGTGGCTAACACCGCTACCACAAGTGCGTGGCTTACAGTCAGAGTGGCCTTCCTGATGCTGTTCAAAACAGGATATTTACTTGATTATCTTCTCATATTAGATTCAGATATTATAACCAAAGCTCCTCCTGCTCCAGTCTCTTACCCTGTGTCAGCATTCTGTAGCCTTGACAGGTGATGTCAACATCTATTTCATAAAGATCATCAGGACAACCTTCAAAGCACCGAGCTCTCCCTGCCAACTCCCTGCCTCAAAGTAACCATATAACCTTCTCTTGAGGGCATCTTCTAAAGCTGTAAGAGAGAACCGATGTTAAGGATTCTGTGTTTATTGAGAAATATGTATTTTTTGGTAATGATTGTCATAGTTTCTTTAAAAAAATCAAAACATCTGTATGAGTCCATCTGGTATGAAGAATTAGGAAATGCATCTGAAGTTGAGATGCTGTTCAGATAGTTTTACGGTATTTACATGATCCATGCTAGGTATGAATACAGATCAGCGGTTAAGTCCTGTAATTACATTCCTAAGGTTTATTTATGAGTACTGAAAAATTTTGATGCTTAAAACGCCATTTTCAAAGGTATAAGAACATTGAAACTGCAGGTACGATTTTGATTATAGTTAAAAATTCTAGCTCTTTGTTCTTTTAAATTTAAGTTCATGGATGACTGCATGCCAACTGGAAACATGCAGAACTGGTAATGCAAATACAGCCTGGGGCCTGCTTATGGTCTTTTGACATGCTACCTTCTGTTATTCCACTTAATTCATGACTCTAAAAGGCTAACAGCCCTCTAAATGCACTTTTGAGGAATTAGAGATCATAATGAAAATTGCAGCCCTTACTCTCCGCTGCATGGGTTGGCATAAGCACGTGTGGCCGCATGTAACAGGGCTGGAAGGAAAACTAATGCTTTGCCCTCTGGAATTTGACCCTATTTGAACTTTACTCATGCTTTAGATGTCTATGGACTTCTTTACCAGTGAAATAGAAGGACAGAATTGTAAATAATGGCTTTAGATGGAAAAACAGGAAAGGGAGCAGTGCTTGGGTCAGCGTTTTGGTCCAGCACCTGTTTTCTTCTCTGATTACTGAGAAGTTCAGTAACAAGTTCAGAAGCAGAAGCAATGCCATAATACATGACATAATTATAAGCAATTAAGCAGCACATACTATGTATGTCTCCTACCATAGTTTCATGCTCGACCAGTCATGCCTTTTCCTCTCTAGTACTATGTAGTCATAGAAAGACCAAGGCTCCAAAGATTAAATACGTAAATTTTAATGGCAATGTTAGAAACTAAGTCAAATAATCTATTTAAAGCTGAGATCATTTGTCTTCCCTCCGTTACCTGCCTCACCATCTAGCCCGTTATTCCATTACGGTGGGTTTCTTGCATTCAATTAAGAGAACGTCACACTCTTCATTTGGCTTTGACTTTGTAAACTTTGGCAGAGTGAATGAAACTCTTGGAGTTTTCCTATTTGAAATCATCAAATAGCCACTTAAATACTGAAAGTCAAAATGTTTTTTATGAATATTCATCAGAATTTTAGAACACACAAAAATTTGGGCTAATTTTACAGCATGACTTCACATTTGGCATAATGATCAGAGTCAGATTTTCCTTCAAACTTAGCTTGATTGTAAAAAAAAAAAAATACCCTACAGCAAAACAATTTAAGATTCATCAAAATTAATATAAATTGGTCTAAACTCATTAAAGTGAACATTTTACTATAAATAAATCATACTTCAATATTAAATATATAAATAAATCCCAAACCTTCTTCATTTGAGGCCAGTCTTTGGTCCCAAGCATTCCAGGAATCCCACCCAAAGCTACTTCCATGCACTAGGCAGTGTATTTGCTAAGAGTGCCAAGTTACCAGCATCTTGGGAGTTCACCCTTAGCCATGCATCTGTGTTCCACTCAAGAAGAACCCTATACACCTTTAAATCTAAGACTGAACAACAATCCATAAACCAGCTGCTTTCTGTAGTCTGCTTATTGTCTCCTTTCTTTCCTGCTTAAATGTCTTCCTTTTTTATGTAAGTGAAAGAGGTTATCTGATCTGCTTTAGATCGCACATGGCCATGATTCAGCATATTTTCCTACTGCAATTTTAATGTCATTTACATTATACAACTAGGAAAGAGGAAAAAAATCAAGCTCTATATTAAACCACACGTTGGAAAGAAAATTTTTGAGAAGTAGGCTTCTCTGGTTGATTAGGAAATTTAAAGTCAAGGATTCTATCTTATCTGTCTTTTAGTCTTCCTCTGTAGCCCATAGCTGAAAGCTCTGGATATATGAGGCACTAAATGAACATGTTTAATTGCAGTGGTACAAACTAGTGATCTAAAATACTGCATTTCGAGGCTTGGTTCTTTACACATGCTGTTCTTTTCATTTATGTAGCAATTTAAATGTTTTATTTTGCACACTGATGATGTTTTCACAAAATTCATTCAAATGCTAAAAATTTAACATTGATAAATTGTATCTTAGAGAAATAATTTAATGAACTTACATTTGCCTAGTGTAATTACCAGAAGCGCAGAATCTTTGGCAATGCGATTTAATGAAAAAATTTTTGGACAGGCATCAGGAGAACTGGTTTTTCATTCTAGGTTCCAGGATTAGCTCTGCTCCTATCCAGCTATCCTTGAACAGGACATGTAAATGCTTCCTGCCTGAATTTCTACATTTGTCTAGTGGAGATGATAATATTTATTCTGCCTATGTTGTAAGCTTGATTTTTTCAGACCATGAGATTCAGTATAATGTAGTGGTTCAATCACTTACTAGCTTTGTGATCTTAAGCAAACCTCTTTACATCTCTGTCTGTAAACAGAGCTAATAGTAGTATCTGCCTTCTAGTTTGCTGTTAGAGCAAATGAGTTATTATTTATACAGCATGTAGAACAGTATTTGACACATAGCAGGTATTCTAAGTGATCACAAATTAAAATTTTATATGTATATATGTGTCTGTGTGTACACTTTTAAAAGTGTAAACACCTGTTTGTAATATCAAGATCAATTAGTATTTTTCTCCTAAAATGCTGCTCTGGGTTTGGTATACGCATTCCAAGTACGTGAATCAGTTTCCTCATTTGAAAAATTAGATTGCTATCTTTTATTTATGCTTCCAGCCATTAAATACTCTCGCATCTCCTCTGCCCAGTAAGACAGAGGTAAATATAGAAATCTAAAATGAAGCTAGAGAAGGCATACTTCTTTCTTCCTAATAAAAAAGGAAGAAATTTAAGTAGGAAAGAAAGAAGACAATAAGCAGACGGTGAAAGCCAAATCATTTACAGAGTGTTGCCCAATCTGAGATTTAAAAGTATATGGAATTTTCACATTGGAACCTTTCAGAGAGGCCCCTGAAGAGGAAAGAATTCATGAAAACCAGAGACAATAAAATATCCTCCTATTCCTGGAGCTCCCCTGTGGCTCAGGAAGTTGAAGATCTGTCACTGGCACTGCAGTGGCTCTGGTTATTGCAGTGGTGTGGGTTTGATCCCTGACCCCAGAAATCCCATATACCACGGGTGTAGAAGGAAAAAAAAAAAAAGAAAGAGATCCTCCTATTGCCTACCTCAAGAGTTTATAAAAAGTATTACAAAAAAGCCTTCTGTAAACTATAATGTGCTGTTAAAAAAAATGTATTAGCTCACATCAGTTATCCTGGTATTTGCATATAAATCATAAAGACCTATTTGTAGTCAATTAAACCATGCTGTTACCTGGAGCAAATACAAAGGAGTTTTGTTTTCGTGTTTTTTTGTCTTTTTTGTTATTTTAGGGCCGCACCAGGGCATATGGAGGTTCCCAGGCTAGGGGTCTAACGGGAGCTGTAGCCGCCGGCCTATGTGACAGCCACAGCAACACAGGATCTGAGCCGCGTCTGCAACCTACACCACAGCTCACGGCAACGCCGGATCCTTAACCCACTGAGCAAGGCCAGGGATCGAACCCGCAACCTCATGGTTCCTAGTCGGATTCGTTAACCACTGAGCCACGACGGGAACTTCCAGGAGGGCTACTCATTTTAATATTGTCTCCTTTACAATGTTCTTCAGTAACAACAACAACAACAAGTGCAACCTCTTTATTTTTAACCAGTGTTAACTCACTCTCAGACCAGTTGTGTACCTCTCCTGTCAGGCTGTCTCCCTTCCTGTCATTTAATAACATTTCCCTCTAGTTCTCTGAGATTCGCATAATACCTCAGAGCTTGCAGGCCCCATGTCGCTGTGCTCCTTTGTACCGACAGAGGGCACTCATGCCCATTTCCTAGCTGGCTCCATCAGCCCCAGGGCATGAAGTTGAAGACACTGCTGAGCATATGAGGGAAATGGGCCTATTATTTCCTCTTCTTTCTTCGGGTTCATTGGTGCAGTTGCCGGAACCATCATTCTCTTATTCATCAAACTCAAGTTCAGCCTCACCTGGACTCAGAGCTCAGGGTCACTGACTAATGTGTTATTTTCTCCCTCCTTGGTATTCACGTTGCCGTTGTCCTCACCAGGCCCTGTGGCCTGTTACACTAACCACTTAACCCGCCTCCTTGCATAGGCTCCTGTCTCTGACTCTCATGACTCCTTAGTGTGGACTCTACCTGGGCCTCAACTGTTTGCCTTTACTGGTGGGTCACGTTTCTGTTCTTTGGGGAGGCGTAGTGCACGTACATCTTCAATTTAATTGCCAAGAGTTAAAAATCAAGAGTTTTACATGAAATTCTAGGAGTTCCCCCCTTGTGGCTCAGTGGTAACAAACCTGACTAGTAACCATGACGATGTGGGTTCAATCCCTGGCCATGCTCAGTGGGTTAAGGATCCAGCACTGCTGTGACCCATGGTGTAGGTCACAGACACGACTAGGATCCGGCACTGCTGTGGCTGTGGTGCAGGCCGGCAGCTGTGGCTCCAATTCGACCCCTGCCCTGGGAACTTCCATATGTTGCAGGTGCGGCCCTAAAAAAAGACCAAAAAAAAAAAAAGAGTTTTACATGAAATTCCAGATTTTTAACTTGTCAAAATATAGAAGACCCGACCTCTCAGAGTAAGTTAGCCCCTACCAGGTTGCAGATCTGAGAGATGGCAATGCAAGTTTCAGTTTTATTTTTGAAAATCCTTGAGACTAGAATCAGGCATCCTGCCCTTTTGCAACCTGACTTAAACGTACCCTCAGCTGAAGGCTTTTCCTCACTCTCAGATACGACCTCTCAAGGGCCAAGGATGCCTCGGGAGCTACTGCGGGAGCAGGAGAAGACAGAGGGTCACACGACCATCGGGCAAGCGGGGAGCTACCGCGGGAGGAGGAGAAGACAGAGGGTCACACGGCCATCGGGCAGGCGGGGAGCTACCGCGGGAGGAGGAGAAGACAGAGGGTCACACGGCCATCGGGCAGGCGGGGAGCTACCGCGGGAGGAGGAGAAGACAGAGGGTCACACGGCCATCGGGCAGGCGGGGAGCTACCGCGGGAGGAGGAGAAGACAGAGGGTCACACGGCCATCGGGCAGGCGGGGAGCTACCGCGGGAGCAGGAGAAGACAGAGGGTCACACGGCCATCGGGCAGGCGGGGAGCTACCGCGGGAGCAGGAGAAGACAGAGGGTCACACGGCCATCGGGCAGGCGGGGAGCTACCGCGGGAGCAGGAGAAGACAGAGGGTCACACGGCCACCGGGCAGGCGGGGCCGGAGAGGAAAAGCAGGAAGGGTCAAGCTAAGATGATCCTTCCTCTGTCTAGGCAATAATTTCAGTCACTCTTACTCCAGGAGGCGCGATAAATATGAAAGAATGTAAAAATGGCCAGCAGAATTTCTCTAGTGGACACCCCCTCGTGGAGCTATGAATCCATAAACTAAGCCCTTCTGATAATCACCTTCCAAAAAGGCCTTTCTTAACCACTGTGTGTAAAATTGCCTGTAACCCCAGCTACACTGTCCCTCTCACGTAATGGCTGTAATTAACTGTGCTCACTGTATGCATTTATCATCTTCTACAGGATATAAGAGATCGTATTCTTTCGAAGAAAGCATCCGATCCACAATCCTCACCCCACCCACTCCCCCCAAAAATGCTGGTGGAATGGATGAATTAGATAACCTGAGGGGGAAAATCAATGCTTTGTCTTCCTAAACACACACCAACACTGTTCTAAATTTGCCATATTAATACTTCTCAAGTGGAACACAGGGTGCTAGGCAGTGGGCCACGGGTCAAAAACAGAGCGGAAGAGAAACTGAAATCGAGAGATGTGTGATTCGTAGGTCCTGGAGGAGGTACCCAGCTCATCTTGAGGGGCCACACGGAGACCAAGGCAGAGTGTGTGTGTGTGGGGGGAACAGAACCTGGACGCATGCCTTTGTCTGGATCTGGGTGGGGGTGCTGGGGGTTTCCAGGGGAACGAGAGATGGGTCGATTCAAACCTAAAAGGAGAAGACATGCACGAGGCATGTAGACTCTGGGAAGCAGGGAGACCGTTTTCCACGAGCAGTTGGAAGAGGCTCAGCAGTGACCTGCACGTGCTTGTGACTCAGAGCGCTGCTGTCTAAGGCAGGCGCCTGAGGGGCTAGGATCAGCTAAAGGCCACTGAAGGCTGCCTGGCCAAAAAAAATGGATGTCGTGCTGTTTGAAATAACACGGAGTGGCTGGGTCAAACCTTCAACACTCACATATATGCAAAACCTATAGTAGCATTGCACTGCCTGTGGTATAACACTGAAAGTTCTAGTCTTATTTCCAAGGTTTCGCAGTTTCGTATGATCTGGCCCCAATCTACCTCTCTGAGTTCATTTCCAGATCCTTCTGTCTAGACATTCTGCGCTCCAGACACAAGCAAGAACTTTTATTCTCTAAACTTATTTCTCGAAAATGTGAAAACAATTTGCAGCTCCATCTTTACTCCTTTTCTCCCCCTTCACCTTGCAAGATCTACTTCACGTTCTCACCGAAGTTTCCCCCGTTTTTCCTGGTCAGAATTAACCCCCTCTTCTCTGAGAGTGGAAAATCATTTTGCTCAGTAAATTTCTAATTTCTTCTCAATAGCTTACTATCAATAGCTGTCTTCTCCCTATGGTCAAAATTAATTTTGACCAAGTTTTCCAATTGGGCATAACAGACATTAAGCCCAAAATAATTTGGAAAATTCATGAATTCTCCCTTTTATGACAGAGGATACTGAAGATCAGTTTATAGAAAGGGACAGTATAAATATGTTCCAATCAGGGATTGAGCTATGTGATTTTTTTTTTTAAGAAATTTTCTTTAAAATTTACTTCTCCTTATAAACTGAGATCCAATCTCATCCCAGACTTAGTAAACTGAATTTTAAAGATAATAAGTTTTATAATAAACAGAAATTTTAGAATAGGAATCAGAGCCTCGAGATGAGAACTAAATGTTCACCAGCCTGATGGCATCTGATATTTGAATCTTCTCAAGAATGATCCAGTGACGGAGTTCCCTTCGTGGCTCAGTGGTTAACGAATCCGACTAAGAACCATGAGGTTGCAGGTTCGATCCCTGGCCTTGCTCAGTGGGTTAAGGATCCGGCGTTGCTGTGAGCTGTGGTGTAGGTCACAGACTCGGTTCAGATCTGGCGTGGCTGTGGCTGTGGTGTAGGCTGGCGGCTACAGCTCCTGTTAGACCCCTAGCCTGGGAACCTCCATATGCCGCGGGTGCGGCTCTACATAAAAGGGCAAAGAGACAAAAAAAAAAAAAGAATGATCCAGTGACATGATGGTTTAGATCCTGTGTTTAGCAATTTAAAACAGGAAAGGCTACAGTTATTTCAGAAAAAGGCTGCTGGAGATGACCACCATCTCCGAGCTGCTCTTGGGGTCCAGCTGAATGTGTCCGCTTTCTCCCTCCTGAACAGTCTGGGAGCAGCATCCCCTGCCCTCCACCCGGTTCGCATTTGACGTGGTCTCTGCTGTCTGTTTCATCCTGTCTGTGCTTCTCTGAATGAAAATGACCTGTCCTCCCTTCAGTTTCCTTGATTTTGCCAGCCTTGACGTTTAATGCCTACTGTACAAGCAATTAACAGGATTTGAAAGGTCGGTGGAAAACAGATCTTAAAGAGCGTTCTTGATATGCCAGCACCCCACAAAGCCAGGGCTGGAGTGAGCAGGGGCTGTCCCTGTAGACGCTCTGACCCCGGTAAATTATTAAGTGGTTTACAAGAGTCCAAACAGTATTAATCAAACTGACAGGGGGGAAAAAAATCCACTCTTGGTCTAGAGCCTTTATAAACAGTTATATCAGTATAAGAATTTCTGCTTTTGAAAATTCAAAAGCATGAAAGCACAGATGAATTTCTCTGGCTTAGTCACGAAATGCAGTGGTCACCAAGAACACGCGTCTTAGAGTTTTCCTGAAATCCCAATTCCCTGTCCTCCTCTTTTCACCCTTATTTCTAAACCAATTTAAAAGACTGGTAAAGGGTTCTGGGAAATAATCTCTTATTATTAGAGATTATTATTAGAGATAAAGACAAAGGTTTCCAGGAGGCAGATAATTAGTTGGACAACACTGTTGCAAAAAGACTATATATAATGGATGCTTTATTTTTTTTTTAATTATAGACTGGCTTATTTTGTTACACATTTTAAATTTCCTCCATAATTCTATTGACAGTGGTTTGCATATAGCAAGTGCTTAGCATTTCTAATAAATTGCTTGCAGTGCACACTGATATTTACTGACTTTTTGATCCACAGTCTAAGTAAATGCTTTCTCACAGAGTGTGACTCTCAAGGGTTTAAAACTATTAGGATCAATTAAAATTGTCCTTCCTCTATCAAAGTATCTTTAGTCTTGGGTTGTTCCAAATTACACCTAATATTTTCCAAAGTTGAAAAAGAAAACCTATTCTATAGACACTTCCTTCCCTGTTTAGCATCATATAATGATTTAATGAGATTCACTGGGTTACAAATGAGCATATTCCTGGTATTCCGTTTTTCTTGTTGATAAAATTGTCTTTTGAGAATTTTGCACCACTTTTATTTCCTTTGAGAAAATATAGCATGTTCCACCAATCAGAATAGTTAATTTAAACTTTGCTTTCTTTTTACTACTTTTCAATTTATCTTTTTTTTTTTACAACTATTTAGGCATATCTTCCTAATACCCCTTCAAGTTGATCTAATCCAGTGCGAATTGAGTATCCTCAGTTTACTCATTAGCTGTGATGAGTTAAACAGAAACAGAGCCTAATCTCAAAAATTGTTTAGTTTTTACTGTTCAATATATTCTACTGCTCATGAGGATACCAAGAAATAAGGGTTTAAAAATCATTATCAGATGAAAAATACTCATCAAATATCCAATCATTCTAAAGAATAAACAGGGGATTGATATTTTCCCCCCTCATTTGAAGGCACTGACTTCAGGCTCATTTGTAATAAAATGATTTATTTATCTTTGCTGAGCAGGGGAAATTGCTTTTTCTAAAATAATAACACTGCTTTATTTTCTAAAACATAGATAATTAGAGGAGCACATCAGACACTAAGAATTTCCACTGCCACCCTATTCTCCCTCTCTGTTCTCCAAATCTATTTCTCTGAAAGTTTTAAAAACAGTAAGCTTGAGAGCTGTTTTTCTGTCTTTTCCGCAATTCCCTAAGGTTACTATCTATACACCTAGATGTCAATAATTGTCTTGAATCGACTTAATGAAAATAAATGAGATGGCTAAAATTCATTTTTATCTCATAAATGCTATACCTTGTCAATTAAAACAAACACTCCTTTTCCGTGCCAAGAAAACATTTTCTGTTACATTCACAAGCTGCTTCAACTGCCATCGGGTACAAGAAGAACCTCTAACAGATGGGAATCGGTAAATGGCAATTGCGAGTAGAACTATCTGAATAACAAATGGAAGGCGTATTCTGTGAGTTTTCTTGGCAGGCAAACACTGTGATGAGGACTTCTGAAGATGCTGTACTGCTAATTCTGAGAATGAGACTGGGGCCTGGACACCAAACAAAACACAATCTATTCTTCACACAGATCTCTACCCTTTATTTCACATGTCACATTGGGTCAAGGTTGTCAAGACCTTTCTGTTCTGTTCTTCTTAGAAATATTTGGGAGTATTGCAATAAAGAAAGTAAAGAGGGCTGACAAAAGGAGCGCGGAAGTACTGATCCACAGCTGGAGGAGAAGCCAGTCACCCTGGAGCGAGGTGTCATGATGTCCTTCGTTAGCCTTCAACCACACAGAGACAGACATATTATTCCTGGGTAAATACGATGATTTCCCTTTAGGAACACAAACTGCCGCGGGACTGGGTGCCTGCAGGAAGGCCTGGATCATGGCCAATGGAGAGGGGAAGTCTGCACCCGATGCCTGAAAAGACCCAGCCAAGCGAGGTCTTTCAACTTGACCAAAGCAAAACAAGTAAAACGCCCCACTCTGCCCTCCACCCTGGCCCATCCCTGCCTTGTGTATCGCTCCTTTGAAATTTCTCTGTCAAGTGTGTCCACAACCTGCACAAAAATACCAGCGGCAAGAGAAATGCATGCCACCAAAAAGGATCTCGGGTGCGTGCTGGGATGGTGGTAAGGGAAGAAGGTGAGAGCGACTGTGGTCTTTGGTTTTCCCCCTTCACAGGCTTCGGTAATTACGGCCTAGAACTTTCAGAAACAAAGCCAACTAGTGAGGCCTGCGTGCACTGGTAACAGCCTGAATTCTTTCCTATCCTTTCAAGTAGATACGGATCTGGGAGAGTGGACACAGCAAGAGAAAGTGGGCTTAGAGCAAAGAATCACGTAGGGCCGATAAGGGAAGGTTCTCTGGGCTCGTTCAGCAGCCCGGTGTTTCCCATGCTACCCACCAGCCCCTGACATCACCTCCTATCAAGCCCTGGAACAATGGAGCAGCCACTGTTCTATCAAATACACTACCAAGCTTATTTGTCTCCTGGGGCCTTCTGTTTGTTTTCAGAAATAAGACTACTAACCACAGTAATACCAGCCACAAATATTCAACTTAATGTGTTTTTTTTTTTTCATTAATCTTTGAAACACACTTAATACTATGAAGCAGTAGAATACAATTTGGGATAAAAATTTCTCCAAGTGAGATTTCCAATATCATTATGGGAGTTCCCGTTGTGGCTCAGCGGTAAGGAACCCAACTAGCATTCATGACGTTGTGGGTTCGATCCTTGGCCCTGCTCAGTGGCTTTAGGATCTGGCAGCAGACGCAGTTCAGATCCAGCGTTGCTGTGGCTGTGGTGTAGGCCGGCAGCTGTGGCTCCAATTTAACCCCTCGCCTGAGACCTTCCATATGCTATCGGTGCGGCCCTAAAAAGAAAAAGAAAAAAATACACACACACACACACACATCATTACGGCTGTGAAGGATTTAGAAATTAGGTTTTACACTGATTATCCTTCAATCGCTCAATCAACAGAATGGTAAATCAGGGAATACGCTAAGTTGTCCTAACCTCAAACTGATGGAGAACACCACAAATTTTTTTTCTTCACAACATCCTCTTTGAACAGATGATCATAATCATGCTATGTTTGTATTCAAAGTAATCATCATCACCACCATCGGCAGCACTAAAAAAAATAACTTTTCATGCCTTTCCACCAACCGTCATCTACACCAAGAGTCACACACGAACAGGGCACGGACAGGGCCCCTGATCTTCCCAGCAGCGTCTTTGTTTCTCTCACTCTCCACCCTCTCCAGGGGCCCATTCTCCTCAGTGCTACTGCCCGGTTTCCCAGATGTTCTCCGTGTCCCTCACGGAGGGACCTGGTGCTAAACACGTCAAGCTAAACCGCTCTGTGTTCCGGATAGCTCAGTAATGTTCAGTCTTATTCTACTGCAGCGAACTTACGGCCCAAGTCAACAATTTAGGCAACCTCCTTATACTCACATGGTGTTACTGCTGCCAGCCCACCTGGAAATGATCTGCTCCACTGCGTGTTGCGGAGCTAGACAGACGGCAGGTAGGCATCGAGCATCCTCCATCACAGAGTCTACGAACACATGCTCACATTCTTTACGAGCACACAATTCTAGACTGCAGGAAATTTCTTTTTTTTTTGCAATTTTTTTTTGCTATGCACCAGCGGCATATGGAGGTTCCCAGGCTAGGAGTCGAAACAGAGCTGTAGCTGCCGGTCTACGGCACAGCCACAGCAGCATGGGATCTGAGCCACATCTGCGACCTTCACCACAGCTCACAGCAAGGCTGGATACTTAACCCAATGAGTGAGGCCAGGGATCAAACCCGCATCTTCATGGATCCTAGTCGGGTTCGTTAACCACTGAGCCATGAAGGGAACTCCAAGGAAAACATGTGTCCAATTAGTGGAAATAGAGACACATATCATGAAGATTACATGTGTCGATTATATATCTATATGTATCTTCTGACAAATCAAATCTCAAGTTTAAGTGATCAGGCAGCACCATTTCTGGGCAGGCAGGTGACAGAGGCCCTGCCCTGCCCTCCGCTTTTCTGAGTCTGAGACCCAGCTGGCCCTGCTCCTCACTACAATCTGCCCACCACCACTTTACCAGACAATCCCTTTTGTGTAAACGAATAAAGACAATGTGTTGCTCCTCCATGTAAAATCCTGTTTTTCTATCACAGCCTTTCTTGAAACAAAACACTATTTCTTCATCTCTTTAGGGCCGCACCTGTAGCATATGGAAGTTCCCAGGCTAGGGGTCTAATCGGAGCTATAGCTGCCGGCCTACACCACAGCCATGGCAATGCGGGATCTGTGCCGTTTCTGCAACCTACACCATAGCTCATGGCAACGCCAGATCCTTAACACACTGAGCAGGGCCAGGGATTGAACCCGTGTCCTCATGGATACTAGTCAGATTCGTTATTGCTGAGCCACAGTGGAGACTCCAAGAACAATAAAGTTTTAAATTAAAGAAGGCCACAGCACGAGGAAAGAAAAAAAATAGATTTAGTTTACTTAACATTCTGGCCTATGGCTATATATTTCTGTACACATGCTTAATTGCATTCTTTTTTCTCCTGATAGCAGTGAATACTTCAATAAAAGGTATTAGTCAAGGGAGTTAAGGAAAGTAAATCAAAGGCTGTTAGAAAAGAGTATTAATATATAAATCATTAAGTGTGTATTCAAGTTTTAAAGCTAATTTCCCAACTTGATTCCAACCAAAATAGCTTATTTGCTAGACAGTACAACACATTCCCAAATCCCAAATTGTCCAGGATTTTTAACATCTGTTTGTATTGTTTAGAATCAGTATTTAGGATGCTGTATAAATCAGCTGTCTAAAGAAATTGTTTATATTAAGGAACATAATCAAACAAATGCTCATTGTTTTAAGTGTCCAAAGGCCTTGGGGATTTTCAGCAAAAAACAGGAAGGAGAAAAACTGTAATAAACAACAGCAATATGCTCATTTCACATGTCTTAAGGTCCACCTGTTTAAATGTTTTCAAAGCCATTAAATGCATCTGTTACTTTTTCTGACTATGATATAAAAATATAAGTATACATATATATATATATAAAGATTGTAAAGCCAATTTATATGAACTTTTGGATAGGAAATTAGAATGCTATAAAAGATGCCCAAGATTCAATAGCCATCCTTGTTTCAGAGTTGGGAAGAAGAGTGCCTGTCTCTATAATCTTGCATACTTTACCTCTCTATGAGCTTCATTTTCATCATCTGTAAAAGCAGAATTATTTGTTTACCTCTTGTGAGTCTAGTGAGGAATTGCTGAGTTCAGGTGAAATTAGGGCAAGCCACATAGCCATGCCTCAGTTGGTAACAGTTATTATCTTTAATGAAGGAAAAATAAATGAATGCAGTTTTATAGCCCTAGATCCATGTATATGTCCCCTTTTCATACATTTGATCTTATAAAATCTCAACAGGCTGTCATTTCTCTCACTGGTTTGTTCAAAAGAACTCAAGACACTATTACATTGTTGGTGGGAATGCATATTGGTGCAACCACTGTGGAAAACAGTATGGAGATTGCTTAGAAAACTAAAAATAGAATTACCATTTGATACAGCAATCCCACTCCTGGGCATCTATCTAGAGAAATCCATGACTCAAAAAGACACATGTACTCCAGTGTTCATCGCAGCACTCTATACAATAGCCAAGTCATGGAAACAACCTAAATGCCCATCGACAGAGGAGTGGATAGGGAAGATGTGGTACATACACACAATGGAATATTACTCAGCCATTAAAAGGAATGAAATAACAGCATTTATAGCAACATGGATGGACCTAAAATTATCATGCAGAGTGAAACCAATCAGACAATTAGACACCAACATCAAATGCTACCATTTACATGTGGAATCTAAAAAAAGGACACAATGAACTTCTTTGCAGAACAGATACTAACTCACAGACTTTGGGAAACTTATGATCTCCAAATGAGATAAGCTGAGGGGAGGGATGCACTGAGGGTTTGGGATGGAAATGCTATAAAACTTGGTTGTGATGATTTTTGTACACCTATAATTGTAATAAAATTCATTAAGTAATTTAAAAAAATAAAGAAAAAAAAAAGAACACAAGACATCAGGCGTCTGTCAGACAGAGGCCCAGGACTGGCTACTGGGTCTGGCTCAGTACCACAGGCTGTATCACCTTGAACAAGCCATATGCCTTTGGTCTGTTTCTCCTGCTTATAACTAGGAGACGGCAGTCAGTGGCCATTAGAGTGTCCTGGAGCTCTAACATTGTGCATCTTTGAGGCTGTATCCTAGACACGGTTACTTTATTTGTATGTAATTATCATTTGGCTTCTACCTTTCAGGACATTCCACAGTGAGGAGCCACATAAGTTCTGTGAGGTATAGAGCCAGACTCCTGAGTGGCATAATTGCATCTTCAGCATTAATGAGCACCATTAATGCATTAATTGTGCACCTGACACTAACACAATGCTGTAAATCAACTACACTTTGATAAACAACATAAGCATCACCTTGATACTCCTGGTTTTACTTACGTGAGGAACTCAGTTCATATCACTGCATAACCTCTATGTGACTCTATGGTGTGGGCAGCTTCTGTCCTTAACCTGTGACACTCCTGAGCAGTAGCCATCATTTCACTTTATTCCTACCCTTAAAAAAAGACCTACTGCACTGAGCATTAGTGAAAAACGGGTATTTTACTGAACGCCTCTTAAGGAAACATGCACGTGGAAGGGGCCTGTCACAAACAGCACAGCAATTCACCTCCCTTCAAAACTGAAAATATTCATCAGATATGATGTTATTCTGGCTCCTCTGAGAAGCGGACACTGCACAGGATTAAACATGCAAGGATCTTTGTTAGGAAGAGTTCCTGTGGAAGGAAATGGCCAAGGAGATGGAGAAGGCTGGGAGCAAGCATCTCAAACTGCTATCAAGTCTAAGGAAGGTTCGGCAAGGCCCTGGGAGAGTCCCTGAGCTGGAGGCAGCCACGAGGAGTTCCGTGTCCCCCAAGAGCAGGCTGCTAGTACCCCCGCCGCCCTCGGTCACCGATGGGACAGCAGCCGCGGGAGGAGCGGCCACAGCACAAATCAAGATGGATTTCAGAGCTCAGCAGCCAGGCTCTGGGTAACTCCGGAGCTGGGGCTCCGTGAGTGCAGTCTCGTGGCTCCTGCAGACGCCTCTTCCCAATCTTTCTACTCTGGCGTCTCCTGCAAAGTCCCACCCGCTGGGCTGGTGAACCTCCTTCTTACCTTGTCTTTTCAAACTTCCTCACTTGAGATTCTCTACCTCAGGGGCTCTCCACATCTCCCGCGCCCCTCCCCTTCTCTCCTGTCTTCTATGGGCTCAGCCACATTAGCAGTTTGTCTCTTCTACAGCCTTATCCAAATTTGCATCATCCATCAGTGTCTCAGGTATGAGAAAAGCTATGACTTTCGTGCACTCAGGAAATGAAACATCTGCTAGTCATCAGGCTCCACCATCCACAGAAAGCAGTGAGTAGGAAGATGACACAGACACAAAGTGCTTCTTGCCGAGCTATCGTAGTGCAGTGCTGTCATCAACTGCTTCTGCTCCATTTATTACGTGGTGCTGCATCACATGGCTTCTGTATCCACCAATACACTGAAATCGTTCTCATAAAGTCATCAATGTCTTTTTCATTGCCAGATTCATATTTCGCAGACATTATTCTTGACTTTCACATGCATTTGACAATACTGACCACTCATTTCTCAAAACTCTATTTCTTCTTGGCCCACTGAGACATAAACTCTGGACATTCTTCTTGTATCTTTACGGGCATTCCTTTGGGGTTTTCCCTCCCCATTCCTTATATATTGATGATCCCCCTGCCTTGAACTATTTTCATTCTAGATACTTTCCTTAAGAACTCGGTTCTTGGGAATTCCCACTGTGATGCAGTGAAAACGAATCCAACGAGTATCCATGAGGATGAGGGTTCGATCCCTGGCCTCCCTCAGTGGGACAGGGATCCCGTGTTCCCATGAGCTGTGGTGTAGGTTGTAGACACAGCTCAGATCCCATGTTGCCGTGGCTGTGGTATAAGCCCACAGCTATAGCTCCAATTTGACCCCTAGCCTGGGAACTTCCATATGCCACAGGTGCAGCCCTAAAAAGAAAAAAGCAAAACCTTATTCTCTACTGTATAATAATTCTCATGTATTTGTGTAATGAGAATTATCAAGCTCCTAGGATGGCATCATGGTCCTGGGGATAAAACTATGAGGGAAATCTCTGGCTTTAAGGGAAATATTGTCCAATGAGGAAAATATAAAAGTAAACAGGCAATTATAGAACAATAAAATACCTCTATTACAGGGGAGTGTCTGTGATTTAGGGCACACACAGGAGGGCATCTAACTTAGATTCGGGAAATTAGAGAAGCTTCTCATAGAAAGAAAAATCACCAATATGTGATGGTAACAATAAGAGAGGCAGTAAAGCAACTAAAACTAAGGAGTCCCACACTGAGGAGCTCAGTGTATCTACAATACTGAATGAAGGAAAGGGTGGGTTAGGAAATGGCTGTAAAATAAAGCTGTTTAGATGAAAGACTTTGCGTGCTATTTTGTGGTTTGGGGTCTTATGCTGAGAGCAATGAAAAGCCACTGACAGGTTTCAAGTAAGAACATCACTTAATTTCTTTAAAAGTTTTGGAAGCTCACTCTACACAAAGGATGGATTAGAAACGGGACATGCTTAAAGTAACAAAGGATGAAGTAACAGACTCTAGGAAGCGCCCCAGCTCAGTTCAGTAAAATATTATTTAAGCCCACGATGCATCAAGCACTTAAAAATGTTAGCTGAACAACAAAAAAACCAACAACCCAATTAAAAAATGGGCAGAAGACTTAAATAGGTATTTCTCCAAAGATATCAGATGGCCAACAGGTACACGAAAAAATGCTCAACATCAGATTATTAGAGAAATGCAAATCAAAACTGCTATGAAGTACCACCTCATACCAGTCAGAATGGCCATCATTAACAAGTCAACAAATAAATGCTGGAGAGGGTGTGGAGAAAAGGGAACCCTCCTGCACTGTGGGTGAGAATGCAAATTGGTACAACCACTATGGAAAACAGTAGGCAGGTACCTCAGAAAATTCAATATAGAACTACCACATGACTCAGCAATCCCATTTCTGGACATATATCCAGATAAATCTTTCATTGAAAAAGACACATGCACCCATATGTTCATTGCAACACTATGCACAATAACCAAGACATGGAAACAACCTAAATGTCCAACGACAGATGACTGGATTAAGAAGATTTGGTAGGTATACACAATGAAACACTACTCAGCCATAAAAAAGAACAGAATAATGCCATTGGCAGCAACATGGATGGAACTAGAGACTCTCACACTAAGTGAAGTAAGTGAGAAAGAGAAAGCAAACATCAAATGATATCACTTATATCTGGAATCTAATATATGGCACAAATGAATCTTTCCACAGAAAAGAAACACATGGACTTGGGAGAACAGACTTGTGGTTGCCGAGGGGGAGGAGGATGAGGTGGGATGGACTGGGAGTTTGGGGTTAGTAGATGTAAACTATTGCATTTGGAGTGGATAAGCAGTGAGATCCTGCTTTGCAGCATAGGGGACTATATTTAGCCACTTGTGATGAAACATTATCCTTGGAGGATAATGTGAGAAAAACAATGTATGTATGTATATATATGTATGTATGACTAGGTTACTTTGCTATACAGCAGAAAGTGACAACTATATCAACTATAATGGAAAAAATAAAAGCCAAAATATGAAAATAAACAAGTAAATAGGTGATAAAGCAAGTCATGCTTAGAATTATGCATATTATACAATTCTACTAAGTCAAAGCAAAACAAAAAGAACATTAAAAGTACATATGTGTACATATCAGTGTGTGTACAGTGTATGTATGTATATGTGTACATACGCTTGCATTTTCCTCTCCCTTCATATCCAATTACCCTGCCTGGTCTAACTCCAGAGCACATCTTGCATAGATTCACTGCTTCCACCTCCACTGTCTCCATCCCATTCCGCACGGCCACTATCTCTTGTCTAGCCTCTGGCAAGAGCTTCCTAAATTGGTCCCAGGTTTTCATTCCTCCCGCCTCCTTCCCATGATGTACTCTCCACATTCCAGACAGAGTAACTTCAATGTAATGCGAGTCAGATTATGTCACTGTGCCACCGAGCACTTAAAAATCTTCCAGTGACTTTTCATGGTATTTAAAATAAAGCAAACCTCTGTCCCAGGTGCTAAAGGTCCCCCCCGTAGTGGGGTGCTGCCTGCTTCTTGACTCTCCTCTCAAGAGTCCTCTAGTCCACCACCTCACCATGTTCACCATGTTGAACTTCCGCAGTTGCCAGAACACACTGTGCTTCTCTCCTAAGTTTCTTTCTGCAAGGTACCCCCCGTTTCTGCACTTGGAATCCCTCCACGGTTACACCCGGACCCAAAGCTCCATCATTTCTTGCTGGGCTTCTTGCTTCTGTTCTGCCCCTAAAACGGCCACCATGATCCTTGCACAGTGTACACCAGATTACGTGGCTCCCCTGCTGGATATCCTTCAATATTTGTTGAGTAAAATAAAAGAATTAAAATCAGAGAGCCCTACTAACACATTTAGAGTATAGACACTTATTAATTATGGTGAATTAATCAGCCAGTAAGAACTGTGCCCACCAAAGAGCTTAGTAATATGTCTTAGCTGTGCACAGAGGAGAAGAATCAACCCAATAATGAGAGTCTGGGATAACGATTAGCAGACTTACTTTTCAACTAATAATAACAGATTGGACATATTTAAAGTCTAATAAACTACTCAGCATTGTTATATACTAATAACTTTTTAAATCGATCCTTGATTCTATTAGTGATGTATTTTGAATATTATTCATATATTCCACTTTTTGTTCTAAGTCCCTAAACTAACTTCACAGTACAACCAGCTAAATGGAACTCAATAAAGATGTGGCTTCCAGTATTTAAATGTTGACAGGAAGAAAAAAATGACTCTTTACAGAGTTATTTTCATAATAGAAGATTCATCATTATTCTCATAAAAGTGTAGCTAAAATACTTCAAATGTGTAGGTAAAGTATTTTTATTGCATAGGTAAAACATTTCAAATGTGCATTAAAATAGGCCTTTTAACAATATAAGAAACTATTTTTTAGTAGCTGGATTTGAGTACTTTTTTTCTTTAGAAAATTAAAAGTGTCAAATTTCTGACTTCACTTAGTTTTAATAAAAATATTTCATTTCACTGAATTACATTTTATTAGGTCATTCACACTGAATTATTTGATGGTTGCTCCAATTATAAACTGTAGCTAAATTAAGATAGGTTTCAAATAAATCAGAGTTTTAAAAAAGCATAAGCCTCAATATTACATTAATTGCATTGTAAACTGAATGTGTCATTTTGTGAAAATAAGGTATTTCTCCTTCAAAAAATTGAAATGACCATCATTTCCAGGTGAAACTGAATCTGCAAATCAGATTTATTAAAATATTCAAAATATTATTTTCCGTCACACTCAAGTCAATGAATTCAAAATATCCTTAAATCAACAAATTAATAAAAATACCTATCATACACTGTTGGTAAGACTGTAAACTGGTGCAGCTACTATGGAAAATAGTATGGAGGCGCCTCAAAAAATTAAGAATACAACCACCATTTGATCCAGTTATTCTACTTCTGTGTATTTACCTGAAGAAAATAAAAACACTAATTTGAAAGATATATGCACCCCTATGTTTAGCACAGCATTATTTACAATAGCAAAGATACAGAAACAACCTAAGTGTCCATTAAAATATAAATGAATAAACAATATGTGGTAAATCTATACAATGGACTACTACTCACCATTAAAAAAAGAAATCTTGCCATTTGCAACAACATGGATAGATCTGGAGGGTATTATGCTAGTGAAATAAATCAGACAGAGAAAGACAAATAATATGTTTTCACGTAAATACAGAATCTAAAAAATGAAACAAGTATAACAAAAAGAAATGAACTCGCAGACACAACTAGTGGCTGCCAGAGGGGAGGGGGATGCTGGAGCTGGGCAGAAAAGGTGAAGGGGATTAAGAAGTATAACTATCAGTTGTAAAATAAATAATTCATAGAGCATATAGTTAATAACATTACGGAAATTTGTATAATGAGTAATCTATAAAAATACCAAATCACTATATTGTACCCCTGAAACTAATATAATATTAAGTTTTATGTTTATGCTATAAGGTACTCTATTAAGTGTACAACAGTATTATGTCTAAATAAACAATGTACATGTCTTAAAATTACTTTATTGCTAAAATATGCTAACCATTATCTGACAGTGCAGAGTTGCCACAAATCTTCAATTTGGAAAAAAAATAGTATCTGCAAAGTACAATCACATAAAGTCTAATAAAACAAGATATGCCTGTTCTTAAAATGTGATTTTCCCTTCTGCCTTTTAAAGGGCTCATAGGATTAGTCCAAGATCACCCAGAAAATCTAGGGTAATCCTCCTATTTTAAGGTCAATGATTAGTAACACTAGTTATATCTGCAAAACCCCTTTTGCTATGTAGCACTGAAATGGATGAAAAATTTGGGTAGAACTGACTGACCAGCGATCTTGCACCTCTTCTGCTAAACAACAAATCAAAGTGTTCACTTGGGACACTCAGACACACATAACTTTTAAAGCAACGGATAAGCCTGCATGAAAAACACAAAGTCTATATAGGCAGGAGCTCGGGAGCAGCACAAGCACAGGCAGGAAAATGAGCACTGAGACCACTAGATCCCCGGGGATCACAGGCCATCCGGGACCAGATCCCTGCGGTCCAGAGTTTCCAATCTTTGACCACTCGCATGAAGCCAGAACCCTGGGGAAACTGAAAAACAATCCACCTAACTGCTGGCTCCACTTGAATGAGGATGGGGGAAAAATAAAAACATTTCTCCTGCTAATTTGAAGTCTATTCATTTGCTCTGGTTTGAAACCTGAACCTCCACTGTTGAGGTGAACCTCAATACACAAGCTGAAAATCACAATACAGAGTGGACCTGGGTTCAGAGTGCTCACGGGTACCTGAAAAAAGCGAGTACAAATCCCACTCAAGTGCAATTTAGACTGACAGGTGGGTTATCAACAGAATACAGAGAAACGTCCTCAGTGTGTCCAGGGAAAACAACGGCCCATCCAGAACTGTTTACACAGATAAAACATATTTCAAGTATGAGAACAAAATAAAGACAAATGAAGAGAAAGTGAAAGTTTACTTTTAAATGACCGTCAATAAGATAACTCCTGCTTTCAAAAGGAAGGAAGATGGTCCCATAAGAACGGTCTGAAATCCATCAAAGAAAGGAGGTAACGAATATAAGGATACATTTAAATATACTCTGACAGTATAAAAGATTAAAGAATGTTTAATTTGCAGGTTTTAAAAGCTACAAATTTTATTTATTTATTTTTGTCTTTTTGCCTTATCTAGGGCCGCACCCGCGGCATATGGAGGTTCCCAGGCTAGGGGTCTAACAGGAGCTGTAGCCGCCGGCCTTCGCCATAGCCACAGCAACGCGGGATCCGAGCCGTGTCTGCAACCTACACCACAGCTCAAGGCAATGCCAGATCCTTAACCCACTGAGCGAGGCCAGGGATCGAACCCGCAACCTCATGGTTCTTAGTCGGATTCGTTAACCACCGAGCCACGACAGAAACTCCAAAAGCTACAAATTTTAAAATAGGACAATTGCAAAAGTGCTCCGAGAGGGGTCACGGGGTGTAAATCATACCAAGGCCTTTAGATCTGCAAGGAAGAAAGTAAGGATTTTATTAACCTTAGGACTTAAACGAAAATGCTCAAATTGTACGAATAGCTATCAAAACAATATATTGTAAGATATAGCTTCCTAAATGCTAAGGAAAAGAAGATTAAAAACTTTAATCACTTCTTAAGGACTCAGAAGGGAGTGCAAGGAAAGAAGAAACACAGGAAAAGCAACAAACACAGAAGGTTCAGTAATACTAATAACCAAGCCTTACACAGTATTTTTTATTTGCCAGTTAATTTAAATCACAATAAACTTTTTAGGTGCCTACTGTTATCGCATTTTGTACAGATACAAACCTATTATGGAACAACAATCTTTGATTAAAACGAATTCAAACCTGTTTTTATGAAAAACCTATAGAGCCCCGTTCTTCTTAGTTGAAACACTAACTTTCATGGAAGTTGAAGCAGCTGATAACAGAAAACCAAATAACTTATAGATGATTTCACTGAAGCCAAGACACAACAAGAAATTACACTTATGTATAAATTAAAAATTCTTTTTTATTTTATTTTTTGTCTTTTGAGGGCCTCATCCATGACATATGGAGGTTCTCAGGCTAAGGGTCGAACTGGAGCCCCAGCTGCCGGCTCTCAGTCACAGCCACGGCAACACCAGATCTGAGCCACATCTGCAATCTACACCACTGCTCACGGCAACACCAGAGCCTTTAACCCGCTAAGCAAGGCCAGGGATGGAACTTGCATACTCATGGATGCTAGTCAGATTCGCTTCCACTATGCCACAATGGGAACCTCCTAAAAATTCTTTTGATTACCAATTTTGTATTATTTTATGGTCATTTTTGACTTCAGATTCTGCTTAATATTATCATTAACAACGCAATTTTACTATCAAAAATTATCTATAGGGAGTTCCCGTGGTGGCTCGGTGGTTAATGAATCTGACTAGGAACCATGAGGTTGCGGATTCGATCCCTGGCCTTGCTCAGTGGGTTAAGGATCTGGCGTTGCCGTGAGCTGTGGTGTAGGTCGCAGACGCGGCTCAGATCCTGCGTTGCTGTGGCTATGGTGTAGGCCAGTGGCTACAGCTCCGATTAGACCCCTAGCCTGGGAACCCCCACATGCCGTGGGTGTGGCCCTAATATGACAAAAAAAGGCAAAAAAAAATTATCTATAGCTACGTGAAGCTAAATAAGAACTTTCTATTGTACAAAGAGGGGCCCACATTAGGCTTCCATAGGGCACAAACTTCCTTGTCATGCTGCTCCTGGGACCAGTGTTAGAAGGGTGGGAAAATAGATTCGAGACAATGAGTGCTTTTCCTCTGCTCAGTATCACTGATCAAATAATCTGTCTGTGCCCATATAACAGGCCTGAGAAAACAGTGTAGTTTTATTCGTGGTAACTTTCCAAAATCAATAACTTTTCTAATGAATATAAAAGCCTGGGTGCTTTGCAGTCCAAATTCATGCAATAGGATTGCTTGTTGTAATCAAGCACTGGCATTAACGTTCTGATGTGATAAAATAAGTGTTCAGTAATTTAGTCCTCAAACTGCTTCTGGCATCTCAACTCTTCGTTGGCATATAAAGCAGAAATTTCTCCTGTAGTAAAAAGTAATTTATTGACTTTTTTATCACCTGCAGTGAATAAGCTATTGGCCTTGCAAGCTTGTCTATTCAAACGATGCTGGACAGAGGCTGGCTCGCACCACCCTCAACAAACTGAAATTCAATCCAGATCAATAAGCGTTTTATTCAATTTGGTGCTGGAATGGAAATAATCATCACATTTTATAATAAGCATGTCTAATTTCAATTTTCATACTATGTATTTATTCCGTATGATCAAGCATAACTGCCGGTCTTGTTTCTCTGAGTCGACAAGTGTGTTCCGTAGATGTGCACTAAGCAGGTATTTATTCTGGAACTGGTGAGGGAAGACTGCCTAAACCTAACCAAGAAAATCTGATAAATGTCTACCGAGAACTTGGAAATGTTCCTAAGACTTCAAACCAATTATATGTGCTCACTGCCTACATAAACAACAAAAATGGACGCATAATTATGTATCACTTTATTTACATAGAAACTAGTTTGTTTTTTAATGAGAAAAATATAAAATCCTGTTAATAAGATAAACTAGTTCTTGGCTAAAACACCCTATGATGGGCTATCAGCACTGAAGTGGTTAGACAGAATCTGTGTCAGGTAGCTTTTGCTGTGTAACAAACCATCCTGACTTTTTTTTAAGAGCTGTTTATTTCTATATTTACTTTATTTTTTGGCTGTGCCCGCAGCATGAGAAATTCCTGGACCCGGGATCGAAACTGTGCCACAGCCGTGACCCCAGCCATAGCAGGGACAGCAACCTGCTGCGCCGCCAGGGAACTCCAGCAGCCATTTATTTAGCTCTTTATTCTGTGAGTAGAAAATCTGGGCTGGACTCCGCCGGGCAGTTCAGTTCTCAGGAAGACTTAGCATCTGTGATAATCTAGGTCAGCTTGTAGGTCACCCGGCCTCTCAAACTTCTAGGGACCAAACATTATCCGGGTGTCTTTCATCTCCCAGAGGGATGATCTGGGCTTATTTGTTTAGTGATATAGGGCCCCAAGAGCAGCGATAAACAAGCCTTAATGCACAAGCACTTTTTAAGTCTCTGCATGCATCAGGTGTGCTCATGTCTCCTCCATGAAAGCAATCAGATATCCAGTCCTACAGTCTGCGTGAGAGGGTGCCACCAAAGTGCATGGATACGGAGTGGGGTGGAGGGTGTGAATGAGCTGAGCCATCACTGCAATCAATCCACCATGTGCCTTGACTGAAGCACTGGCTCTGGTCCTGCAGCATTTCAGCTGGCTTAGCAATACTCGGATGCACCGATTTCTCGTTTCTATGGAGCTGAGTTGTATTTTTGAAGATTTAAATGTCTTTTCACTTAATCTTTGCAAGCAAAATACACTAGAAGCCTTTAAAAAAAAAAAAGAAAGCTATTTCAGTGACCTGGCTATAATTTCGAAGTTTCAAAATTCCCAATGCATTAATTTTAGATTTTAGGTTTCTTTCTTTACAACAATTTATTCCAATTCCAGATTTATGTTACTATCCAAGATTTTCTAAAATGTCATTGAATGCATTTGCAACACTTGAAAACATTTTTTAAGGGGCCATTCTATTTGAAACGGCAATCCCAAATTCTGTAATTGCTATTCTCCTTAGCTTTTACTATATTCTTCCAATAGTACTCATTCCCCTCTAAAGTTCCCTGTAATTTATTTTATACTGTGCCTATAGTCTGTTTTCCCCACATTAGAATGCATGTTACTTACAAATCCCGAAGTCTAAAATGAGTCATGCCATGATAGGTGCTCAATAATTATTTTTTACTATATCTAGAAACTAATATATGGCACAAATGAACCTTTCCACAGAAAAGAAACTCATGGACTTGGAAAACAGCCTTGTGTTTGCCAAGGTGGGGGGGAGTGGGATGGACTGGGAGTCTGGGGTTAATAGATGCAAACTATTGCATTTGGAGTGGATAAGAAATGAGATCCTGCTGTATAGCACAGGGAACTGTATCTAGTCACTTGTGATGGAACATGACGGAGGATAATGTGAGAAAAAGAGTATATATATATATATGACTGGGTCACTTTGCTGTCCAGTAGAAATTGACAGAACACTGTAAAACAACTATAATGGAAAAAATAATAAAAATTCTTAAATAAAAATGAGGAAAAAAAATTTTAAATGAACTACAGTGTTGAACTCTGCCAGAAGAGCACATCAGCGCTGGTACACTCAACCTTCGTGAAGTTAGTCTGGGTGGGACACAGTCAGGCTTGCTGACGCAGGAGCCATGCAGACAGCTGGCATCCTCTCGGGGAGTCTTGCTCCCTTCCCTCTTCCAGACAAATATAAAACAATAACTCTAAGAGTTCTAAGGCTGGGGAAACTCAGGGTGTGTGTTTGTTTACATATGCAGAAATCATACTTATACAGGAATCTCTATTGTTCTATAATTCACTTCATCCTCAATTATACCCAATTCATGAAACCGCATAAAAGAATGTCTTTAAAAAAGTATCTCCTGTACTTGGATATGAGATTAGATCCTATAATTGAAGAGTTCCCGTGTTAATATTTGGGGAGAACAGCTTGGTGTCCAGCCATACAGCCTAGTGATTAAATGCACTGGACCCAGATGGTCTACAGCGTAATCTTTCTCTATTTAGTAGTGTGATTTGGGGTAAGTCTCCTCATTTTCAAAAACCTATCCAAGTTATTCATACTGTTGTGAAAATTAAATAAGTACTTAACTGTACAGCACGTAAAGCAGTGTCTACATATGCCTATGGCAAAGGCTTAGAGGGGAGTTCCCGTCATGGCTCAGAGGAAATGAACCTGACTAGTATCCTTGAGGATGCAGGTTCGATCCCTGGCCTCGCTCAGTGGGTTAAGGATCCAGCATTGCCATGAGCTGTGGTGTAGGTCGCAGACATGGCTTAGATCTGGCGTGGCTGTGATGTAGGCCAGTGGCTACGGCTCTGAGTCAACCCCTAGCCTGGGAACCTCCATATGCTGTGGGTACAGCCCTAAAAAAAAAAAAAATGCTTAGGGGACCAAGTAGACAGCCCCTTCCTCTTAACTATGGGGTCCATCTCACATGGTACAAGAACCCTAAAGAGCAGATCCTCAAAAGTCTCAAATCTACTGAGTCTCTTCTGTGCTTTGCCTTCCCTCAACTTACCAGCCCCTCCTCCTGCTTTCCATTATGTGGACCCGAGTCCAGAGAAAGCACCTGAGGCCACATGTTTGACCGACTGCATCTCCCGCCTCCATCTCATTTTCCTGGCTTTCATCTCATCTCCATTCTCCAGGATTAGAAAGGAACTGGCTTTCCCCCATTCTCCTTGATCACATCCTCCCTGTACACAGAACAATAACTAAGACATAAAGATCATGGTGGAAAAAGCTTTTCCACGTTGAGCAATAAATGCCATCTTTTCCATGACTACAATCAGCCAGAAGTGTGTCTTGCTACAAGAGAGCTAAGGAAATGTAGGAAATTCTTTCTCACAGAGTCTGGCTTTCAAATCTGTTGTTTGGCTGCAAAATTTTATTTTGAATGTGAGAAGTTAAATTTTACCTCACCTTTTAAAACTCAGCATGCCTTTATCTGCAATAAATCAAAATCTCTCCTTAGGCTGTTGGAACTCTTGGGTATTTATGGAGTAAGTAATATATTTGAGATGCTTAAAAGAAAATTGGTATTTTTCAAACTAGACCACATTTTTTACACTTCTTTGTCTTTTTGCCTTTTCTAGGGCCGCACTTGCGGCATATAGAGGATCCCAGGCTAGGGGTTGAATCAGAGCTGTAGCCGCCGGCCTACACCACAGCCACAGCAACGCGGGATCCAAGCCACATCTGCAACCTACACCATAGCTCACAGCAAGGCCAGGGATCGAACTCGCAACCTCATGGTTCCTAGTTGGATTTGATAACCACTGAGCCACGATGGGAACTCCACACACTTATTATTTTAATAGTGCATAGGCTTTCTATTTATATGATGCCTTTTTGTCAACAAAATATCTGTTTCAAAGAATCAAAAACTTCTGGCCAAAGAGTTAATATTAACATTTTAAGACAATAAAACTCTATACTGTATTGAGGGGAAATAGATAACTTTATCAGAAACTTGTTCTACATTATTGAATAATCAGGAGACTGGAAGATAAACAGGAGATCACTGATGACGGTTAAATTAATGGTCCGCTTCATTAGGTGGTCTTCCTATAATATAATTTCAATGCATGCACACTGGACTGAAGGGTGAAACCCCACAATGTTATGTCCATGTCCAAATCCCTATAAAATGTGAATATCACCTTATTTAGAAAAACGGTCAGAGTTCCCTGTTGGCTCAATGGTAACAAACCCAACTAGTATCCAGGAGGAAGTGGGTTCAATCCCTGGCCTCGCTCAGTGGGTCAGGGATCTGGCGTTGCTGCGAGCTGTGGTGTAGGCTGCAGACGTCGCTCGGATCCCGCGTTGCTGTGGTGTGGACCAGCAGCTGAAGCTCTGACTTAACCCCTAGAGCCTGGGAACTTCCATATTCCATGGGTGTAGCCCTAAAAAGAAAGAAAAGGGAAAAGGGTCTTAAGATGCGATCACACTGGACGACTCTAGGTAGACCCTACATGCGATGACAAGTGTCCTTGTCAGAAACAGAAGGGAAGACACACAAGGAAAGAGGCCATGCAAAGACAGGCCGAGGTCAGAGGGAGCAACCACAAGCCAACCGCTGTCAACGACCACCAGAAGCTGGAAGAGGCAAAGAGCAAAACTGCCCCCAGAGCCTTGGGAGGGAGCACGGACAGCCCAGCCGCACACTGGCCTCCAGAACTGTGAGCGAGCACGTGTCTGTGTCAAGCCACCCAGTCTGCAGTAATTTGACACAGCAGCCACAGGAAGCAAACACAGCACGAAAACGAGATCAGCTGATAACTAGACAATATTGTAGCTCTTCATTTAGATTAGAAAGTATTATCTGGTGCCAAGACTCAGTCTTGCGTTCAGATCCAAGCCCTGCTATTCGCTAGATGTGTTCCTTTGACCAAATTTCTTAAACTTTCGAGGTTAAATTTTTTATACATATAAAAGCAATAATGATAATGTCTATGCCATTTGATTGTCATAAATATCATGTTAGGTAATAAATATAAATCACTTAGCACGGGCCTGATGCATAAGAAGAATGAAATGTTACACCATTGCTATTAGCAATAAATTCTTGGCATCTCTGCCTCCTTGCCTGTTAAAACAGGCATAATAAACAACTTGTGAGATTTGGGTGAGGATGAAATTATATGAAGGGCTAATTAAACATTAGTTCTATTTTCTCATTTTACATGAAGTATTATATTCATGACATTCAGTTTCCTTTTTTACCCTCAGAACAATGTTCTTTCTTTGTCCTAGTGAGCTGTTAGTGAAATACTTATTGTATCTACTATAATAAAATTATTTCTTATACTGCATTCACTGGCCTTCTCATACTGTAATCGCAAGATTATGAAATACTTTCATCCTCTTCCCACAGTTTTTATGTTAACGCCGACTACACTTAACATATAATAAACTGAATGAGTCAACATGATATATTTTTGTCCCTATCAATATTTCTTTGTAAAGTCATCATCGATACCGTCTAGTTTTAATAGGTTTCTTTTAGGCCACCTCCACAATTCCTTAGCTGACTATATGTGTAGCTGACTACATATTCAGTAAACAACAAAACAGAAGTTGTCCTTGATATTTAAGACATGGGTACTACCATTCTCTCAAGCCAGTTTCCTGGTGTCGTTAGATCACCTGTATAACTTTTCTTGGGACTTGCTTTGACTCTGATTTTTGCTTTAGCTTAGCTATATGCAACATGTATTTTAAAAATTATACCATGCCTCAAGCACTGTGCTAGGCACAAAAATAGAACAGCGGACAAACTAGACATGAAGCCTGCCCTTGGAGTTTAGTCTACTGGATAATCTAGACAATGTTGTGAATATTAAGATAATAGAATACAAAATGCTATGGGACACCATGGACACACATGTAAGAGTTTCTTAGCTTCAGGATTTATGGAAGATTTTTCCTAAGCCTATTGCCCAAGATGAAGATCTAAAGGATGAACGGAAGCTATCCATATGAAGCATGGGTTGCAGGTAGAAAGAAAGACTGCTTTAGACAAAAATCCTTGCTACAGGAGATAACGTGGTGCGGTGTAGGAACTGAAAGTGATCAGGGTGACCGGAGCCTGCTTCTATATGTGTGTGGGTTTGGAACTACAGCAGGGGTAGCAAGAAGGCTTGGAGGAGTCAAGCCTGGTGAGTCTAGAGAAACAGTATATGATATATAAAGTTTCATTTGAATTTTATAAATTCTGACTTGTTTTTCAGAATCAGCTACTTAAAAATATCTCATTTGGAAAGAAGAGTTTTCTGCATTTACATGTTTATATACAACTGTATGTGTACACACACACACACATGCTGGCTTTGGAAGAATTCAGTCCTTTAAAAGGAAGAAAACAAAAACAAAAAACAAAAAACGTTTCGGTCCAATCACAAAGAAACTTTGAGTCCAAAGGCTACGACACCGCGGGACTTCACTTTTCCCCGCCAGAAGGCTGTCTGCCTGTGCAAGGTCCACCACGAATGACATGAGGACGCAGGTCCTGGGGGATGTGGCCTCTGTCCCCTTGCCTCTGCCCTTCCTTCTCTCCCCTCATTGTTTCTACTCCTCTACCTGCCCTGAAAGCACCCCGGATGCCTCCTGATAGGGCTCCAGGAACCCCGGATATACTGGGTGAATATGAGAGCTCAGGGGTGCCCTGATCCTGAGCAGAGTCCAAGGGAACAGCAGCCCCTCGGGGACCCCGTGTGACTCAGGAATTAGAGAGTCAACCGTCTGTGTGGTGTATCTAAGCTCCTGGGCCAAAGTTTCATGGAGACCTGTACCCAGAACTTCACGGTGGCCTGAGGCCTTTAGAAGACCATGGAAATAGCCAAATACCTTTTTTTTTTTTTTGGGCCTAAAAGGGATGAAGAAGTAGCTGAAAGAAAGATCTGGATATAAAAAGAGCCTGGAGTTAACAGAGCAGAGGGCTCCGCGCAGAACTGCTAGCCGGGGAGACCAAACGAGAAAATGTCCATCTCTGCAGCCGCCGAGGTGCAGAGACACGACTGTGATTCAGAACAAGGGGTCCCTCCACCCCACAGGCCTGGCGTAAGAAACGCTTCTGAGAAGTCAGACTTGACCCTGGGGAAAGGGGGTACCGAGACCGCCAGAGGAAATGCTTAAATGGACACCAAGTTGCTACCACCTGATGAAGTGGGGTACTTAAAACAAAAACGACATTCAGCTGCAGAAGTAAACTGGCCTCTTTTCACTCGTGGCATCTGTCCTGGGAATTGTATCTACTCTACCAGCGAAGCTTTGGCTGGCCCCTTCAATCGTTGTTAACAAAGACTCCTCCCAGTGGAAGGAAAGAAGCGTAAATATTGTCCTGCCACATAAAAGCATTTTGGATAAAGGGGGTGACTGCTTTTGTGGCAATTACTGCAGATACTTTTTTTTTTTTGCATCATGTTCAAAAAGCATGTCTTGACTAATGTGATGTGTTAAAAAAAAAAAAAACCTAAACACATCCCCTTCACACTCTTTTTCTTAATTCATAGAATGACAGAATAAAAATGTGTGCGATTCAACTCTCAGTTTCGCCAATGTTAAGAGAGCATTTCCTTGAGAAAAAAATCCCACAGTTTTTATTTCTGCCAATTATTTGAATTAAACTATTGTATCTGCTTTCTACATTGAAGTCAACTAGAAACTGAGTCATCAGTAGCTTTATTGATTACTTTTTATTGAGTTTCCTTAATGTTTTGAAGAACTTTTCTTACACAGGTTATGAGAGAAAATACTGACTTATCGTCTTGAAATAGTTAAGCTAAAAATCCATTGCTGAAACTATTTTAATCAAATGTTTGCAAGTGATACGTTGCTTGAATTTTTCAAGTGATATTTGCTTGAACAAAGACTGATGTTAACAAAAGCAGTGTATGACCTGAAAATTGACAGTCAACTTCTAGGGTTTTTTTTTCCCCTTAAACATTTAAATTGAATAACAAATTTTATTGAAAGAAAATACTGTTGAAACTGAATTAACTATAAAAATGGAAATCCTCTTGAAATTAATATTATGGAGAACCACAAAGTAAGAAACAAGCAAACACAGAGTGGTGATTATATTTGTACAAATTATGACATAAAACTGCAATCCACTCAGTTCAAATTCTGTTTCACTCATTTCGTATTTATTCCCACTGCTGGATAGAAACAATAAAATAAATCACAAGTATAAACTAAGTTTATTCTGCCAATGATGTCTGGCAAACAGTTGCTTTAGTGATTGCTTTGGCTGATCAATTTAATTAGGTGTCAGAATCAACAAACCACAGGCAAATGAGGTAAACTGCAACCATACAATTCGGACCCCAAATCCAAGGCAAAGATACACTGAATCTGGGTGTTCGTCGCTCTATTGTTCCATGACTTAAGCCTACCATCAGAGGGCTTGTCCTTCTCTACAATCTACAGCTCTGCTGTAGCTTTTACAGATTTGACTCTGAATTACAGGGTATATAATCCAAGCCCGTTTGGAACTTTCCCTTACAGAACCCCTCACGGCTAAGTGGTAGCCAGATGTTTGCCAGTCCGTTTACCCTGGGACTGTCCAGAGAAGGTAGGCCTGGAATATAATGGATGGAGTCTAGCTACAACCGATCTGACATAAGCACACAGCTCCAGATCACACCAGGGTCAGTAAGTCAAACTGATTAATGGGTATGAGCAGCTCAGAAGCAGTGGCAGTTCAAAGACAATAAATCTTACACTCTGGCCAAGATCTAACCAGCTCTTCTGAAGAAGACAGGGAGGCAAATATGTGGCACAATGACCACAACTGTGAAAAATATAACTATTTGGACTTGCCTGGACAGGTGAGTTAGACAAGTCTGGGGACACTAGGCACAAGAATAGAAAATATCCAAGATTCCTAAAAGAAATCAGCAAAAACAAAGAAGCAGAACAGAGAACACAGTTCTCTCAGTTCATTTGATTCCATGGAGCAGAATTTCCTTTGATAAACAAGAAATCAAGACTATTAAGAAAAAGTCTATTTTAAAAAGCCAAAGACAGATTATGTACTAAAAGAAAATGAGCTATACCTCTTTAAATCCCGAGAAAGAAAAGGTTTTCCAGAGATGACAATCTTTTTTGAAAAATGGCTTCTATCTAATGTTCAATTAGACATGCACACACCTACAAATGGCTTTGATGTTGATCTTTGACTTTTCTGAATGCTGTGAGGATCATGATGATCCCTTTGGGTAAAAAAACCGTCTTCGGTTTTATTACATTCTGAACAGGGATTTAGAGATTTCAATTAGCATCCTAAATACTGAAATCAGAAAATGCAGCCTTTTAGTGGAAAATGAACCTGTTATCAGGCCAGAACCCATGGTTCAGCACTAAGCTGAAACAGGTCAAGACAGTTACAAAGGGAGCTTCCGAGGTGGCTCTGCAGTAACAAACCTGACTGGTGTCCCTAAGGACACAGGTTCGATCCCTGGCCTCAGTCAGTGGGTTAAGGATCTGGCGCTGCCATGAGCTGTGGTGTAGGTCACAGACGCAGCTTGGATCTGGTGTCGCTCTGGCTGCGGCACAGGCCAGCAGCTGCAACTCTAATTCAACCCCTAGCCTGGGAATCTCCATATGCTGCAGGTTCGGCCCTGAAAAGACCAATAAATAAATAAAGAAAGATTGTTACAAGCCTTGATGCCTGGGAATAACGGGAAAACAGGAAGGCCGGTTTCTGCCAAGCCTCCAGCCCCTCGCCCTGCCTACACACAACGATGCTTTGTGGTCTTATGCAGAGCTGTAGTTGAGAGCAGCTTTGTGGGGCCTCCCCTCAGAAATGGAGAGTAAACAGGAAAAATAAATGAGCTAATTCTTTTTAAAAATTTGATTTTTTTTTCTTTTTTTTCGGAGCTAGAACAGGTGAAAAATACCTAAGCAGGCCTCAGGCAGCCCTGCAGTCTTTTCTCAGTGCCCCGGGGAAGCTTTATGAGAGTAAATATGTGAAAACAGTATTGAATTACAGAGCATATAATCCGAAAATATCGTCGCAAACTTTAACCTCTACACAGATGATAAAATGGTCACTATTTATGCAGTGCTCCTTATCTGCCAGGAACTTAAAGCACACTTAATCCTTTCAACAACCCGTGGAGATAGGATCCCTGTCCTCCAGATAAAGAAGTGAAGAGAGTTTCCTGTTTCCCCAGGACCATACAGCCAGTGAGAGGTGGGGCACACCTTTAAGCCTAGAGCACTCTGATTTTAAAAAATAAAAACAGAAACAAAAACAAAAACATGCTCTTTCTACAGCCGTCTACCATCTCCCAAGATACTGGCTAGAAACGGTTGCTTATGGTGAAGAAATACATTTTTGAAAGCAAAATTTCCAACTAAATGTCTCCTCTAAAGTACTTGGAACTACTATTTTAAAATCAAGCCAGAGGAGTTCCCATTGTAGCTCAGAGGGTTACAAATCCAACTAGTAACCATAAGGATGCAGGTGTGATCCCTGGCCTGGCTCAGTGATCCAGCACTGCCGTAAGCTGAGGTGTAGGTTGCAGATGTGGCTCAGATCTGCCATTGCTGTGACTGTGGCATTAGCTCACAGCTGCAGCTCCGATTCAATCCCTAGCCTGGGAACTTTAATATGCTGCAAGTTCAGCCCTTAAAAAAAAATAAAAATAAAAATAAAATAAAAATTAAAAGAAAAATAAATCAAGCCATAGAAAAATTATTTTTGTGCTTTGATACCTATCATCCTGTTTCACCTTTAAAATAATTAGTAGGTACAAGGGCAGTCAAAAAAATTAAAAAAAAAAAAAGCTCTCACTGGCTTCACTGAGGTTCAGGTCCAAGGGTGGCAGGGAGTGTGCTGATATGGCAGAGGCAGCTGCCACAAGACTCGGAAAGATGGCTAAGTGCCTTCCTGATGGACTGATGGCTACAAAAACCAGATTAAAGGCTATTCAGTGAGCGAGGAGGTGGGTTTTGTGACCAAAAGAATTTACGCAGACTGGGCAAAACTAAGGGAAAGGGGAGGCAAGTTGTGAGATTAATAATCTTAACTTGGTCCCCAAGAAAAGAAGCTGAACAGAGATTAAAGATTTGACAACGTGCTGAATGACACCCAAAGGTGCCGTGACACTTCTGAGGACAATCATAAAAGGCCAAAAAGTGGGCAGTGGCCCAGTTCCTTGAAATCTCGGCTCTTCCTCCTGCTCCGCCCCAGATGGCTGGAATAATCCTCCTACCTATGAAATTACCCAGCCCATGAAAACTAACCACCCCTATTTCCAGGCTGTTCTCTCACCTTTTGAGATGAACTGCAGTCTGTCTTTGGAAGGTTTATCTTCCAGGCCTTTCTGACACTCTATCTCACTCAATAAATCTACCTCTTACCCATCACTTTGCCTCTCACTGAGTTCCGTCTATGCCAAGACATAAAGAACCTGAACTTTAGTAAGTCATGAGAACAGGTGTATGATTTTAAGTCAAGAAAAGTGGGTCCAAAAAAAAAAAAAAAGACAGTGGGTACCACCCGATGTTCACCACAGCATTATTCACAATAGCCAAGACTAGGAAATAACCTAAATGTCCATCAGTAGATGAATGAATTAAGAAGGTGTGGTACATATATGCGACTGAATACCACTCAATCATAAAAAAGAATGAAATTATGCTATTTTCAGGAACATGAATGCAACCAGAGATTATCATACTAAGGGAAGTCAGAAAAAGAAAGACAAATACTATATGAGATCATTTATATGTGGAATCTAAAATATGGCACAAATTAACCTACCTACAAAACAGAAACAGATTCACAGACATGGAGCACAGAATTGTGGCTGCCCAGGAGGAGGGGGGAGGGAGTGGGATGGATGGGGAGTTGAGGTTAGTGGATGCAAACTATTCCATTTAGAATGGATAAGCAATGAGGTCCTGCTGTATAGCACAGTGAACTACATCCAGTCTCCTGAGATAAACCATAATGGAAAGGAATTAAAAAAAAAAAAAAGAATGACATATATGTATAACTAAGTCACGTTTCTGAACAGCAGAAATTAGCACAACACTGTAAACCTACTATCCCTTTTTATTTTTTTGGCCACGCCCACAGCATGTGGAAGTTCCCAGGCCAGGGATCAAACCTGTGGGGTCAAATCCTTAACTCCAGGCCACTGGGAATTCCAACAATACTAAAAAAAGGTAGTGGGTTCAAGTCCCTATCTAGGTTGTGTGGTTTCAGCAGTAGAACTCTACAAGTTTATAACATTTTTTTTCCTTTGAAGGTGTCTGTTCTATAACATATCATCTGCAAAATCTCATATCTAGCCATGAAAATATAAATGTTACTTCTGTATTGATTCAGGGGTGGCGTGGGAGGGAAGCATGAGTTAAATCTTCCAAACTTATAGCTTAATGTTAACATCTGGTTTGACTACTAAAGTAAACTTGATCGATATTACTGCCGTGCAACTTAACAACTTTTAATATTTCTTCTTCACTCATACACATACATTACAAGTAATAAATATATTAAAACACTTCTAGAAATAAAATGGTAGAACAGGGAAAATCTTAGGCGCAATTTCCTCTGTACTATTCCTGCTCAAAATTCTGATTAAACATGGTAGTCTGAGTACATGTTATCTGTTCTCCCTTAAGAATGCCAACTAAAAGGAGAGCAAAGAAATTAAAGACACATAAGCACCCAAGCAAGAAAGAATGGGAGAAGTGGTAACAGAAGATAAGCAGCTGGACATTTTTTGTGAATTTAACAGACTAGTTAGTAATTGATTTGGGGGGATAAAGAATACTGCACTTTAAGTGCAAGAAGAGATGAAATATGACTCACCCAAAGAATCTCAGAAAGTGTCCTAACTTGGAGTCACATGTAGCTCAGAAGATAGAGGGAACTAAAATCAAGGGACTAGGGAGTTCTCATTGTGGCTCAGCAGGTTACAAAGCCAACTAGTTAGTAGCCATGAGGACGTGGGTTTGATCCCTGGCCTTGCTCAGTGGGTTAAGGATCAGGCTGTGTAGGTCACACACACAGCTTGGATCCTGCATTGCTGTGGCCATGGTGTAGGCCGGCAGCTGCAGCTCTGATTTGACTCCTATCCTCAGAACTTCCATATGCTGCAGATGTGGCCCTAAAAAGCAAAAATATAAATAAATGAATAAAATAAAATTGGGGGACTGGCTGAAATGCAAAGGGGTTATACACTCAGGTCTCTAGGCCGAAAGTAACTGGGCTCCACCCCTAAAGGAACTGAATTTGAAGCCCTATCAGAACATTTAGGGACCAGTCGACTGGATGAAGCATGAGGTAAAACTGAGAAATTAAGTGAAAATGTACACTTTGAATGATGGAACTTGAGCCCCTTCCTGCTTTGCTCTCAGAAGGCTCAGTCAGACACGATCCCCAAAGGAGAGGGTTCCCTCTAGACAACGAGGTTCGATGATGCCCAATAAAAAGGGCCACTTACTACAGAACCCACCTGCCAAAAAGCCCACTTATGCACCGCATGTCCAATCAGTTTTGACAAATGACTACACTCAAGGCAGAAAAGCAGTTGCCTATGGAGAGCACCGAGGGGGTGGGGGGGCAGAAGAGAGCGCACTGGCTGGGGAGAGACACTGGGGGCTGCTGAAGTGATGGCAGATAGCGCTGGCTCCACTACTACCTGCTAATCCATACATTTAAATTCTGTACACCTTTTTTTTTTTTTTTTGTCTTTTGTCTTTTGAGGGCCGCACCCATAGCATACGGAGGTTTCCAGGCTAGGAGTCCAATTGGAGCTGTGGCTGCCAGCCACAGCAACAGCAGCAGCAATGCTGGATCCAAGCCGCATCTGTGACCTACACCACAGCTTGCAATGCTGGATCCTTAACCCACTGAGCGAGGCCAGGGATAGAACCTGCAACCTCATGGTTTCTAGTCAGATTTGTTTCTGCTGCACCACAACAGGAACTCCATTGCACACCTTTCTATATGTATGTCAGTGCCTGACATTCACACACAGTGATAATGGGCAAAAAAGAGCAATCAGAGAACCAGAAAGGGCTCCTGGAAAATAATAAGTCTGACAACATTCCCAGCCACCTCCAAAAAGAGGAAGAACTGGAAGAAGCTGAGGAACTTCTGGAAAGTGGTTGGAGGCGCGGGGAGGTGGAGACAAAGGGGTGCAGGTGCAGTTTGAAGAGGATATGAAGATAGCATTTCCTGAAAATTACCCACAGAATTAGAAACAGAAAGGAAATGTCCGTCTTAATTAAAAAAAGCGATGAGGTGCAAAACCAAAATGTAAAACAGAAGGAAGGGCTGCAGGCTCTCTTCAGACTGAGTAGGGCTGCTTGAGGGGAGAAGCAGAGAGCTGGCACTGGGGCCACAGATACCAGAAAGCCAAGTGAAGAACAGTTTTTCAATCTGAGAAGCCCAGCCAAAATTAGGGTGAGATGGGAATTCCTCACTCCCAACGGTGGAATGGCAGGCATGGCCCAGCTACCAGTCTTTCCTGCTCCAGGGTGAGATTTAGAAACAGAAGGTTTAAACATGGTGTCACATGCGCACACAATACTTGGAGGAAACAGACTGTCCCTAAGACACAGAGGCACCTGGACAATGCCCTGCCTTGTGACCAAAAGTGTCGCAGCTGGGCTCCAGGGCTGACATCAGACCTCCACTATGAGTCCTTCACACCCAAATCTCAGCTCTAACCTACTCACTCTTACACAGTGTTACATGTCAATTATATCTCAATTAAAATAACTAATTTACATAAATAAAATTTAAATTTAAAAATCATGGTTCTACTTCTCTGTGAAATGCCTTCTTTCACGTATAGTGAAGAGCTAGCTAGCCAGGAAAAAGAAAATGCATTTCAAAATGAATAATCAGAGTTAATTATAAATTATATAATTTATAAATTAATTTTAAAATATAAATGAACGAAATAGCATACAGGAGCAGAAAACAAAAGGTGAAGAAAAGTCAACTAGGAAAAAAAAAATATGGCCACTGAGCAACTGAAAATTGCAAGCAGGTATTTTACTATTAATGAACAACAAAAATACAGCACAATGAGGGAATAACCTGTGTCAAAAAGACAAAAAGGATAGAATGTGTCAGCACAAGAAAAAGATGGTGAGGAAGCAGACAGTGATGGAATCTGAAAGAAGAACTCAGCAAAGAAGCAGAAGAAACACGGAGTAATTTCACAAATGATGGCAATGTTGGAAGTAGCATAAGGAGAAACAGACACTAACAAAAACAGAGTAAGGAAATAGAAATAGGAGAAAACAAAAAATATATAAATAAATAAGGATTAGAGAGAGAATAAGTATGAAAATCAAGGGAAAAGAGGATTCAGCTTAAATTTCATCTTAAAAAAGGGAGGGAACACAGAACATTTTTTAATGATATAGTAAGTGAAGACTGTCTTGAAAAAACATCTGCATAACATACTAAGAGTGGACATCATGTCTTAAGAAAAAATGTACTGAGCATGATGAACACTGGGACGGATCCCAGTAAAAACTGGTAAACCTCATAAAGTGAAGAATCCTCTGAGCAGCAAAGATATAAAATGGTGCATGAAGTGGGGGGTGGGGAATCCAGTTGGCTTCAGCTTCTAAACCCAGTTAAAAACAAAGAATTCCTGCTGGGAAGGACCTCAGGGTCCGTCTTGCAACCGTACTGCTCCCTTGGTGTGATAATTCTGAAGTGTCCTCCCATTTGTATTCAGGGTTCCGCCATGTGACTGGCTGTGGTCAACAGGATGCTAATAAACGTGACCCAAGCAGAGGCTAGAAAAATGCTTGGGGAGTGTACTTGTCCTCTCTTGAGGCAGCTGGAACCCTGAGCTGCCGCTGGAGGGAAATCTTTTCCGCCCGATGGATGCTGAGACCTGAGGCGCCCGCCTCATCACACCTGAGCCCAGACAGAGCCAACGGCTGGACGTGTGGACAGGCTACCTGGAACCGGGCAGTGCTTCACCAAAGTGCCAACTTATCACAGACTAGGCGCAGCCCAGATGAGGCCAGAGGCCCAAGCATCAAATACGGAAACTGTAACACGGGGTTAATGCTGTCACAAGCCAGGGAAACCAGTTCACACCTGGAGCCACCAGACGCTGGAAGAGGCAGGGAATGTTCTCCCACAGAGGGAGGGTGGCCTTGCCAACACCCCATTTCAGAGCTTTGGCCTCCAGCTCTGTGAAAGAATAGACTTCGCTGTTTTAAGCCACCTCGTTTGCCGTGGTTTGCCGTAGCAGCCCTCGGGAACGCGCAGACGTCCACGTCCCGGACGGCGTCCGCGGTCTGCTGGTACGAAGCACTGCGGGCACTCTGTACGGCATGGCTCTCTGCTGAGGGACCGTCCTGAGCTCCGCGGAATAGGCAGCGGCATCCCGGACCTCCACCCGCTGGACGCCACTTGTACCCTCCCCCTAAGCTGCGAAGACCAAAGATGGGCCCAGATGTTCGTACAGGTCTCCTGGGGGGCAAAATCACCCCCAGTTGAGAATCACTGTTCCAGGTCTAATGGTGCATACAATTTGAGACCCACTACTTATTCTAGGAAAAAATTCAAATGTTTATGGGCACAGTTTTTAATTAAAAATGAAAATCACTGTATTAAACCCTATTTGAAAGTGTATAACAATATGTTTTCTTAAAGCTTGGAATACTCGATTATGAGTGAGTTCGAGAACATCGATGAGAAAATCAGTTTGAATTAACTAGAAATCATCTCGCCATTAACAAATGTGCATATCGGAAGAGTAACAGTATGCAGGTGGCTTTCGTGTATTTATTTATCCATGCAACCAATAGTTATCCTGAGTCACAGAAATGCCAGACTGTGTCCTTATATGTATGTCAAACAGACAAGGTCCTTGCACTCAAGGAGCTAATATAATTATCTTTTACCTCCCAAACAAACCACAGGCTGTATTGTGCCCCAAGCAGCCCTTGAGCCATGACTGTTTTTGAGGATTTTTCTGTAGAGGAGGGTTTTCCTGTAGGAGGCAGCCTCAGGTCCCCTGCACCTTGCCAGTCCTTGAGCTTGGATGAGAGATCCCCAAAAGAGAAGGGAATTTTAACTCTCTGTTCTCTGTCCCTGGCCTACAACTTACTGATGCACACAAAACTGATTGTGTGCTATGGACGCCAAAGAACTGTTTAAGGAGGAAACCTTAAGCCCTGTCTTGGGTAGAGATTATACAGCTAAGAAAACCTACCTCTTGGGGGTTTTGGAACCATTAAGCAATAAATCCTATGTCTCTTGATTAATTGTCTACAGATGCTTTCACTCAAATGAATCTTTTGAAGTAGAGGCTAAAAACATGAAGGAGTGAAATATAAGGCCTCAAACTGGGCTCTGCTCTCAGTGATTTTAGCAACTGAATCAGATCGCTCTCCACAAATGATCATTTCATTTGTTTCCTGCACAGGCTGTCGGGAAGTCTAAATACCCTGTCAACTGTGACATGGCTACACTAATAATTTAACTTGTTTTATTATAGGAATTACGTTCGTAAATCATAGAGACTATAAATGAGAATTTGATTATTTGCATCCGACTGCATTTTTGGACCAGAGAACCTCTAGATCCTAGAGAGGGCTTCAAGTCTCAGTTTCTTAGCCTATGGCAAAATCACAGACTGTATTTTTAAATTTTAAAAGGCTGTTGGTCAATTCCAACCACGGGCCTGGAACTAAAATGTTTAAACTTAACATATTTTGACCACTTCAACACGGTAATACTTTTTTTTAATATGGACCACAGAAATAGTGTGTGCCCATTTTGTACTTACTGTTACCAAGATCTATCAAGTGCTGGTAATAGATTAAAATTATTTTCACAGTATTATGGAAAAAAATGTGGGTAAATTTAAGAGCTTTTGCTGCCCCTACATAGGTTCATGAGACTGGCTGGAAACTCCTGCAAGTGATAAGCGACTCCCATCCTAGCTGGAGTTTGCCCTGACACCCACACTCCTACCCTGTTCCTGGTGTACAGTCCTCTGTTAAACGCCGATCTTTTTCCTATTGAGGGGCAGGTGTGACGAGAAAGCTCTTGCCTCCATGTCAGAAGCTGGCCCTGGCCACTGGAGAAGCAGACTGAAGCAGGTTATAAATAATTTATGAACCTCAGAGGTCTGGCTTTGAGAGATATTCACCTCTTCTCCGTTCGCCCACCACACCTCATTCATCAACACTGAGACCAGTACACGCAGTTCTGCTTCAAGATGGGTGAAACTATATAAAAAATAAATAAGTACAGAAGGGCCCCGGCACGGCTCTGCGGCCACCCAAGACCACGTGCAGCAATTCTAGGAGCGATCTATTCTGACCATGAACCTTGACCGACTACAGCAGAGAGAAGACAGGCTGAAATACCTTTCCACAAATGGTAAATACCACTATGAAAGGAAAAATTGAAGGTGGTTTGGGATGTCGGCAAAACGGCCTAAGAACTTTAATTATGACAGTGTAGCCCCAACGACTGCTTTAAAAACCGTAACTCTTCAGGATGCTGTGTAGCGTTATGTGTTGCATGAGACTCGTCAGTGGAATTTCTCTTATAACAAATTATCTCAAAGGAAATCTGCTGCACATGCAGTGAACTTGCTTTTTAAATTATATAGCATTTAAAGGAATTTTACCGCCAAACACACTGAGCAGAGCCAAGGCTTGTGACAATACAGATAACTAAACAGGAATTGTTTCTCCATACCTTTCTTCACAAATATTCTAAGTTTCTCATATCTATCATTTCACTGTGCATATAAAAAGTTTAACGATGATGCAGTTAAATCTTTTCTACAATTTGAAGTAGAAGCTCTTACATTGTGATTAGTCTTTACATCACTCTATTAAAGCTTCTTGGTCTTTAAAGTAAGAAATAACACCTTTCAGCTTAATTTCATTAATGCTTTCTTCTCAAAGACCTGTAACATTTATTAGAGGTTAAAAAATTTATTTTCTCTTAAGAATCCTTTTGAAAATCATGCTCATTTGATAAAACGCAAGTGACTACATATGTAACTATACACTAAATATTATAAATTCCTTAATATTTATGACAATAATGTTCCATATTTACAAAACCATATTTATTAAAAGATTTCCCAAAGCACATTGAAGAATGTGAGGAAATTTACCATTTTTTCCAGAGATTTCTTAAATGAAAGGGAGTAAGTTTGTGACTATTTATACATTTGCTTATTATGTGTGCGATCCTCCTGTGAGTGACAACTGCAGGATAAGTAAAAATGTATAAGAAAAAGACACACCTTGAGGATGTTCGCATTTTTTAAAGAAACGGATTGTAAATTATAATATAACGTGATGACAAAATGAAAATATAGTTAAAATTCGGTCAACGCACTCAGTATGGAGTGACTGAGTGTTTTGTTTCTGTTTTTGTCTTTTTGCCTTTTGAAGGCCGCCCCCACAGCATATGGAGGTTCCCAGGCTTGGGGTGGAATCGGATCTGTAGCTGCCAGCCTACGCCACAGCCACAGCAACGAGGGACCCAAGCCATGTCCACAACCTGCACCACAGCTCATAGCAACACCAGATCCTTAACACACTGAGGGAGGCCAGGGATCGAACCTACTTCCTCATGGATACTAATAGGGTTCGTTAGCAACTGAGCCACGATAGGAACTCCTGGAGTGACTGATTTTGACTAAAGTTTATAGACACAATTTTTTTCTTTTTAGCCACACCCGAGGCATACAGAAGTTCCTGGGCCAGGGATCAAATCCGAGCTGCAGCTGCAACCTACACCTCACAGCGGCAGTGCCGGATCCTTAACGCATTGTGCCACAGCGGGGACACCTAGGAAATCTTTATAAAAGAGCTATCGTTTAAGGTAGGTCTTGACAAATGAGTCAGATTTCATACACAGAGAAGCTGGGGACAGACAGGGAAACAGCGCAGAGATATAAAAAAGGAGATGTGTCCTGCTCACTACAAATGTGTGATTCAAATGAATGTATGTTGTAAATTTTCCAATTTAGCTATCACAGTAGATAATAGAAGGAGTAAGCCGCATTTTAAGAGTAGTTTAAAAAAAAGTAATTTATCTCAACAGTGGGTTTTTTTTTCCTGTTTATTTCTTTGTTTACCCTTTGATGGGTTTAGTGGGTTTCTACCCATATCCCTCACTCTTACCTCATCAGCACACTCCTCTCTGACCTGCAGATGCCAGACAGCATTTTTTTCCATGCAGGCTTTTCTCTTGACTCTGAAGCCATCCTGGCCACTTCCCCTCTAAAATACCAGAGAAGAGACACTCTTGGGGTGCAGCTGATAGAAACTGAGGTGTGAGGAGCACAGCCCCCTAGAGCCTTGGGTGGAGGGTCTCAGGCGCGTGTTTCACTCTGGTTTCTAAAGCTCCACAGCAAAGTTAAACTCCAGTTGCCCACAGTGATCTAGCTGGAAATTGTGGCTTTTTTGTTCATCCCTGTCTCACTTTCTTATTCTCTGGGGATCGCCTACAAAATAAATCACTTGCACTTGAATGATCATTTGGGTCTGGGACCCACTTTGAAATGTATCCTGGGGTAAGAGTACATAAAACAAAGTGAAATGACATGAGCAAAAAAAAATAAAATGTATCTATATTACAACACTAAAACTATGAGGTCATTGTTCCTCAATAGTAACAGAGCCTGTATTGACTAAAAATAATGCATCAGGGAAAATAATTCATCTATAAAATTAGAATAAAAGATGTATTGCAAATAACAAAAAGGCACTCGGAAAACAGGCTCTTTTATTTCGAGACAGACAATGTTGTTCACCAAGTTAACACAGATTGGATCAAACTATGGAAATCTGGGGGGGGGGGGGTAAGAAAATGATGATACAGGTTGTTTAGAAGAAAAGTAAAACATCTTGGAAGATGGTGGATAGAGAAAGTTGAAAGGAGGCAAGTCTCCCATAAAAATGAGTTCAATTTCTCACCCCCAAACCTGCTTCTCCATTGAAGCCTCTGTCTCATTCGACATCACCACTATTCTCCTGGTCAGGAAAACAGAATTTATACATTTCCTTCTCCCATTCCTTTACCCTCATCTCTCAGATCCACTCCTCACCCACATTCAGTAGGCAGTTCTTGTCAATTCTAACCCCCAAATATTTTTCAAACCTATCTTCTCCTTTTCATCCCCACAACTGCTCTAGTTAGAGCCTGACCTTCTCTTGCTTGGTCTATTGCAATATTTGGAGGGTTTTTTTGTTGTTTGTTTGTTTGCATGTTTTGCTTTCTAGGGCTGCACCTGCAGCATACGGAGGTTCCCAGGCTAGGTGTGGAATTGGAGCTGCAGCTGCCGGCCTCCGCCACAGCCACAGCAACGCCAGATCCGAGCCCCGTCTGTGGCCTGCACCTCAGCTCACAGCAATGCCAGATCCTTAACCCACTGAGCAAGGCCGGAGATCGAACCTGCAACCTCATGGTTACTAGTCGGATTCACTTCCACTGCGCCATAACAGAAAATCCTGCAATATCTTATTAGTCTTCCTTTCTCAGTCCTGCTTACCTCAACTTCATCCTCCACACTGTGGACAGAATGAGTGACTGAAAAAGCAAATCTGAGTACCTCACTCTGCCCTCCCCTTGAGAACCTGTAAACAACCCAGATGACTGTCCTTAAGGTCAGAGAAAAGACAACTAGGATGTAGAAAAAAATATTAGAAACCTCACATCAGTTACTCACATCTGATACACAGAAAGACAACAGAATATATGTGAACTTTATAATACTTGTAGATGTATTAGAGGTGAGGTTCCAAAAAAGTTTAACTAAAACGAGTATGTAATCAAAAACTCCTGGGAGGCAAGCAGCATCAAGGATAAAATCTGAGTTCCCCAGCATGCCATGCAGAGTGAGCTCCAGCTTCAAGTTCCTACCACCCCCCACAATGAGCTTCACAAACTAGTAACGGTGGCTTGTTTTCAATTCCTTGATATATATTGTGCTATTTTATGTTTCTTTCTATTTGCTTACATTGCCATATGTCAAAAACACTCTTTTCACTTGTCTTCATATATCACACTCAGTCTCCTTCAAAACCATATTCAATGACCATCTCCTTCGAGAACACTCTTCTGAGTGCTCGTGACAGGCTGGAATAAGTGCACCTCTGTGCTCACAGAGCAGCCTTTGAATGGCACTGTCACAACACATATTCATGCTATGAAAAACGGTGTTTATCACCACATATGTGTTTACATGTGTCTCTTCTATTCACTGGAACCATTTCAGAATCATGAATTATATCTTTATTTATCATTGGATTTCTAGGACCTAGAAGAGTATCAGTTAGAAGAATGGAGCCCAGGAAATGTTTATTGAGCTCTTTACACTATAGGGAGAGTATTTATAAGTCTACTGTAAAAGCCCAGATGTGAAATATCAAGAGAAGAAACAAAAATCTCCATGCCTTGATTTTTCACTTCTGTGAAAACAGTGGAGAGGCAGTGTCAGTTGTAAAGGCAGCATCTGAGGTTTTGCTGTATTCGCCATCTAAGAAGATACATTATTACAGTCACGTAAATACCAGTAAAAGACAAAAAGACTCCTGGATCAAAGACGTAAGACTTTACTCTTCGTGACACACGACACAGCAGGAATGGTGAGCTTCATGTTCACACCAGTTCCGGATGCTCCCACGTCCCATGAGAGTGACCTGGAGTGACCCAGGAGATGCTGTGAAAGGGGATTTTCTTCACAGCTGAGGAACCCCAAACTCAGGAAATCCTTATCTTTCATAAAGGACTGCCAGCAAATTTGCTCAAACTTTTCCCTGAAAGAGCCGTTCTCTTATCTTTCTGGATTGCAAACTTGCCCTCTAACCCAGGGAGCGACAGACACTACACCTAACTTCCAGGGCTGTTGACCATACAAATATCCCTGCAAAGATGGTCCGAAACCAAAGTTGCCAGAGCTCTGCTCCCATGACTTAGAGAAGCGTGGGAGACTCATGCAGAAACATCCCCCAAAGACAAGTAATTGAATGACCTAGAACTGAACAACCCCCGAGGCAGTTTGTTTGGTCATGCTGGTGAGATTCTACTTAAAACCAACTTATATCTTTCTTCAATTTTAACTAGAATTTCGATAACATTGTTTTATTGAGTTTTTAAATTTTATAATCCAGATTAATTTGAAAGTTTAAACACAAATTAACTTTATACTTAGAAAATAATTATCAATGTTTCTTCTCCCTCGAACTCAGGTTATTCAATACCTGTAGTATTTGTGTATATTTTCACCCTTAAGGGCAGAGATCTTTGAGTCTCCCATCATGCACAAACAACAGGTGTTTCTCTTCCTGTTTCTTTTATTATTATTTTCTGTTTGCATCTTTAATTTTAAATCACAAAACCAGGTTATTTGTTCACAACTGTGCACAGAAACATACACCCTTGATCAGAATCATCCCATCTGCTATCTAAGATTAATTCTCCTAAACCAATGGGACCTAATCAAATTGACAAGCTTTTGCACAGCAAAGAAAACCATAAAAAAACCCAAAAAGACAACTTACAGAATGGGAGAAAACAGTTTCCAAAGATGCAACTGACAAGGGCTTAAACTCTAAAATATACAAACAATTTATACAACTCAATAGCAAAAAGGCCAACAACCCAATTGAAAAATGGGCAAAAGACCTGAATAGACATTTCTCCAAAGAAGATATAAGATGGCCAACAAGCACATGAAAATATGCTCAACATCACTGATTATTAGAGAAATGCAAATCAAAACTGCTATGAGGTACCACCTCACACCAGTCAGAATGGCCATCATTCGTAAGTCCACAAATAACAAATGCTGGAGAGGGTGTGGAGAAAAGGGAACCCTCCTGCACTGCTGGTGGGAATGCAAGCTGGTACGACCACTATGGAAAACAGTACGGACATACCCTAGAAAACTATACCTAGAACTACCATATTACCCAGCAATCCCACTCTTGGGCATATATCTGGACAAAACTTTCCTTGAAAAAGACACATGCATCCACATGTTAATTGCAGCACTAATCAGAATAGCCAAGACATGGAAACAAACCTAAATGTCCATCGACAGACAACTGGATTAAGAAGATGTGGTGTATATATACACAATGGAATACTACTCAGCCATAAAAAAGAACAAAATAATGCCATTTGCAGCAACATGGATGGAACTAGAGACTCTCACACTAAGTGAAGTAAGTCAGAAAGACAAATACCATATGATATCATTTATATCTGGAATCTAATATCCGGCACAAGTGAACCTTTCCACAGAAAAGAAACTCATGGACTTGGAGAACAGACTTGTGGTTGCCAAGGGGGAGGGGGAGAGAGTGGGATGGACTGGGAATTTGGGGTTAATAGATGCAAACTATTGCATCTGGAATGGATAAACAATGAGATCCTGTTGTATAGGGAACTATATCTAGTCACTTATGATGGAGCATGATAATGTGAGGAAAAAAGAATGTATACATGTGTGTGTAACTGGGTCATCTTGCTATACAGTAGAAAATTGACAGAGCATTGTAAACCAGCTATAATGGAAAAAATAAAAACACTGTAAAAAAAGAAACAGTAGCAAGAAAAATAACTGAATAGGGAGTTCCCATTGTGGCTCAGCAGGAACGAACCCGACTAGTGTCCACGAGGAACATGGTTCAATCCCTGGCCGCACTCAGTGGGTTAAGGATCCGGCATTGCCATGAGCTGTGGTGTAGGTTACAGATGCGGCTTGGATCCTTTGTTGCTGTGGCTGTGGTGTAGACTGACAGCTGCAGCTCCAATTTGACCCCTAGCCTGGGAACTTCTATATGCTGTGGGTGTGGCCCTAAAAATAAAAATAAATAAATAAATAAATAAATTGCCCAAGTAGACCTAGATTAGATATGTTGGAACTGAGAACACAGCACAGGCAGTCAGGCTCCTGAGGTGGTGTTATAAACCACCAATCTTGGTTCGAGGAGGACCTGTATAAGCCAGACCCCACGTGAACCCCTGGTGCTAGATGGGGGGATGGGGGCGGGGCTGTGCAGATGGCTTTATCAAGAGGTTGGTGGTGAGGCAGCAAAGAGAGGTGGTTGTAACGGTTTTAGGATCTGGAGGGCTGAACAAGCTTAAAGACAAAGAGAAAGAAGCTAGTAGGGGGATTAAAAGCCAGGTGTAACTTTTATTACACAAAGTTGCCGAAGTGGTCAAAGAGAAGGATCCAAAACCACAGATGGAAGAATTACTCTTGAAATGTATGACCGGGGTCTTTTCCTCTAAGATGGGTACACAGAGAAGAATTTCAAAGTATACAAACATTTTAAAGTGAAATGCAAGAAATTTAAATAATTGACATGGATTATCCTTTTGGTTTTTCTCAGTGATTCAAAAGCATGCATCAATTTCCTAGATACATGGATGGAAAGGCAGAGATACAGACCTAGATGCAGACAGATATACATACATGGTAAGCAATCAAGGCACAAATTATAATAAGAACTGAGAAAATTCCAATTAGTTCACAAGAGCTTTGATTTTAGCAATTACAATCACACTTAGCTATTAAGATAGTTAAATCTTTCTAATTCAAACTTCAAGGGTATAGTTTCTAAAAACCTTACTATGCAACTATTTTTTTAAATCAAGCTTAGTGCCTTTCTCAGTCAAAAGGCACGTTATTAATGACAACAATATAGGCATTCATTCCTTTTGGTACAATTCATTGGCTTTTTGTTTGTTTTGTCTTCCTACCACACAGTTTAGAGCCCTGAAATTGTTCATCAATCTTAGGTAAAAAAATTTTAAACCAGGAGTTCCCATCCTGGCTCAGCAGGTTAAGAACCCAACTAGTATCCACGAGGATACAGGTTTGATCCCTGGCCTTGATCAGCGGGTTAAGGATCCAGCGGTTTCCACAAGCTGTGGAGCAGGTTGCAGACACAGCTCCGATCCCATGTTGCTGTGGCTGTGGTGTAGGCTGGCAGCTGCAGCTGTGATTCGACCCCTAGCCTGGGAACCTCCATATGCTGCAGGGGTGGCCCTAAAAAGGAAAAAAAAAAAAGCATTTTTTAAATCAAACTCTGATTGGTATAATCACATTTTTTCCTTTAAAATGTACATTTTATCAAGTGCATTTTATTTCCTTACATATTATGAACATATTTTCCCTTCATGCTACCTTTCTCTTTATTACATAAAGGTATTATTCGATTGGTCTTTGATCTCCACCAAATGAAAGCTTCACATATATCCAAGGCACAAGTGTTCCCTCTCTGTGTACTTGTGTGTCTCTTCCTTTTCATTATGCACATCATCCATCACTACCATGAAGCTTACTCTTTTTTTTTTTACTCTTTCTAGAAAGCTATTATTTTCTACTTGGTTCGCTCTGCGCTAAAAGCGATGCTATAGAAAATGTTTCCCTACTTGAAGCAAAGACTTTGAAAATCGAATGCCCCTCGCGATCCTGGCTCACCCTCTCGTGTGAATGATGGTTACGGAAGTGCTGGGGAGAAGAATCTCTGCCCAGTACCACAATGAATGCAAATGAGTCCCTTTCCGAGAGAAAGACATACTTACTGTGTAATTTTCTGTGGATGGTCATTGGCGCCATTAAATTGATACTTAGACCTAAAAGACTACTCTTGCTTGAAAATAGAATAGCCAAAATCCTTGCACATAACCAGTGTACAAATACCACAGAAGACCAAGAAAAACAGGACATTTTATATTGGGAAACGGTCATTGGTAGTGATTTTGCTTTACTGCACAGTTAGAAAAGAGTAGCTATTTGTAAGCTTCGCCTATAAAGGACTACATTGCAGGGACTGTGATGCAGTGGCCAGCCAATGCTGCTCAATTCTGTTCCTTCTCTGAAAGGGCCTGTGTGGCATCACTTACCTCATGACTGCTATGCTTGATTCCATGGTTCCAGACAAATATCACCATGTCACCCCGGGCATTCACAATGCCCAATGTTTAAAGCGCCTAGGATGCAAGACTCAGTGCTGGGGCTCAGACAACTCCATGCTGTCACAAACAGAAGGCCCAGAGCAGGGCACGATAAGAAAGGAACCCCAAGAATTCAAACCAGGAAGATGCAAAACCACAGGGAACTCAGAGAGCAGAGCAGGACTAAAGAAAGCTGAAACCTTGAAGATTCTCTGAGCCAACAAGAAGCGTAGACTTCCCCCTGATAACAGTGGCCTGGAGCAGGGACCTGGAAGGTGGCTGCATTCTCACAGGAAGTCAAGAACCAGAAGTGGCAGAGGGTCCATGTCAAGCAATACAACTGAAACCTCTCTACCTGTCTCTCCGACCTCCTCGCTCCACCAGATTTAAAGGAGTCGAATACCAGTATCAGGTCACACGGGACAGAAGAACGGAGGTAATGACAGCTCCTCACTGACCACGCACCCGTCCTGTGGGATGAAATGACCTGTTTCTGTCCCTGAGAGCTGAGGGGGACAGCTGAGATGATGTGTTTGCTTGCTAGCTTGCTGATTTGTTTAGCATCTGTTGACCAAGCATTCAAGATGGGCCGTCTTACAAGGCACAGGAGGGGTTAAAAAGATGGGCTAAGAGCAACTGAGCCACCATTCTCTGGATGTTTCTGAAGAGGAAAGAAATACAGTGGAGCACCTTGGAAATGAGTTTTCTGGTAGATGGGTGCTCAGTGGGAGAAAACGTGAAGCGAAGGACTGAATTTTGTCGTAATGAATCTCTAGAGGATAAAAAGAGAATGTGCGAGAAACATCTTTGGTTTGTTTTACTGTTATGATTACCTCTTTCTCCTCTCCTCACCTTTCAGGGGTTCAAGACCTTACAGCAAGAGCCCCTGGGATTTTCTATCTCCATTCTCTCTCTTCGTCCATGTGTGTATTTCAATTAATGTCTTAATTACTTTATGTTGAAGATTTTTTTTATTATAGTTGATTTACAATGTTTTGTCAATTTCTAGTGTACAGCGAAGTGACCCAGTCATTTTATATATATACACATTCTTTTTCTCATATTATCCTCTGTCATGTTCCATTGCAAGTGACTGGATATAGTTCCCTGTGCTATACAGCAGGATCTCATTGCTTATCCACTCCAAATGCAATAGTTTGCACCCACCAATCCCAGACTCCCAGTCCCTCCCACTCCCCCCCGCCCCCTTGGCAAACACAAGGCTGTTTTCCATGTCCACGGGTTTGTTTTCTGTAGATAGGCTCATTTGTGCCACTTATTAGATTCCAGATATAAGTGCTCTCGTATGGTATTTCTCTCTTTCCAACTTATTTCATTTAGTATGAAAGTATTTAGTTATTAATTACTTTTAAAAATCAGTTTGCCTTTCCACACTACAACTGAGGAGACGTGTGTGTGTAAGACTTATTCATTAAGCGCTCAGCTAGGAAGCCAGAGCAGTGACCCACAACCGAGCAGCTGGCCGGAAGACCATCTGTGTGGAGACATGAGGCCAGAAAGAGTAAGATAAATGAACACAGCCATGTCAGGCAGAAGGCAGGGCGTTCTGACTCAGAGTTCTCCCTGGCCTTCAGAGGTCGTTCCCGGGGTCAACATACGGGTGAGCAAGTAAGCCGATTCCACAAAGCGAGACGCCGACTCCAAACTTTCTCCCTGCTTCTTTCCTCCACTACACCACATTTAAAAATTAATAATGTGTGCATTTTGTGAAAATGCCTAAGTTTTTAAGCAACCTTCTCCTGTTATGTTTCCAATGATTTCTGCTTATTAGAAATTATGTCCATTTTTCATCCATTCATTCATTCAGAAAACACATACTGAACGCCAAGTACCTTCCAGGAACTGTTATCGAAGTTGGGTACAAAGCCAGTGTACAAAACCGAGCGAACAGGCAAATACATTTTGGTGCATTTGACAACTAGTTTAAAATCCCCTACAGCAGTAGCTTCTGTAATATTCCCTTCGGTTTCTGGCTGTACCTCCATCTCAACTGCCAGTACAGCCCTGGGCTCACCCGGCACGACCTACCTTGGTAAGCTGAAAAATCCACCGCAACCAGCCCTCCCCCGCCGGCGCCCCTCCCCCGCCACATCCACGCCCCAACCTCCCGAACCTGTTGAATGCCACCTTGCACGGGTAACAAGCAGTCTGGCTTCACTTCCAGAAACTTCACGGCTGACCGAGATCAAGCATCACCTTGTTACCCACATCTGGACAATCCGATGAGAGAGAGGGAACTTTTCCCTCTTTTGGCGCCGGTGGGAAAGTCACACCACCCGGTCCCCTCGCGCGCACGGAGATGTTCATTCAACACCGCGTTCATTCAACACCGGCCCCACCCCCCCAACCACCGGCAAAGCTCAGGCCAGTCCAGACCCGCTCGAGAGTCCTACCTGCCCTCCACAGAAACGCCAACGGTGTAAGAAGTGAAGCTTTTCATTCCCTCTTGGTTTGTGCTGTCATTAGTCCTGACGTTTGAGACACAATTTAGGTGGCTGTCCATCCGCCTTTGCCAGTGATGGTGACCTGTGGGGGAGAAAGGAGAAAAAAGTGTTTGCAGATGTTCTTAAGGTCAATATTTTGAGGGAGTACCCGTCGTGGCTCAGCAGAAACGAATCTGACTGGTAGCCATGAGGACGCACGTTCAATCCCTGCCCTCGCTCAGTGGGTTAAGGATCCGGCGTTGCTGTGAGCTGTGGTGTAGGTTGCAGATATGGCTTGGATCCCGCATGGCTGTGGCTGTGGTGTAGGCCAGCAGCTGTAGCTCTGATTCGACCCCTAGCCTGGAAACTTCCACATGCCTTGGGTATGAAGATGGAGCAGACAGAGATGTGAATGCTGGCCTTCAAGATTCTAGGGACATGGTCACAAGCTGAGGAATGCTGGAAGTCACTAGATGCTGGAAGAGGCAAGAAACAGATTCTCCCCTCAGCCCCTGCAGGGAGTATGGCCATACTCGCACCTTGATTTTTGTTCCAGAGATAATGATTTTATTTTTTTTTACTTATTTTGGTCCCACCCAAGGCATGGAGAAGCTCCCAGGCCAGGGATCAAACCAGCACCACAGCAGCAACCCAAGCCACTGCAGTGACAATGCTGGATCCTCAACCCGCTGTGCTGCCAGGGAGCTCCTGATACTGATTTTAGACTTCAGGCCTCAAGAATTGTGAGAGAATAAGCCACCTCCTTCGTGGAAATGTGCACGGTCGTCCTAGGACACGAACACACCCTCTTATAGCCAAAGCACCCCTGGGCACCTCAAACCATGTCCCTGGCTCCTGCCTAAAAGCCCCAATCCCTTTAAGGATTCTGACTTGAGACTAGACCTTCTGTCACACTTCTTATTCATTTACCATCCTCCTCATCATGGAAAATTCTAGCCACGGGCCTGCAGTTCTTCTCACCGTCACTATTCCTGGTGACTTCTCTGTCCATAGAGACAACCTCACCGATAACCAGGACGCTCACTTTTGTCCTCCTCTGCTCCACTACTCTAGCCTCCACGCTACCTCCCACGATCGTTTCTTAGACTTTTTTGCACACCCCAAAGTCACTCCATCTCCTCCATAATCTTCATTTTTCTTTTTAGGGCCCCACCTGCGGCATATGGAAGTTCCCCGGCTAGCATTCAGATCGGAGTTGCAGCTGCCAGCCGACAGCACAGCCACAGCAACACGGGATCCGAGCCGCGTCTGCAACCTACACCATAGCTCAGGGCAACACCGGATCCTTAACCCACCGATCCTTAACCCAGGGACTGAACCCACATCCTCATGGACACTATTTTGGGTTCTTAACCCACTGAGTCACAATGGGAACTCCTCCTCCATAATCTTAATACGAAGACTCCCACTCCCCAAATGACATTTTTTTGCTCTCTAGCCCAGCTTGTCCACCCACCTTATGCTAAATCTCTGACTCTGTAAAACCACATTCTGTTTATTCTATTCCTCATGCTCTCAATTCTTTCACAAGTGAGCTTAAATTTCATGGGCATCATTATAACCACTCTCAATTTTTTTTTTTGGCCTCTTTTCCTATGTCATCTCTGCCTAGCAAAACCACAATAATTAAATACCACCTATGCCAATTACTTGTTAACAGGCAAGTAACTGGACAGAAATGGAGAAAAACACTAAATACACTGACTGGCTTCACGTTAAATGTTAGGAAGTAAACTTCAAGAGAATACTCAGGATTGCTCAACAATAGCATTACATTTATTTATCAAATTTACTGTCTGTCTGTCCTAAATGACTTTCATACCTTTTCTCCTAAAACCTCCTGCATGCCAACTTTACAGCTCTTTTCCTAATAATGACTTTGATCCCGTGTCACTGAGATATTTAAAAGCACTCAGAAGAGAACTTCTACAAATTTCCACAGCCAAATAAATCAGTTTAACTGCATCTGCTCTGTATACACTGCTTAAAATAGATAAATGGCCTTTGTTGTTTCTCAGGCCAAACTGTTCCCACTTATGTTCTGGATCCCATCCCCTCTCGTTTATTCGAGAATTCTGCCCAGGTACTCTTCCCTTTTTTTTTTTTCCTTTTGGACCACAAATTATCCCCTCATAGACCACTGCCATAAATATAAACATGCTGTGATATCACTCACCTTAAAACAAAAAGCTTGCTCCTGGCAGGGACAATCCTGATTCCCCGTTTCTTGCTCTGTTACAGCAGGTGTCCTCAGCACAGTTTCTATACTGTCTCCACTTCCTTCTCATCCTCTCTTACATTCTTGCAATAAGGCGTTCATTCAACGCTGCACTGAAACCACTTCGTCAGTGTCACCGCTGACCTGCACGCTGCTAAATCCAATAATTCATGTGAGGTCACCATCCTTTCAACCTCCCATCACTATTTAAAACAACAGACCATTCCCTTCCTCCTGAGATCCTTTCTTGACAATCCAAGATGGACATTTCTCAAGTCTGTCCTTTCCTTTTCATCGGCATGGTTTGATCCGTGAGTCAGATCCTCACTTTAAATATACACTGCTTATTACTCCAGTCCAGCTCTTTCTGCTCTTTAGCCAGACCCCTTTTTTTTACTTCCAATTTCTAGATCTTGTAAAGCACCCAGGACTCATGAATGACCATTTTCTCTTCTCCAACTGTGCTCACAACCTTTATTAGCTCCATAAGCCATTTCCCCACCTATGGCTCCTAAATTAATACCCACAGCCTAATATTTGCCCAGGGAAATTTATCCACCTGCCTATTGTAACACATCCACCTGGATGCTTAATAATCATCTCAGGATTAACATGTCCCAAACTGTTTTCTTTCCCCACCATCCTGCTGATTCCCTGACTTTGCAACCCGTTCTTTCCAAATCTTTTCCATTTCAGGAAGGGTCATAACCATTAGTCCTATATCTCAAGTTGAAAATTTCTCACACCTCACATCCTATCCTTCAGTAAATCCTGTTGTTTCTTTCCTCAAAATACATTAGAAACCTAACCAAATCTTAGCATCTCCACAACAACCACCTTATTCCGAAATACCCACCCTGAGGCCGCCGTGAAGGGGCTCCGACCAGATCCCCTTTCAAAGAGCATAGTGACTGGCACCCTCCCACCGCCAGGCTTTTCCGTCCCCAGGGCCCCTCCTCCCCAGGGCTCTTCCAATGACTACCTCCGTAGTGGGGAGAGGGTATACCAGGGTCCTTTTTAATTGACACAGGATTCCTCTAAAGAGCAGCTTGTACTAGGTGACGGCCGACGGGCTGGCCAGCGCCTTTCAGACCCATTCTGTAGTCTCATCTCCCTCTTCTCTCATAGGTGTCCACCTGCACTGCGATCGGAAGGTTCTCCCTGCCTCTCTCTGCTCCCTGGCCCTGTGTCCTTCAGTTCTTAAGACAGAGCTTGTGACACCTAATCCTGCCTGGCATTTGCTTCTCAGAAGACCCCAAATAACACAAACGTTTCATGGGTACCTGGCCCTAACATTCTTCCCTGCTCCTGCCTCCATCCCCTACAGCAGCAAGAGGGGCCTTTTAAAACCTAAGTGACATCATGTCACTCCTTTGCTTAAAGCTCTCCAGAGGCCTCTCGTGGCTCTTAGAACCAAAACTAACCATGGCTGTAAAACTTTAAAAAGGTGGCCCCGGCTACCTCTTCGAATTTCTCCTTTGCTCCTCTGCCCCTGTGACATTGGCCTCCTAGCTGGTATGTGATTTCCCGTGACATGGACCCACTTCAGAGTTCTCTCATCACCTTTTTCTCATGCAGAGTTCAAGAATGCTTTTCTTCTGAGTGTCCACATGAAAAATCCTGAGTTTCTCTTCTCATGTCTTCCCTAACCCTGTCTAAAACAGGAAGCGTTCCTACAACTATCACTGCAAATACAACTTAAGTGGATTTAAAGGTCCAAACAGGCAAGCAGTTTTCCAAAGAATTCTTGAATAAATCCCAAATGTCAAATAAGAATGTAAAATAGGAGTTCCCGTCGTGGCTCAGTGGTTAATGAACCTGACTAGGAACCATGAGGCTGCGGGTTTGAACCCTGGCCTTGCTCAGTGGGTTAAGGATCCGGCGTTGCCTTGAGCTGTGGTGTAGGTCACAGACTTGACTCAGATCCTGTGTTGCTGTGGCTGTGGCGAAAGCCGGTGGCTACAGCTCCTGTTAGACCCCTAGCCTGGGAACCTCCATATGCCACGGGTGTGGCCCTAGATAAGGCAAAAAGACAAAAACAAAGTAAAATAAAATTATATATTTTGATAACACAAAATGTTAGATATTAACAATCTCTCAGAAATATTTTTCCTCTGAGATTATTAAAAGTTACGCTTCCTTTTCTTCTTCAAATCACGAGAGGTTGAGTATTATTTCCACTAATCTGTCAGTTATTTGTAAAACAAAATAAATGCATTGTGCAAATAGATGTAAATGAACCATGGCAATTTGTCTTTGTTTTATATTCTGGGTACATTTGCGGTCCTCTGCATTTTAATAGCCTGCCTGAATGTTCTTGTAGAATGTTGTTAGAGACCAATAATTCTTAGAAGAGTAAATACAATGAGAGATTTGATAAGGTGCTGATTATTTCGGTGGCTAAGCTATAAGGACTCATGTCTGAAGTTGCTTGCAGAGTGTTTCTTAAAAGTGGCCAAAATGAGATTTATTTCTAAGAGTCTTTTGTTGTATTCATCGAATATTAATTATTTGGAATTTTAATATATTATGGAAGCATGTACTTGACACATGGTACTAAGAGTCAAATTTCAACAGGCAGGTTATCAACAGCACGCCCTAAGGCACTGAACTGTCCTAGAGATGAATCGCTTTATAATCCAATCTGTACACAGCAAATTCAGACATGTGGAAAACACACTCAAACATCAAGAAGGAAATGCACTTATCAGAGCTTTTTATCAATAAGATCTGAAGTGATGCTTTAACTGAGCTCCCCCTGCCACTTTTTTAGTCATTCCTAGATTCTTTTTTTAAAAGTTTTATTAGAGTATAGTTGACCCACAATGCTGTATTTGTTTCAGGGTCACAGCAAAGCGAATTGGCCATACAGGTACATATATCCATTCTTTTTCCCATATATGTTACCACAAACCACTTAGATCTCCCTGCGCGATTCACTAGGTTCCTGTTGATTATCTGTTCTACGCAGTATCCTGTATATGTTATTCCCATTCTCTCAGCTGCTCCCTCCCCCCGGCCCCTTTTGTGTATCTGAGCAAATTTGGATTTTGAGCTATCCTTGGTTTTTTCTGAAAGACTTTATTTTTGAAAAGTAATTAAGAGAAGTAAAATTAAGGGAACTTTAGAGATAATCTGGCCAAATCGCCTCATTTAAAAATGTGATTAAGGTCTAGAGAAAAACAAGCGACTTGCCTAAAGCCACAAAGCTAACTGAAGTTAATCCAACACTATTTAGAGGTTGAATGCCAGAGTAGTAACTCCAAGCTAATGCTGTTTTCATGAAGCCACAATATTTTTATTCCATTATCGTTTTATGAAAGAATGAGTCACTCAATTTATTTATTCCTCCAAATTTTTATAGCACAAGTGGCATGCAAGACAAGGTTTCTGCTTCAAAGAACTTGCGGTTTAATTAAAAAGATAAGATACATTTACTGAAACAAGTAACAAAGTAACGGCATGTAATTATGTACAGAAATGGTAACATGTAGGTTATATCATTACCATTTTGCTGATACTTGAAATAGAAAGTGCAAGCACATATACATACATAATGAACAAAGAGACTCTTAGAAATTAACAGATGGAATAGAAAAATATTTAAGACAGAAAAGGGATTGAATGGCACCACTGTAAGAGGATAAATGGAACACTTTGTGGAGTTCCCGCCATGACTCAGCAGGTTAAGAACCCAACTAGGATCCATGAGGGGGCAGGTTCAATCCTTGGCCTCACTCAGTGGGTTAAGGATCCAGCATTGCCGTGAGCTGTGGTGTAGGCTGCAGGTGCAGCTCAGACCTGGTGTTGCTATGGCTGCGGCTTAGGCTGGCAGCTGCAGCGCCAATTCAACCCCTAGGCTGGGAACTTACATATGTCATGTGTGGCCCAAATAAAAAATATTAAAAACAATAACAAATGGAATATTTTCTGTCTAATTTTCCACCGAAGCTCTAAGACAGCAGCAAATCACTCCCCACAACCCAAAGTGAGGTGCAAGATGGCACTGCTCACAGAGGGCATGAAGCAGACAGACACTCTGGGCAACCTGTTTTAAACCCTTTCTCAAATTTGAAAATACATTAAAGGTGAAGGGGCTATGAGTTGAAAACGAGATGGAGTATTTCTTTGGAAATGTGTCAAGGTTGATTTCCTCTCCTCTTAGCTTAAAAAAGGGGGCTTCAGTAAGCTCTGCTGGAGAGTTCATGAAACGTGTTTCCCAAAGCTTATGTGACCCTAAGATCTGGTCCCTTATACAAGGAACAGTCAAAGATCAAGAGACGAACCACAGTGGCCTCTGGCAGGAAATCTTAAGGAGAAACGGTACTCCCCATGAGCGCAATTAGCTGTCCATCTTCTCCCCAGCGCCCAGATGTAGAACCGGTGCAGAAACACTAGCTTATGCAGTTAAAAGAAATTTGCCCAAAAGAGATTCTGCAAAAATGAGATGTTCTTCGTAGGAAGAAACTGGAGATGAACCTTGTATTAGAGAAGCTGCAGTGTAGCCACAAGCAGCCAGCAGAACTAGAGACAAGATCTGATCTGACGGAGCTGTGGTCAGAGGGCCACACGGAGGAATACGCACGAAACCCATGCAAATCACCACGGGAGAGAGCTTGTATATACGCACAGCCCAAACACACTTGCACCAGGTCTCAGAAATGCCAAGCAGTGAGACCTTCCCTGCTTCTCACCCCTCCTTTCTCCTCTCCAGTCCCTTCCTCCAATTCTGCTTCGTGAGAAGGGGTAAAATGGCTCATTGGGGAAATTGAGAAAAAGCCCTTCTCATCCTACCACGGGCTTCAGGTCTGCAGCAGAACAAAGTGGTAGCAGGGAGCTCTCATTCGGTAAGAATCTGTAGTGCTGGAATTGCGCTGCAGCTCGGTGGCAACAGACTGGTATCCATGAGGACGCAGGTTCGATTCCTGGCCTTGCCCAGTGGGTCATGCATCCAGTGTCGCTGTGAGCTCTGGTGCAGGTTCCAGATGCGGCTCAGATCCGGTGTTGCTGTGGCTGTGGTGTAGGCCGGCAGCTGCAGCTCCAATTCGCCCCCTAGCCTGGGAACCTCCACATGCTAAGGATGCGGCCCTAAAAAGCAAAAAAGAATTCGCAGTGCTGATTTCTACACTGGACTGTTTCCCACAGATACCTCAATGAGACTTTCTATCTATAAGTGACTGAGGTGTATTTTTTGGTATATGTGAGTAATCAGAAAAATCATGTGGATGAAAATCCAAGGACGCAAAGAAAAATGGCTGATTGCAGAGATTTAAAGAAACACTAAAATGGGAAGAAATAATAAATTTGCTTTCTGGCTTCTACCCAAAGTCCTATTTATTCACCATAACGACTGCACAATTACAAGTTACATACATAAATGTTCATATATATTAATATTCTATGTAAAAATAAAGTGTTTTTCTTTTCTGAGACACAAATGTGCACACACACACATACACACAAGATAACTATGTTTTAGAGCTACAAGAAAAATAAAAATAAATGCACAAAAGTGAGTGTCGCACAGATCGTATTCAAGGAATTCAAAACAATTAGGGAAAAAAGGATACACACGTTTTTTTAAATGATGTAGTTCCCTGAGAAAAACCATAAAAAGAAATGAAAACAATTAAAGAATTCTACTTGGAAGTTCTCAAACATTCTTTAGATAAAATCTCACTCTGGAAAATTTTTGTAACCACTGGTGCTGGTTCTAAATATGAAATCCATCTTTATATCCACTGACAGATTCGGGCCAAATTTCATGAGGGACTGGGTATGGAAGTTCACAAAACACCGCCACTAAGATTTCCGCTGCTGGGAGTCTGAAACTTGGGTAGAGGCAAAGAGCAGGACAGAGGAGCTGGCGTAAGAGTCAAACAAGTATGACCCCTAGGGGAAGGGAGGGACACTTGTCACAGAGCAGAGAACCGGAAGTGAGATATGTTTCTAGAAATAAGAGGCAGTGGCTTGGTTTAAGTTTTAGCCCTTTTGATGTCACTAAAGTCTGCAGCAAACACTGACAGTCAAAGAGGCAAGAGCTTGTCTCCCGAAGAAGATCTAGTGGGACAGAGAGATGTGTTGGATAACTGGGACTTTTTGCCGGTGCTAATATGTAAATACGCCTATGTAGCCAGTCAGTTTTTCTCTTCTCATCTGTAATACACTTTCCCCTTAATCAGAAACATTCTACAAGAACTGCTGAGTCACTTTTTCCATGAAAAGGATAAACTGTTTATAATCAGTCACATTGTGTTTACTAACCTATCCCCAAACCCACAGATTACAGAAATAGGTATCATGTGACCAGATGCAAAATGTTCATTTATGTCCACGGGTACACTGATAAACAGAGTATCATTCACCACATACGCAGAAATTTAAACCTAGTTTTTCGGATGATTCAGATTTTCTGTGGAGTTCATGAATATTTCTTACTGCTCTGAAATGCAAATACTTTGAACCTAGTCCTTAATATTAACATTTTTTTTTATGTTCTCAACTAGGACATACAGAACATCTACTAACCGAGAAAATTTTAAAAGCACACTTGTGAGACATAGGTGGTAGATTATACAAGAGCAAGCAACCCTCGTTCTGTGTCTAAACTTTCCATAAAAACGTTATTGGTGGGAGAGAGGTTTGTGGCTATTCAGCTTTTCTATGAACCTGAAAGTGCTCTCCAAAATTATGTCTACTAAAAATACATTAAAATTCCATGTGGAATTGGAAGTCGAACCTCGTGTCAGATAGTTAACCATATCCTCTAATTGCTGGATGACCATTACTGCTCACTGATTTCCTTAGAGAAGAAGCACTAGTCAAAGGGTGCAGCTCTCAGGTGAATAAGGTAAAAATAGGTTATATATTTTGATTCCAAAAGATGCATTAAATCGGCAAGCCTGTATAAAGGTCACAAAGAATGCCAAAAGACATCATCATTCCTTCAGTAGAGCTAGTGCCTTCTTAATAAATGATATGAGCTGAAATTTATAGAGCACTTACTCTGAGATAAGTAGAATTATTATGCCTATTTTCCCATGGAGGGAGGGAAGGCTTAGAAAAAGGATAATTGAGTGAACCATCTAAGGCCACACAAGGAGGTAATCTTACAGCCTGGACTCAAATCCACCGTCTGTCTTCAGAGACAGAACTCTTAAGGACTACAGATGTGTTCTAGCCTCGACAGATCACACCTGTTGAAAAAGACATCAGTGACCAGTTTTAAATTATAATCGGCCATTATAATTGGCTCATCTTACTACTGATGACTTTTATTTATAAGAAAATGTTGTTAATAGATGCAGACTATTGCCTCTGGAATGGATAAGCAATGAGATTCTGCTGTATAGTACCGGGAACTATGTCTAGTCACTTGTGATGGAGCATGATGGAGGGTAATGTGAAAAAATGAATGCATATATGTATGTGTGACTGGTCTCTTTGCTGTACTGTAGAAAACTGACAGAACACTGTAAACCAGCTATAACAGAAAAAATAAAAACCACTGAAAATATGTTATTACGCTACCTCATTCCAATGACTTCTCTACAAATTACTTCAAAGACAATAATATAACTTCAAACACAACAAATATTTACAGACAGAATTTCCCAATAGCAATACCTATGGCTTTTTTTTTTTTTTTTGCTTTTAAAGTCGCTTTGGATAGAAAATGGAGATGAGACAGAGCTTCTTGCTTCCTTGCCAGATAATATATAAACTTAATCAGAAGCAGCGGCGAGAGTCCACCAAAATGGCTATTTTTTTTGGGGGGGTGTTTGTGTGTGTGTGCTTTTTAGGGCCACACCTGCGGCATATAGAGGTTCCCAGGCTAGGGGTCGAATCAGAGCTATAGCTGCTGGCCTACACCACAGCCACAGCAACATCAGATCTAAGCCATGTCTGCGACCTACACCACAGCTCACAGCAATGCCAGATCCCTAACCCACTGCACGAGGCTAGGGATCGAATGCGCAACCTCATGCTAGTCAGATTCTTTTCCACTGAGCCATGATGGGAATTCCAAAAAAAAAAAAAAAAAAGGCTATTAAAGTACATTCAGTTCCACTGAGTTTAATCATTGCAGAGGATTTTATTTTTACCTCAGAACATATACAGCCTTGATCTAAGGAAACCTGTGCTCTGCAAATCAAGATTCTTTTGAAACTACTTCTTCAGCAAATTGGTAAAATGATAGGAGGAGAGAATAAAGGAAAAGTCTATTTGTGCTGCTGAAATTATAAAAAGGGATGGGCGGTTAAGACAGGGCTGCAATATCAGCTGTATCTGCACGTATTCCAGGAAGTGGACAGTCAAATCTATAACACAGATAAGCCAAGTTAAAATACCATTTCCCCTCCAATTATATGCACATTTCAAATAATACACTTTCCTTGGCTTACATATTCCAGCGACTGCTGACCTTTACCTCTGTACAGCCCTTTTGCAGTCTTCTATCTGAAGAAATCTAGATGAGGAAAAGAATCAAAATTCATAGAAAAAAATATAACGGTATAGAACATGCACTCACACCAGGCTGCGTCTGCGACTGCCTGCAGTCAGTTCTATACCTAATCTTGCAGGGATAAGTTTCCACAACAGCAGCCTCAGTAGAAGCTGGCTCCACATAAGAGGTGAAAGAGTGATCAGTGCATGTGGTCGCAGAGAGCAGGACCTAGATTTAGAGGGACTACGTAAGCTTCCACTCTGCATGGCCAGGCCTCAGAGGATCTTCATGCACTGAAAGGAAGGCAGACCAAGAGTGAAGATGCTGAGTGCAATGAAAAAGACTTAATAATACAGTGGACACAAAAAGAAAAAGCTTTCTGGGGTTCCTGCTGTGGTACAGCACAAAAGAATCCAACTAGTAGCCATGAGGAGGAAGGATCGATCCCTGGCCTTGCTGAGTTGCCGTGAGCTGTGGTGCAGGTCGAAGGCATGGCCCGGATCCCGCACTGAGGCTCAGGCTGGCAGCTGCAGCTCCGATTCGACTCCTAGCCTGGAAACTTCCATATACCCATATGCTGCAGGTGTGGCCCTAAAAAGCAAAAAAAAAAAAAAAAAAAAAAAAAAGGAAAGAAAGAAAGAGCTTTCAGTCAGAAAGACCAGAAGGCTTTGTAGAAAAGAAGGTAAAATATCCATTTCATATTAGATAAATAAGATGTGGATGAGTAAGAACAAAAATGTCTCAGAGGTGCCAGTCGAGGTGGTGTGAGCAAAGTGATGTGTGTCCTAGAGCAGCGATCCTAAGTCTTTCTGATTTCTGTCAGGACGCTTTAATGAAACTCTGCACTACTGGAAGTCTTCTCTATGTGCTTGATGATGAATGTGCATCAAGTACTATTCAGATGAGCTGCACCATAAGAGGAGATGGTAGGTGATAAAGCCTGGAAGCAGGATATTAAGAACGTCAAAGTCAAGTTAAGGACTGTGAACTATATTCAAGGCGATTGTTGAAAGTTTTTGAGACTAGAAGTAACATAAATGGAACTGTACTTTAAAAAAAAATGTCAGCTACCGTACATAAGCTGAATTATAGGGCAAAGAGAAAATACAGAATCCAAGTGAAATCAAATGAGTATTTAAACCAAGATGAGTATGTATACAGAGCAGAGAAAATGGGTGCAAGAGATTTGACAGAGGTTGGTAAACAATTAATAGTAATTTAATACAAGAGCAAGGGAAAAATTGATAAGTTTTAGAGTTAAAGCTACTAACCTACATTAAAAAAATAGGATAATAAAAAGATTTATGTGCATTTGTTTTGCTCTGAGGCAATCTGACATAACAATGACAACTAGTAACAGCGATGATGATGATAATACCAACGACAGTCAAAATCCTGATGGATTTAGCAGGTGCCAAGCCATGCACTAAATGCCTCACACGTGACTAAGTTCAGTAGGTATGGATTTGGGTGTAATCAACACAAGAGAGAGAGATGAGCCCACAAGACTGACAAGAGAAAACCTCTTCTTAGAGTAAAAATAAGAGAAGAAAAAGTTGAAGCACATTAAAATGTCTAGTCACCTGAAAAATAAAACTGCTGTTATTAATAATGGAAAGGAACATTTATAAGGGAGTTTTTAAGGAGAGGGAGAGGTCATTGTTCAGTTCTGGAACGTCAGTCATGGAATGTTTATATAGCATGGAAGTGATATTCTGCACTCAGCAGGACTTAGAGGCCTGAGTCACGGTTTAGAGATCAGGATTGGAAGTGACTCCTGAAATGTTAAGCCAGAGGTAAAATATATATCTTGGAGTTTATTTCTAATTTTTCAAGGTATACATCTTTCCTTCCCAGATAGATTATAATTTCCATCAAGACATAGAAACTATGTCTTTAGAATCTTCTGATAACTTCTCACACAGTGCTGGACACCCAGTTATGCTAACGCAGGCTTTCTATTTTTTTATTTATTTTTTTTTGTCTTTTTAGGGCCACACCTATGGAGGTTCCCAGGCTAGGAGTCCAATCAGAGCCAGAGCTGCCAACCTACACCACAGCCACAGCATCTTGGGATCTGAGCCGCATCTGTGACCAACACCACAGCTCACGGCAACACCGCATCCTTAACCCTCTGAGCGAGGCCAGGGATCGAACCTGGAACCTCACGGTTCCTAGTCTGATTCATTTCCTTTGCACCACGACGGGAACTCCCACACATGCTTTTTAAACACATTAAAACGTGTTTCTGTTTCTTAAAACAGAAAAAAGCTAAATGATTTTTTTAACCAATTAATTAATGAAAACATAGTGATTCTAATTCTGGCAAGGTAAATACCCTAACAAGGTAAGTGTCAAGTTTAAAATAAAAAGCACTGCATTTAGACCACTACCAATCCCGATAAGCCCACCAAACTAGAAACCAGGTCACACCTGATTCTCCACTGCTCCAGTAAGCAAGGCCCTGTGGTGCTTCAAGTCACCAACTGGATACTGAAGGAATTATTTTCTATGTTATGTTCAAAATGTCAAAGTATGTGTTGGACTATTTTTAAACAATAGAATTATTTCTTATAACGATATGTCAAGTGTGTTCAAATGTATAATCACCTCGATCTCTGATTGCAAAGAGAACTTTAGTAACAATATTCTAGGAGTTCTTTTTTTTTTTTTTTTTTGGTCTTTTTAGGGCCACACCTGCGGCACGTGGAGGTTCCCAGGCTAGGAGTCTAATCGGAGCTGTTGCTGCCAGCCTATGCCAGAGCCCAGCAACACCAGATCCTTAACCCACTGAGTGGTGCCAGGGATCGAACCCACAACCTCATGGTTCCTAGTTGGATTTGTTTCCACTGCGCCACGACGGGAGCTCCTCCAGGAGTTCTCCTGAATGCAGTAGTTCTAACATGATATACTATTTACCCACAGTTTGCTATTTTTAATCTCAAAAATATAAATTGCTAGACAATTTTTATTTATAATTGTTGAAAAACATACAATGAGAATATGAAAAAGGAAAAGGTATTTTTGAGGATGTTTAAGAGAGATAAATTAGCAAGAGAGGGGAGCAAATACACATAAGAGAGTTTCAGAGACAGCTAGAATGATCAAGAGATCTTTGTTAATTACCTATGAATGAGGCACTGTGTTCCACGGCCAAAAAAAAAAAAAAAAAAACAAAGGAAGAGAGGAAAAAAAAGAAAAAGATGCTATGCATTATCTTCTAGCAAGTGCTGTGATTTACCAGCTGCTACTCTGCCACTGACTAAAGTCTGTTCTAAAGTGTTTCTAGAAGATTTTTCCCCTCTCTCTGGCTATCTTAAGGAGCTCAAGAAGAAGCTCAGAGATAAAGCAGAGTGGGAATCACACCCATTGATAAACAATTAGGAGGCTTTGGCTGAAAAATGTCCCTCAAGCATGGATTTATTTAATCAATAAGATTAATTAGAAGTATTTCACCAAAGACTGGTCAGTTCTGAACTGAAAATACCACACAGCCATCGGAACAAAATGTTTTGGTTTGCTTATAAAACAAATGCTTGTTACAAAGGGACCATAGTTTAAACTGCTTTCTGACAATATCCCAGTTGTTTAGTTCATCTTTGTCAAAATAAGAGAATTCAACTTAGTTACCTTAGTCTTTTACCACCGAAGACAGATCCTAGGAATCCATTCATCCATACTTTTTCCATTTATACACATATATATTAAAAACAGTCATTTTAATTCTGTCCATTTTAATATATTATTGAACAAATTTGGAGAATATTTTTTTTATTGTTTTAGGGCCTAACCTGCAGCAGACAGAAGTTCCCAGACTAGGGGGTAATATCAGAGCTGCAGCTGCCAGCCTACCCCACAGACTGCAGCAATGCCAGATCCTAAACAACCGAGTGAGGCCAGGGATCAGCCCCACGTACTCACAGACACTTTGTCGGGTTCTTAACCTGCTGAGCCATAATGGGAACTCCTGAAGAAAATTTTATAAGGATACCAATATATACCACAATCGATTTATGGCTTCCAGCTTTAAATCTATTCAATGTTAATAAATTTTATGTAAAACATCAAAAGTATGAATTCCTAAGTTGTGGAAATGATCAAAGTTTAGAATTTGCAAATCTCTGATGTTGAGGTTATGTTACTTTTTACATGCTAAATTGATTACGTGGCTTCTCATAAAGATCAGTGATACTCATCAGGCAATCACTTCACAACGCATCGCATAAAAATGACATATTGGGGAGTGATGTCAACAGATGACCGACAAAGCTGTCCCCCCTCAACCAACAATAATTTGGCATCCATCCAGGGACAAAAGTCCCTTGTGGGATCGAGACAGGACGCTAGTGCAGTCCAAGAAGGACAGCCATTTGGGAAGGGCAGCCTGGCTCCCTCTGACCGTTGCCCGGATCACAGATCCAGAAACTGCTCGGTACCCCTGAGGACTCAACAACAGCACCATCTGGCTTTGGTTCTGTCACCAGCACCACTTGCCAGGGAACCTGGGCGGAGTCTCACCCACCTGTGCTTCAGGTGATGGGTGTACAGGCCTCAGACCCAGCTGTGGACCTTGATGTGACCCACGGGAGAACAAGCACCCTGGCAGAACACCAAATTCGACAATCACCCACGGACCAGAGAGCTTTTGTGGGTGTCCAGAAGTCCAGCAGGGATGTTGGAGCACACTTAAGGGAAAAAAAAAAAAAAAAACCAATATCCCAATAGGTTGCACTGGCGAGGCTAAACGGGACACTCTGGCTTTCCAGCATCACTCCCGCCCCTTGGCAGCAAAGCTCAATGCAGGTGAGGACCTCTGGGCCCATGATTTTGACCGCGGAGCAAAGTGAGAGCCTGCGAACGAATGCCGCGCCTCCCCGGCTGTGCAGGACGCTGCCAGAGAAGCCCATCTCCCTCTCACCTCCAGAGCACGGGGTGGCGAGCTGCACACCCAGAGGGCAGTGGGCACCCGGGAGAACAGCAGCCTCGGCTCAGAGCGCAGTCGATCACGAGGACAAGGATCTATCTACGGAGTCATGGACTCCAACAGGGAGACGTCCTGCCTGCAGACCCCCTCACAGCTGGCCCAAGGGCACCCCCAGTGCTTCGGAGGCCTCACCCACACACCCCTCCACTCCCTGCATCCAGTGCGTGCTCCCAAGGGCGCCAGAACCGGCTCTGCAGCCAGCTCCAAGGGAGCATGCGCAGAAAGCTGGCCTGACCGTGGCCCCGGGGGAGACCGCTCTTGGGGAAGCAAATGGGAGGTTGTCAAGCACAGACCAGGCTCAGCAGGATGTGCAGGCGTCATACAAGCTTAAGGATGCTGCCACAAGAGGGAGCAAGAAGTACGGAGCAGGTGTCTCCGCAGAAGGACCAAGAAAGCCTCAGAATCACTAGCAGAGTTGATGGAAACTCAACCTAAGTCAGACAGTAAAGAGGGAGGAGACGACTACTACTTGAAATGTGCAGAAAGCAATGCCAGACTTCCAGGAACATGAAAAATCAATGAAACAGGACACTACCAAAGGAAAAAAAAATTCCAGTAACCGACCCAAAAGACACAGAGATCTGCAACTTATCTAATAAAGAATCTGAAGTGCTGGGGAAAAAAAAAAGCCAAACAAGAATACTCTTAGCATTAAAGTTGTCCTTCCAAAATGAAGGCGAGAGATAAAGACTGTCCCACACTAACAAAAGCTGACGGAAGTCATCATCTTACAGGAAAGGCTAGAAGTTGTTCTTCAAGCTGAAATAAAAGGACATGAAAGCATGAAAAATGACAACACACTGATAAAGGTTAGTTAGTATATAGTCAAATTTCGAGCACTCTAGGACTAATATGTGTTGATGTGTCAACCGGTTCTATCTAGTAAAATGTTTAAAGGACAAAATTATTAAAAATAACGATACCTACAATAATGAATACACAGAATAAAAATAGGTAAATTATGACATCAAAAACAGAAAGCCAGGTATTATGCTAAGTGAAATAAGATGGAGAAAGACAAATATTGTGTGATGTCACTAACACGTGGAATCTAAAAAAAGCTCAACTCATGGAAACAAAGTAGAACAGTGGCTGCCAGGGGCTGCGAGTTGGGGAAATGGGAAGACAATGGTAAAAAAAAAAAAAAATACAAACTTCCAGTTATAAGATGAATAAATGAAAACCAGACCTTATGCTAAGTGAAATAAGATGGAGAAAGACAAATATCGTGCTATGTCACTTACACGTGGAATCTAAAAAAAGTTGAACTCATGGAAACAGAGTAGAACAGTGGCTGCTGGGGGCTGGGAGTTTGGGGAAATGGGGAGACAACGGTAAAAAAATTACAAACTTCCAGTTAGAAGATGAATAAATACCTCATGGTGACTACAATGAACAGTACTATACTTAACAGTTATACACCTGAAATTTGCTAAGAGGGTAAATCCTAAATGTTCTTAACACACACACACACACACACACACACACACACACACACACGGTAATTATGTGAGGTAAGCTTATTATGGTAACCATTTTACTAGACATACATTTGTCAACATGCTGTACACATTAAATTTCTGTAATATGTCTATTGTATCTCATTATAACTGAAGGAAATATATATCGATTTTAAAAACCTGACATCCCGAGTTAGTGCTGAAGAACATAAATTCCCTTGAATTATTTTTATACATTTCAGATACTTATTAAACTTTATTTTCAGTGTTTACAGTACATCTACATATGACCTATGGGACCATATGGAGAAGTTATAAAGTGATGCATCTGTAGGAAAGCTAGGAAGCTGAGACGAGGGGAGGGGACTGGGGATAAAAGCAGGGATTTTAAAATAAGCTCTGTAAAAAATACTGAAGAGAATTGGCAAAACTCTTTGCTCCTCGACCAACCCGCCAACAAATATTTTTGTTTTTCTTCTGCTGTGTAGAGAACACTGTGAGCCTAACTGGAGATTCGTACCTGATTAATGTTGCAGTGCAGTAATACAGGCTTGAAGTGCTTGATGACTGACTGACTGACTGACTAGGGAATAATAAGGAAGGGCTTCACAGTGGAGAAAATTAAACTGAGTCTTAAATGATGAATAGAAATTGCCAGATGAGGAAGGGGAAAGTCCAGATGGAGAGGAATCGTCTGTGAAAATTCCTCTGGGAACGGCGTGTTCTAAGTCATTGGCCAATGAGATAACCATTGTGGCAATGAGGCCAGAGCACTGGCTAGGCAACAGATAATTGCACACCATGTGTAAGTTGATAAATAATTGAGATTTCATTGAGTAGATCACAGGAAGCAATTGTAATTTCAGCAAGACATTAGCAGTTTTGTTTTCTGCTCCAGGAAAAATAACAGGAGCAAAATGTAGGAAAAACTGGAAGGGGAGGAAACGAGAGGAAGGGAGCAGTTTCTGGAAATAGACAGGACCGCATTTCATGAGGATCTGAAGTGAGACAGTGAGAGTCAAACAGAGCAGTGACTGCATTCAGAGAGAGAACAGGGTGAACTTTTACAACTGGATGAATGTGAAAGTGAAGAAGAGGGAATCAAACAGAATAGAACGGTATGAAATGAAACGGGATGAGATGGAATGTTGGCAAGGTGACAAAGCTACTAACTGATATCATGAAAACAGGAAGATAAATAATAAGTAGGTCATAATAAAAATGAATTTGCTTTTCTCCAGGTTAAGATGCCTATGGGAAATCCAGTAGATGCATAAACAGAAATGCTGGATTGAATGAAAGAGGAGACTAAGCATAGAGATAGGAATTTGGAGGTAAACAGTGATAAGATGGTAATTACTGTCATAAAAGAGAATGAGATGAAGCTAGAAAGTGAGAAGACCTGGAAGGAACAATTGAGGAATTTTAACATTTAAGGAGCAAGCAAAGGACTAAAAAGAACAAACTGTCCTATAGTTTAAATCAAAGTTAAGGAAATAACGTATTTTTTCCAGTGTTAGGAAATCAAGGATAAAATGGCCACATTAGTAACAGTGGTTCAACGGAAATGCATCCAAGTAGTATCCCTGAGGATGCAGGTTCGATCCCTGACCTCACCCAGGAAGGTAAGGATACAGTGCTGCCGTGAGCTGTGGTGTAGGTCGCAGGCACGGCTGGGATCCTGTGTTGCTGTGGCTGTGCGCAGGCCGGCGGCTGCAGCTCCGATTCGACCCTTAGCCTGGGAACTTCCATATGCTGCAGGTTCAGCCCTAAAAAGCAAAAAAATAAAAAAGAACAGTAGCAGTAATCATTACCAGAAATACAGAAAGCAACCCACTATCACATGTGTTGATATTAACGGAGGACTTTAAAACTTTAGTCAATGTAATACTATGGTATTTAGGCAGTATTGGGGGGGGGGGGTACCAGGCAAACCAGAATCGCCTCTTTCTACAACATCCACAAAGCATATTTATGTGCAAAAAACAATGGAAAGTGCCTAATACACCAAGGGACATGAGCTATTTTTAGCTGGACTTGCACTGGCAGGCTTCATTGTGGTGAACTTTAATAACCCGGGGTAGTCACAACTCTTTAGGTGTAAATTATTTCTAATTAAAACAGAACAATCCAAACAGGCTCCATACCACAAGGAGGTATGAATTTCTACCTAAAAGAGAGTTCACTTGAGCCTAGGGCAGTGAGAAATGGCCTGAATTCTAGCAAAGCCCAAAGTCCTATATTCTCTGCTGCCACACTGGATAAAAATATCAGGTGGCTGGGCTTTTGTCGCTGCATTGCAGAGATATGTCACACTTATGAACAGGCATTTTAACACAGAGTTGCTCACGGGCAAATGTGATCCCATCTGTGTCCTCAAATTTAATCAATGCGGAGTCCTGTCCTGGCTCAGCAGTTAACGAACCCGACTGGTATCCATGAGGACGCGAGTTCGATCCCTGGCCTCGGTGAGTTAATGATCGGGCGTTACTGTGAGCTGTGGTATAGGTCGCAGACTCGCCTTCGGATCTCGCATTGCGGTGGCTGTGGCGCAGGCCAGTGGCTGCAGCTTTGATTCGACCCCTAACCTGGGAACCTCCATATGCTGCTGGTGCAGCCCTAAAAAGACCCCCCCCCAAAAAAAAAAAGATTCAATCAGTGCTAAAAGGGCTTCTCCTTGCTAGGGGTGAAATGAAGGGGGGAAGAAAAGTCTTTCCCTCCAGTTGTATATTCTACATCCACTCATCATATTCACCTGATAACCTTTTATGAGGTACATTTTCTTTTTCAGATAAAAAGTGACTTTCCCATACACTAAATATAGCCCAATATTTTTAAAAAATTAAAAACTAACAAAGGTAGGACTCAGATCCAGTTACGACCCCACGTGCAGTTTGTGTTCTACTGTATTTCCCTGCCCTACAAGAAAATTACTGACTGTATCAGGGGTATACCAATACTGTGGGCTGTTTGGGTCCTGCTGCAGTGTGATAGTTGATTTCCATGTAGCCTCTACAAAATGTGCTATCAAAAAGTTAACTTGGTACCTGAACGCTGCTATGACCAAAGAAAGTGACCCTATATTTCTGGCATATAATCTGTAGTACCGGCTTAAAAAAATAATTTCACACCTTTCAACTTGACATGTATTTTGCCACTGAAATGGAATCTCACTGTGCAATAGGATAAAACCATGGATAATTTTAGAAATTTTGCTTAAATATTTTTGTAAAGAATTGTGCCTACAAATTACCTATATTTAAGGTCCATTGATGTAAAGAAGCCTTATGTATGCCTTTAAATATAAAAGTAAGATGATTAACAGGCTACTCTAGAGTTTGGAGTGGCCATTTGATGCTCTTCTGCCATATGCCATGAAATTAAATCTCCTCCACGATTCTGGGCTTCACAGGCTCATCATATTATAGGACTGGGTCTTTCTGCTCTTCTCAAGGATGAGTGCTCAAGTGTTTCAAGGTTATCATTTCCATTATACAGGAGGAATTTTCTCCTCCTGTACCCTGACTGAATGCAAAATCCCTGCCCTTTTGCATGTGCCTCTGTTATAACTGGAAGCTCATTTAGGAGCATGATTTGAATGAGCCCTGGTCCATGAGGTCGGTCCATCATTTACAGGAATGCATTCCAGCTTTAACTGTTCAGAACTTTAAAAGCCATAGATTGATAGTCAAGGTAACTTGTTTGGAACACATGATTGCTTTTTTCTACTCTGGTTTATAAGGCACAAATCTCTATTAAAATGTGTTTAATAAAGTCCTATCTGTTAAAAAAAAAAGTTGTAACCAAAATAATTTGGAAGTTTGTAAAAGTCTTTACATTTAGACCAAGAAAGATATTTATTATAAGTACTAAACTCTTCCAATTGAGATGATTAGAATGCCAGATCAGCTCACTGCATAGGAAAAAATGTAGTCTCCTCTTAATAAAGTATTGATAAGAGCATTTATCACTTATTCAAAGGCCTTAAAAATGTCTCTGTATTTTGACCTTTCCAATCATCTGCCATTAAAAAGCTGGTAAGTAAGTGAATCTTAATTTTTTATATGATTTTACCCTGTATTCAGGCAGTTGCTGGAGAAATAGTCATGGAGAATCACTAAGTTGCATGTGGTTAGCATTTTTCAATACCTGGATATTAAATGGGGCTTTGGTTTTTTTTTTTTTAAGTCAAAATTTGGACATATGTACCAAAGTTGCTAACAGAAATTTCATACACACTTTGGTCATGTGTTATTTTTTTTATGCCCCTGAGTTTTATTTGCATAAAATCTGTTTCAGGAGTTCCCGTCGTGGCTCAGTGGATTACGAATCTGACTAGCATCCATGAGGTTGTGAGTTTGATCCCCAGCCTTGCTCAGTGGGTTGGGGATCTGCGGTTGCTGTGAGCTGTGGTGTAGGTCACAGACACAGCTCAGAGCCTATGTTGTTGTGGCTGTGGTGTAGGCCAGCGGCTGCAGCTCTGATTTGACCCCTAACCTGGGAACTTCCATATGCCACAGGTATAGCCCCTAAAAAGCCAAAAAAAAAAAAAAGTCTATTTCATTATGCTTGTTTTAATAAAAGTTTTGGATAGAATATCTTACAAGATAATTTATGTTCAAAACATGGCTAAATTGTGAGAATATATCTTCTTGTACCAAATTAAACCAGTTACTGAAAAGCATAACCTTATTACTCTATATTCAGCTACACTCAGAAGGTAAATAAGCCTCAGCTGATAGTTGTTGACATCCCATGATAATAACAGAAGAAAATGTTTGATACAGAATCTAATGTAATGTACTTGAACTAAGAGAAACCTGGGTTCAAATTCCGGCATTCTGTTTGATGTCACTGAAATGACTGGAACGATGTTAGCCTTAGTGATAAAGCAGCTCATAGAGCTTCAGGTTGTAGCCTTTGGTCCCTTGTTAGAAACCCTCCACCTTTTTTTATCTTATAGGTACCAAGATTCAGCTGTAGTAAAAATCTAACTCAACCTCATTAAACTCCCACTATTCAACTGCTGTGAATGAGGGAAAGCTTTGCTAATCTGTGAGGTAGAGCTCAAATATAATAGAAAACCAATTAACAATGTTGGCCAAGCATTGCTAACTGATATTGATTCAGACTTAGAAGGGAGGAAAGGACACAGAGAACAAATAACAAAATATAAGAACAAAAATCATACTATGAGCAGCAAGGGAGGCAGGACTTTATAAACTGTATTCAAATTGTTACTTTGCCTTTGGCTTTGAGTCTCCCAGGGAAGGGAAAACAGTGCTGGAAGGAGGGGTGAAAAATACTAATTTTAAAATAAAATTGAGTCTTTGGTGCTATTCCCTCACAGACTCACACACACACATACTTTGGTAAAATATCAGCACATATTTTTAAAACCTATGAAAATATATTACTATTATTATTATTATTTTTTTTTTTGGTCTTCTCTAGGGCTGCACCCATGGCACATGGAGGTGCCCAGGCTAGGGGTCTAATCGGAGCTGTAGCCGCCGGCCTACACCACAGCCACAGCAACGCCGGATCCTTAACCCGCTGAGCGAGGCCAAGGATATAACCTGCAACCTCATAGTTCCTAGTCGGATTTGTTAACCGCTGAGCCACGAAAGGAACTCCTATGAAAATATATTTAAATGAACAAAAACTAGTAGATAAACTTCTATCTATAACAAAACTGAAAAATGGCTCCAGTCCCAAACTGCACACTATAAAGAATTTTTCTCAAATACATACAGTGAAACCTAGTCAAAGGAGAAACTAGAAAGCTGATGTACCAATGAACCACTTGCATACACCGTTTTAATTTTCCTGTAGCGCACAAATAATTAACTCAAAGAAACTGTCAGGTGAAACAGGGAGAAGAAAAAAAGAAGGTAAATAGTCACCAGCTTTGAAGCTGCTTGCCAGAGTCAATTAATCTGCAACAAACATTTCTACAACCAACATACACACACACACACACACACCAACGGTCACTATGAACTCGCCACTTACCTGAAAGGGATGGACACTGAAAGCCGAGGAAAGACACGTCTTTAGCAAAGTTGGAAAAAAAAAATGTTCTGGGACATTATACTCAATTTGAAAGTGTCAGCTTTCCAGGTCACTGTCTCCAGTCCAGTGCAAATTGTAGGTCTAAGTTATACCACTATTCTAAAAAGAAAAATTTAGAGAAACTCTAAAACTTGGAATTAATTCATATAATATAGTATATAATAGAAGTTTATATTTCTGAAACTCAGAAGTGTAAAAGATGCCGCACTTTAACTTTTTAAAATTAATTTGATATGGCTCAAAGTCTCTGTACTGCAAAGTCAGTAGGAAATTCTAGCTCATCTTGGTACTACTTAATCAGACCAATGTTCTGAGCATGAAGGAGGCCGCTCTAATTTCCAGATCTCACATCTTTATCTATTCATCCATCTCCCATATATTTCCCATGCCTTCCTTCTCTCTGAACTTGAAGGGCTAGATCAGTGCTTATTAGCAAGTCTGAAACCATGGAGGTCTGAACAGCAGCCAACACTGATATGAAGACAAGAGAGACCTTTTCTGTAGAAGACAGAAAGCCTTAGATATTAAAAGTTAAAAAAATGAGAGATTCTACTTTGCCCAATGAAATTTATAACTGACTACTGAAATCAAAAGTCTCCTGAAAGCATATTTAATCCCAGATTTGTAAATACATTTTTCAACTTACAAAGCAAAAAATGTTTTTAAAAATATGTATTTAATAAAACTGACATCTCCATTACCTACTGAATTTGAGTATTTCAAATACTTAAATAGCTTAGGAAAGAATATTTGCTTAGAAAGTAATTAAGGAAATCAGTTTTTTAATGAAAGCAATTAACATATTCACAGTGCTTCCATTTAATGTAATTGCTTAATATTAATGTACAGCATAGATGGTTTAGTTAAATTAGTTTTAATTTGGTACAGAGCATCAAAGCTTTCCAGTGAGATTAGGTTTCACCAAATAACCTGTATTTTCAGACGCATAAAGTATTTAAAGATAGTGATTGGTGAAACACTCAGTATAACTGGAAATTATATTAGATTGCCTGATTGTCCTTGGTAATAGTCAAAGTTAAATATTTAGTCATTATAATGCAAGGCTACCTAAATTTTAGCATCACAAGATCCACTACAGTATCTTCTTGAGATATCAACCAGTAATGCAAAAGTTTTCAACGGATTCAGAAACACTTTTTTTTTTTTGGCCTTATCTAGGGCCGCACCCGTGGCATATGGAGGTTCCCAGACTAGGGGTCTAACAGAAGCTGTAGCCGCCGGCCTTCGCCACAGCCACAGCAACGCGGGATCCGAGCCGCATCTGCAACCTATACCATAGCTCACGACAATGCCAGATCCTTAACCCACTAAGCGATGTCAGGGATAGAACCCACAACCTCATGGTTCCTAGTCGGATTCGTTAACCACTGAGCCATGACGGGAACTTCCCAGAAATGCTTTTTGAGACTAGTTTTGGTCCAGCCAGAGGATCTTCTATAACTCGTTCTTGTGTAGGAAGAGAGATAGACTTCCATTAAGAAAAACATGAGTTTTCCACTTTCTCTGATGCTTTTTATATTTACAGACTATACAGCAGGCATCTGGAGGTCATTTGTCCTCTTTCAATCAAAGTGCACTATCTCACTTGGAAGGAAGACTGCATCACCCAACATGCCTATAAGAGGTGCATCAGAGAGACAGGCTAGAAAGGAAAGACCAAGACAATGATTTTCAGTCTGGGCCCAACCAAGCTCTCGATGTTCTTCTGAGCTCCCATACAGGATTATCTTATAATACTTGTCACTCCTTGCACTGAAGTTAATTGCATGCATATTCGCATGTGTTGATCTTCTTTTAGAATGATGTACTCACTAAAGTGCAAGATGTGGCGTTACATAATTTATGTTCATATTCTAGGCCTGCCACTTGCTACTGCAAGATATCCGTATAAGTTAATTCTTTGTTCATTTGCTTTCTCACCTATAAATGGCTTTTAAAGTCGTTGTGAGGATTAAAGAAATTAATACAGGAGTTCCCATCATGGCTCAGCAGTAACAAATCTGACTAGTATCCATGAGGATGCAGGTTCGATCCCTGGTCTCTCTCAGTGGGTTAAGGATTTGGCATTGCCGTGAGCTGTGGTGTAGGTTGCAGATGCGGCTTGGATCTGGAGTGGCAGTGGCTGTTGTGTAAGCTGGCAGCCAAAGCTCCAGTTTGACTCCTAGCCTGGGAACTTCCATATGCTGTGGGTGTGGTCCTAAAAAGACAAAAAGAAAAAAAAAGAAATTAATATAAAGAAGATTCTAACATCAAACCTAACATAATAAATATTCATTAAATTTAGATATATAATTACTAAATTGTTAAGCTCCATGAGTGAATTATAGTATTTATAAAAATATAAAATATTTATAAAAATAATGATTAATTTAATATCTTGTATCAAGTAAATTATCTCCTCCTTCCTCCCATACTTAACTCTGGTACAGAGTCATGCTTCAGCCTCAGAAAGGTCCGTCCAGACTTCCACAGATATTAGAAATCCCCCTCTATACGTTCTAAGAGCCTGTGGATGTGTATCATTCTTTATTTGATTACTTGAGTTATTTCATCTTATCTGGTAATACATAAATATCACAAAAGACATGGATTTTATCTATTGATTCGCTGCTGTGTCGTTAACAAATACCTCAGTGTTCAATTTCTGAGGGGTACTCAACGAATACTGAATGGACTAACTGGAATAATAATTAAACAAAGCTGACCTAAATGCCTAGATGCTAGTTGTCACACCGATAATAAAATTTACAAAGCAAAAATAAAAACCTGACACGTTAGCAGAGTGAATTAAAAGCATCAAGCAGTGGATATTTTCATATTTGCACACTCAGCAGTATTTTCTACTAACAGGAAAATTAGCCACTTTCGTGTCACTAAGAAATCATGTTATCTGTATTAATTGGGAAGGTGCATAAATAAAAGCAGATATTGCTATGAAACAAAAGCCCTAATCTCCATTGATTTTGTTTTAAAGTCTTTTTCTTCAACTCTTAAAAGGCTTCTTTTAATTTTACCTCGCCCCGATTACACTTAAACATGACAATCAGTCCTGCTCCATGCTCTTGCCTGTACATGAAGCAGAAAGACTTCACTGCTCTTTGAAAGCAGTCATCCTTTGAGATTAATCCTCAACAATGCTGCTCTTGCCTTGGAAATGGCCTTCGGAATCTTTATTCCTTTGTTAGTGCTAATTCTTTGTACGATATGATTTTTCCTAATTCTGTCTAGGATTGGGGCCTGGGTGTTTTAGTGTTTTAAAATTAAAACTGTGCCTATGGGAAGATTTATTTTCTCAACAGACATCTTTCAATACAGTAGAGATACTTTTTTCCTTTGAAAAATGAGCACGTGACCTTATAAAGGCCCAAAGTCATCACCAAAATGTCAACTGATACCTATAGATGTATCTCTGAGGAAACTGATGGAGTGATTTATTTTGTTAAAGTAAGAGATGCAAATAAAAGAATATGTTAGTGACTCTAAAATTATAAATTACTGTGAATACTATTTATTCACCTTTTTTTTTTGTCTTTGTTTAGGGCTACACCTGCAGCACATGGAAGTTCCCAGGCTAGGGGTGCGACTGGAGCTATAGCTGCCGGCCTGCACCACAGCCACAGCAACACTGGATCCAAGCCGTGTCTGCCACCTACATCGCAGCTCGTGGCTACACCAGCTCCTTAACCCACTGACAGAGCCCAGGGATCAAACCCACGTCCTCATGGATTCTAGCTGGGTTCTTTACTGCTGAGCTACACCAGGAACTCCTATTTACTAAGGCAACAACAATTTAAAATGTGTAATATATTTACAATGTTATCTCATATTTTTGTAAACAATACTGAACTATGTATACAAAATGACAATCCAGTGAGATTCTCTCAATACCTTTAATTGTTTCTCTTTATTTGTATTGCTATTAATTTTTATAATTGTTCCTTGATGTCACCTAGCACAGAGAAATGCACTGACAGCCTTCATGACTCCTCACATATGCGGTTTCTATTCATTTCCTTAATTTCGATTTAATCTATTTTTATAGAAATTATTTTTTTTCTATAATTAGTGGGGACTCAGGAAAATTCTCATCTGGGCAATGGGAGGCAGATTAATAGAAGTAGATAAAATAATTTTAGCATAGAGCCTGACTTCTTTTTGAATGATCCACTCAGGTCCTGAGATGGATATATTTCAAATCTTATACTGTTTCTATAAAGGAGACAACGCCCGCTACTATGTTTCTACCATGTTCTATCTTTCCTTTGGCCTGTAGAAAAAAATTCACATTCAATTTGGTCATTCACGGGGTCTCTTTTGTGGACAGACGGCATAACTGGGGCTTGGAGGAGACCCCAGGCCTCACCAGCCCTCGTCCCAGTTCCTGAGTCCGTGTGGTTATCGGACCTGCTCTCGAGGTTTGCGCTCTGGAGACCAACGTGGAAATGCACGTCCTCCTCCATTCCTTCCCACCATCTCCGCCTAAGCCACCTCCACAGCCCAGCGCCTTAGAAGGGGAGAAGGAAGACGAAGCAAGAGTCTTCACTGGGGTCTCCTGGCCAAAGCTCCGTTCTCAAAGGCAGCTCACTGAGTGTTACTCTCTGCATGTACAATCCCCTTGACAGGAAACCTCAGAGGAAAGGAAAGGCGCGTGGCAGGATTTAGGAACACACTCCCTGCCCCCATCTATTCTCACAGTGCACACCGGGGGTGCCCGTATTTCAGCGCACTCCCTGCAGACATGACGGAGATCCATCTGGCAACAGCTCTCCATTCTGCACCATTACGTCGGAAATCGTTTTCGGCCAAATTGGCTCAGAAACAGGGGGACTGTGAATATCCAGTTTATCGTTTAGTGCCCACAGCAAAAATGAGCCGGAGAACAGTGATAATAATACAATATATTAAAAGTCGTTTCTTTCATGAAATTCTTAAAATACATGTACAAGATGGCGATTATTATCCCTTTCTTTTTCTGCATGAAAAAACAGCCTCAGGGAAATCAAGTTGCCCAAAGGCAGATTCGAAACTCGCGTCCCTAACTGCCACACAGTCTTCCCTCTCAATCAGATATCCCGTGGAAGCTAGAGTCTTACTTTAGACTCAGTTCAGCGACAGTACTGCTGTGTGGAATTCTAACACAAGATGCCTTTATCTGTCTTCTGGCACTCCCCATCCCCCTCGGAGAGCAAAGAATTTAAGACCTACCCATCATTCTTGTCTCAAAATAAGTGACTATAACCGCTCTTCAGGATAGAGTTGATGAAAGAGAGAGGCGACAGAGAAAGCGTGAGGGAACTGAAATGCTTTTGGACACTGAAAACGCAGAAAAAAAGAGGACCAGTTCCCAAAAGCACTAAACACTCTACAATGTGGCCTATGCACACCTATCTTGCCTGTAGGAGCTCTTCTACAAATAAGAGTCTTGGAGTTCCTATCATGGCACAGTGGAAATGAAATCCGACTAGGAACCATAAGGCTGCGGTTTCGATCCCTGGCCTCACTCAAGGTTAAGGATCCGGCATTGCCCTGAGCTGTGGTGTAGGTCGCAGGTGCAGCTCAGATCTGGCGTTGCTGTGACTGTGGTGTAGGCTGCATCTATAGCTCCTATTAGACCCCTAGCCTGGGAACTTCCATATGCTGCTGGTGCGGCCCTAAAAAGCAATAAATAAATAAATAGTCTCATCACTTCCTTTCCGAGAAAATATAATCCGAGATGGGAACCATGAGCAGGAAAAGAATAAAATGAGTCAGCTCCAGGCACTAATGAGCTCTCAGTTACCAAACAAAATAGTCTGTGTTGGGTGCCCATCGTGCTGGTCCCTGGTTTTTCCATCTCCTCCGTGTCTTCCCTCCTCTCTCCGTCCCCAGCCTTCCTTCTCACCGTCTCTACCCACTGATCACTCTGCATCCTCCCCAGCATGTCCGGTCAGGGTCTGAGCACACTCCGGTGTGACTTCTGTCTTTTTCCATCTTCCCTCAAACCACTCTGCTGTGTCTCCTTAAACCCGCTTCTCCTGCCCGAGGTAGACACAAGAGAACAAGGGAGGAAATGACGCAGTTTTCTAACAGTGAAAGGAAAACTGAAAAAAACGAGTGAGGATACACGCCCCTGGGTTTGCAGCTGCAGAGATTCTCCTCCTCTGCTAGTAAGAAAGGGGCCTCATCGTCCTTGACCTCCTGCCTTTCACCAAAACAGCAGAGGTCTAGATTCCTCACCTGGGTCGCCGGCAGAAATGGCTGCGAGAGGAGCTGTTTGAATGACTGAACACAGTCAGGACGGCAGGTGTCTTTACGGAGGGCACCTCCTTCCAGGGCCTAAGATGACATCTGTGTAACATGGAAATCATCATGCTTGGAATTAAGAAGTACTTAATTTTTATACTTTGGAATTCCCATCGTGGCTCAGAGGAAATAAACTGACGAGGGTCCATGAGGACGCAGTTTCCATCCCTGGCTTCGCTCAGTGGGTTAAGGATCCAGCGTTGCCTTGTGGTGTAGGTGGTATAGGTCGCAGACGCAGCTCGGATCTGGCGTTGCTGTGGCTGTGGTGTAGGCTGGCAGCTGCAGCTCCAATTCGACCCCTAGCCTGGGAACCTCCATATGCCACGGGTGCTACCCTAAAAAGACAAAAAAAAAAAAAAAAAGCAAAACTAGAAAGTGTATAAACATCCTGTTTACCCACAGCATCCTTTTTTTCTCTCTCCCTTCTACACAGTGCCTAAGTCATTGCAGTTTTTACAAGAATACTCAATTAATATCATGCTTGAAGGTTTATGTTATTTATGTTGAATGAGCAAAGTACAATTAAGGCCAAACCATAAAGGATATACGCTTCACCGGCAAAAAAAAAAAACAAGTAAAATAATAATTTCTGCTAATCTTCCTTGTAGAAAGTTCAGGTAACAACTTTTTTTTTATTTAAAAAGGGTCATTAACAATCATTTCTAATATTTGGTGATAGAGAAAATAATATCCAAGTGTTCACCAGCATCTTGTCCTTCCTTTGCCTTAAATGCTCCAACACTTGTGAATAAATGCTCGAGAAAAAGGAAACCTAAAAGAAATCCTTTATTATTTCTCCTATAATTGAGGGTAAAGAGGAAAAATTTTGTCACTTTTAACTAACCCATAGGGATCCAAAGAAATGGCATTGATGTTACTTTAAGCACATCTACATAATGGCTGATACTTAAACAGTTGATCATTTTTCAAAACATTTTAATTCACATTTTAAAAAAATCATCACAACTATCCCCTTTGTGAAACAGAACAAGAATCATTCACTCCATTTTAACTAAGAAAACTCACGCTCAGACAAGTCAAGGGGCTGGCACAGGCCACTTATCTTCAAGGGGCTGAGTTAGGATTTACCTTTCAAGTGATGGTGGCCCAACCTGGAACCCATCCCCAGCCTTCCATCACAGCCTCCTAAAAATACAAATGGTGCCATGTCTTCTATTAGAAAATAAGAACAAAATCATGTGGGATTCTTGTAACCCTGCACACCAGGCCAGTGGTATCATTTTAAAAGAAAGTCTGTCTGTACTTCAATCTAGAATCCACAAAGATGATGGTCTGAAAGATCAAGATACTCAAATATTATGTATGGGGATCTACTCAGATCACAGTAGACAGCACACGCTTGAGTGAGAAGTGAACGGAACCAGAAAAATAGAATGTCTAAAACTTAAACACATTTTTAGATTGTAAAAGACTATATGTGGATTAGCTTTATGAATTTCATGTCCAACATCTGAAACTTCTAGTCCAAAAACCCTAATCTTTTAGACCAGGAACCTGAAGACCTAACAGCTAAAATGATTTGCCTGAACGTACAGTTGTTATCTGCCACACACACACATTTTTTCAAAGCAGACTGCCCTGGGATGTCAAGGTGCCCTCCAATAATTGTGGGACCACCCCCGCGAGCTCTCATTATGAAGACTAATTATTTGCTTAACACTGATGGATCTGGCACCATAACAGGCATAAAGAATATGTGCTCAGGGCTCAAGAGACACACGATCTAAATTAGAAAGACAAATAGATGTTTTAAGAGCTCACAGGGTGATGAGAACCTTGAAGTGTAAGTCACCATGTTCACATGTATAAAAAAATGTTATTCTCCCCTTTACAGCCTTTACAGCCCATAAACACCACTGAGATGGGAAGCAGGACGATAACAGCATTTGTGAAACCGCATGCAATTGCTTGAGAATATTATTCATTTTAGTGAGTTTATTGCTGGACAGCTGTTTACAAATTTAAAAGCAGATTGGTCCACGGATGAATGAATTTTGAGGAAACAGGAACATGAGGGGTCTTTGAAGTCCTTGCTGATAATATTCATATTAACCAGTGTTCCACAGGCTCCCACGAGGAGCAGTTGGATTTTTCCACACCAGGTGATTAGTGATAAATACTGTCTGAATTAGCCTGACAATTTATAGGATATAAAACATATCTTTAGGGACACTGAAAGCCCAGAAGTCTGTATGGAGACGGGGGGAGGGGGCAGTTTTCAGACTTTCGTGCTGAAATGCAGTACAGTTTTAAAATCCTGAAGGCTATTGTCTGCCTGTCATCAACCAGGTTATATTAATCTGGCCCCTGTTAATGCCAGAAAAGATCCCAGAAGAACCATTTTTAAAAAAATTGTTAAAAGCATAGATCTATACGGAGTTCCCATTGTGGCTCAGTGGGTTAAGAACCCAAATAGTATCCACGAGGATGCGAGTTCAATCCTGGCCTTGCTCAGTGGGTTAAGGACCCAGCATTGCAATGAGCTGTGGTGCAGGTCACAGATGTGGCTCAGATCTGGCAACTGCTGTGGTATAGGCCGGCAGCTGCAGCACCATTTAGATCCCCAGCCCAAGAACTTCCATATGCCGCAGGTGCAGCCCTAAAAAGAAAAAAAAAAGTATAGATTTTTAATCACCGGAACTGATTTCAAATCCTAGCTCATCTTCTCATATGTCTATGACTTGGGCGAGTTACTTAAATCTGATGAGACTCAATGTCCCATTAGGGGAATAAACGTGTTAATTTCGACATCTTAGAGTTATTCTCAGACTAAAAAAAGTTTATTTTTGTGCAAAAAATAAAAAAAGAGTTAGCATCATAATGTTTGGCATGATGTACATGCTCAATAAATAGTAGATACAGTGGTTACTTTTACTGTTATGGTTCTCACCCAGTTTAGGGGCGCTCTCCACACACAGAGTTAAAAGCTATGGTTCTTCACAATGCACCATAAAGAAAAGTGTTTTCTTTGAAATCAGCAAGACTTATGCCTGAACAACGCATTAATTTTTCAAGAGGTTTAAATTCACTGAGACTCAGTTTTGTCACTGGAAAGGGGGGATAATAAAGCATAACTGGGGGGGCAGTAGTGAAAAATCAAATAAGATATTATACATGAGGAGAGAGTCTGGAATATCACATGAATTCAACAAATGTTACCTCGTATACATACCTGTGTCATAATAGATGACACTTTATTGTAATTGATTATCTATTTCATCCACGCCACTGTAAATATCTGAAGGCAAGCAACTATTTCTTCATCTCCATAGTCCAAGTGCTTGAGCAGTAAGCAGTTATTTTGCTGGGTGAATGCATGGATAATTTATATTTTACCCTCAAAAATAACCACTAAGAAGAGCTTTTAGAATGATCATTAAAAATTGACAGGCTATAGAATGTTTGCATGCAAACAAGCATGTAAACTGTTCGTAAAAAAGACAACAGTTTCTTATATGCAATATACAAGAATTTTTTTTTTCAGTGAAAGAAAGAGCGGGTAGTAGAAATGAATGAATACACACAGATTTTTGATTACTCCTTAGTTCATCCAATCATTAATTCAAAAATGCCACAAGGAAGACACCGTGTAAGACTTTAAGGATAAAACAGTCAACAACAGAGACCTGGTCCCTATGCTCATGGTAGAGTTTACAGTACAGTGAAACTGCAGCCCTAGTCGAACAAATGCCAAACTAAATGCAAAACTACAACCTGGATAACTGCAATGAACATCAATGTCACAATGCCATGCAAGCGTATGTAAAATGAGGTCAGGTGTGACTTTCTCCTTTGGTCTCAAAGTTTCAACTGCATTCCTCTCAGTTGGTGACGATATAGATGATAACGATTATGACTTCCAAGCAAGACTCACCAAGAAGTAGCCTCAAAGTCTCCATTGATCCGCATCACCTACCTCCACGCCACACCAGAGAAGTCTGGAAAGCAACTCTGAAAAAAGATCCCCGAAAGAGCGATTTTCTTGAATGGAATTCACGTGAGTACGTGGCTGTGGCATCTTCCCATTACCATTCCTGCTCCCCACAAGCTCCAGTTAACAGAGGCCTCTCATGGAAACTGGGGTTACCTGCATTAGAAGAGACTTGCACCTCATTTTAGGCATGTACGCTAAGCGACAGAACCTCAAGGGCTCGCTCCATTCCCTTATTAAAAGAGAGCCCTAGCGACCCTCAGTGGCATCCCCCAAATTTCGGGGCTTACCTGAGTCTGCAACTCATGACTGAGTCTTCACAACAGAATGCAAAAGGTGGGAGGACACAGTCGGACTAGGAGCAAGCTGGGCTGCTACTAGCAGCAGAGCAAGGGTTCCTATACCAATTTACTCTTTGATTAATCCTCTGATAAGCCTCAGGAGGGGTCTAAAAGGAGCCTATGGGATATTAAGGTGAGGAAATGAGAAACCACCATGGGCAAACACAACTAGCCTACCTGGACAGAATTTGGCACAGCAGTCTGCTTTAATTCTAACACCCAGATAGCTGTAGCATGTATTTGAGAACTTTAAACCATTTCCACCATATGTGCAGCATACCACAGTGTTCACCTGCAGCTTCCTTGATCAGGAAAGCTAATCACATCCACTTACTAACTTCACATACTGTGTTCTTAGGATACGACTATCATCTTTACTCCCTTCATTTTTCCTATGGGTTGTGGCCCTGAGATGTCTCTACTCTCAATTCTGTCTTCCTCCACCCTTATGACAGGCACTCGCCCCAGTCACATTCTCTTCTGTCTCAGCCATCGGTAGTGACTTCTCCTTCCCTGGATATACTTTATTCCTAGAAACTTCCCCTTTAATATTTCCCTCATTTTCTGTGTCCTTGGGCAACCCTAGAGATTCTTCAAACTTGCACACTGCACCTTTCCTTTTTCTACTGAGGAAGAGATTTAAAAACAAAGAGTGACATGTGATTAATCACATGCAAGTTCTTGCAAGTCTTTTTCTCCCCAAAGCATTCTTTCATAGATAACAGATTTTTTTTTTAATTGAAGGCACAGGAAGCACCCTAAGGACCATTATTCCTTTTTTTAAATTTTTTGTAAATGTATTGATTGATCACAGGCTATGTTCAATGCAGTAATGCGGTGAGAAGAGATTAAAGTGAATAAGAAATAATAATTACACACAAGAAACTTACCCTATGGGGTACAGATGAGAAAATATCACAAGATACAAAAGCACAGTAGGATAAGCCTCAGGAGGGGTCTAAAAGGAGCCTATGGGATATTAAGGAGACATATTCAGTAAAGTGAATCAAAATATTCTTCAGAAAGAGGATGCACTGAAGACTGATGAATGAATAGTAAAAATGGATGGGGGAAGGCTAGACTGGGAGAAAATACTTGGAAATGAAGTGACTGACATGAGATTAAGCTCCAAAATATACAAACAACTCATGCAGGTCAATATTAACAAAACAAACAACTCCAGCAAAAAATGGGCAGAAGATCTAAATAGACATTTCTCCAAAAAAGACATACAGATGGCCAAAAAACACATCAAAAGATATACAAGATCACTAATTAGAGAAATGCAAATCAAAATTATTATGAAGTACCACCTTAGGCCAGCCAAAATGGCCATCAAAAAGTCCACAAATAAGAAACACTGGAGAGAGTGCAGAGTAAAGAGAATCATCTTACATTGTTGGTGGAAATTTAAGTTGGTACAACCATTATAGAAAACAGTACGGAGGTTCCTCATAAAATTAAAAATATGGGAGTTCCCATCATGGCTCAGCAGTTAATAAACCTGACTAGTATCCATGAGGACGCAGGTTTGATCCCTGGCTTCGCTCTGTGGGTTAATGATCCAGCGTTGCCATGAGCTCTGGTGTAGGTCACAGACATGCCTCAGATCTGGCATAGCTGTGGTGTAGGCCAGCAGCTACAGGTCCAGTTTGAACCCTAGCCTAGGAACCTCCATTTGTTGTGGGTGTGGCACTAAAAAGACCAAAACAAAAAAAAGAAAAACCCTAAAAATAGAACTACCATAAGAGCTAGCAATCCCACTCCTGGGCATCTATCCAGACAAAACCATAATTTGAAAAGATGCATGCACCCCAGTGCTTATTTCAGTACTATTTACAATTGCTAAGACATGGAAGCAACCTAGTCCATTGACAGAGGAATGGATAAAGAAGAAGCTGTACATATAGACAATGGAATATTACTCAGCCATAAAAAAAGAATGACATGATGTCATTTGCAGCAACATGGATGGACTAAGAAATTATCATACTAAGTGAAGTTAGAAAGTCAAAGAAATATTATGTATCACTTATACATAGAATCTTTTTTTAAAAGGATACAAACGAACTTCGGTGCAGAATAGCAACAAGCTCAGAGATTTGAAAAATTTGAGGTTACCAAAGGGGACAGGTGGTGGGGGGAGGGACAGACTGGGGGTTTGGGACTGGCGTATGCACGCTGAGGTATATGGAATGACTGGCCATTGGGGACAGAGAACTCTACCCAATGTTCTGTAATAATCTATGTGGGAAAAGCATCTGAAAGAGAATGGATGTGTGTCTTTATATAACTGAATCACTCTGTGGTACAGCAGAAATTATCATAATCTTGTAAATCAACTCTACTTCAGTTAAACTTTACAAAAATGAAAAATAAAGGTGGGGGTGCGGGGAGAAAGGGAGAGAGAGAGACCGAGAAAGGTCAGGGAAGGCATTCCAGGGAGAAAGGAGCAAAGACAACAAATCAGAATGTATAGTGCTACTGGGGAACAGAAAACGAATTCTAGGTAACTATTAAAGTAACAGAATAGTAGCATACAGCAAGAATGGGTCAGTGGAGCTATTCATGGAGAGTCAAGTGTGCATCAGCAAGGCCATCATAAAACTGATAGGCAGTGATAGCCAAGAAAGATGTGAGAACAGAAAAGTGGCCATGATTGAAATTTATCAACCAGGATCTAAACTGAATGCCAAGATGAGAAAATATTCATTACAGTACCAAAAAAATTTAACAATGTTTCATTAAAATATTCATTATTGGAGTTCCTGTCGTGGCTCAATGGAAATGAATTGACTAATATCCATGAGGATGCAGGTTCGATCCCTGGCCTCGCTCAGTGGGTTAAGGATCCAGCTTTGCCGTGAGCTGTGGCAAAGGTCACAGATGTGGCTCAGATCCCACATTGCTGTGGCTGTGGCGTAAGCAAATAGCCACAGCTCCAATTTGACCCCTATCCTGGGAACCTCTATATTCTACGGGTGTGGCCCTAAAAAGACAAAAAATATATATATTCATCATTGCAGTTGTAAAATATAATATTAATTGACCAAACATCTTGCCTAACAAGATGTGCATCATTTTATCATCAGTTTATAATGATTATCATATAGAAACAGTCATTTAACATAGCAAACTCACAGAACTAAATGTCACTTTTTTATGATTCTGAAAGAATTTCAGACACTTGCAGCATATATGAGTCATTATTATGAATAGGAGTTGTTGATAAGTTTATCAGGTTTGTTTTATGAAGTATTTAGGCAAATGTCTACAGGCATCTTTTCATTTAATAGATATTAGCCAATAACTGCAGCTAAGCCAATGTCATAGAAAAAATTTAGTTATGCAGACATAAAATTTTAATTTTTCTATAATTAAACACAATTTACTCTGATTCCGCAGAGTTTAGCTTCTGTTAATGTAGAAAAGACCTGAATCTTGCTATTTCAAGGTAACTCCGTCATTTCTGCTTTAAATTTAAGATTCTTAGGTAACTATTTAAACAAATTCAGTAGTTTGGTCTCACAATTAAAAACTTAAGTTTTGTATCTGGCCTGCTTCCCACTCTTAAAGACACTTCCCCTCCTGTTTCATAGAATTTGTCAGAGAGCAAAAGGATTCTAAGATGACAGGCACACTGGGGAAGTGCCCCCCACCCCCACCCCCGAGAAGTCGAAGCTATTTGGTTGGAGGTTTACATCCACTAATTCCACCCCAGGTTCCTTCTCCCATTCTAGGAAATCCTATTATTTTCTTGGCTCTGCCATGGAAATTTATCCTTACATTGTATCCTGTATACTTTCACAGTCTCTGACAAATATCAAGCAATGCTATTTTTAGACTTCCTGAATAAGGCTTTTGTTTGAAAGGAAACTGGGAATTAGAAAACCCCATTCTCTCTTGCGACTGAAAGCCTGGCCTTCAAGGCTACAGTTTCTTCTCTTCTCCCCTCTCATGCTTCGAAAGTCAAAGCTGTGAGTGATGTCTGTGTTCTTACTGAATTTTCTTTTCTTCCAAGGAAAGAACATACAGGAAATTAGTGACACAGTCTGACAAATGGACTTAAGGATAAAGGACAAGGTACAGACAATAACCTAGCTTCCTAGCAAACTATTATCCTACCTCTACGTGGCTGTCAGGACCCACATATGGAGGTATTAGTCCACTCAGGCTGCTGTAACAAAGTACCTCGAAGTGGCTTAACAGACAAAAATTTATTTTCTCGTCCTTCTGGAGGCTAGAAGTCCAAGATCCAGGTATCATCAGGGTTAGTTCTGGCAGAGCCTCTCTTTTTGGTTTTCAGAAGGGCACTTTCTCGCTGTGTTTTCATGTGACCTTTTCCTCTGTGTGCACACAGGGAGATCAAAAAAGATCAAGAAAGCTCTCTGGTGTCTCGTCCCCACCTTCTTGTAACCTCACTTAACCTTCAGGTTTTCTAAGTACAATCAGATTGGGGCTGGGGCTTCAATATATGAATTTTAGGAGGGACACACTTCAGTTCATACAATGGGTCATAACTTAATTGTTCGCAATCATTTATGAGGAATTCATTATACTTAACCTTTAAAGAGTTAGGATTCAAACTCACGACAGGAACGTGAAGACATCTGGAGGTGGCTCCTATGGGCTTTTTTTTTTTAATTTAATTTTATTGGAGTATAGCTGACTTATGATGTTGTATTATGTGCTCTTAAAGATATCTTGGCAGGTTCCTCCCATGCCAGGTATTAAGGTGTTAAAGATGTTAAGACTAAGGATATTAGGGGGATTGGATTAACATGGCGGAATAGAAGGACTGGAGCTCAACTTCTCTCCCAAAAAACAGCAAAACTACAACCAAATGCCGAGCAGCCTTCAACCAAATGGACTGTAAACTTCCAAAAAAGATATTCTACTCCAGAAGACAAAGAGGAGACCACATCAAGAGGTAGGAGGGGGGATTACGCGACAGAAGCAACCCCCTACCTCCCGGGTGGGAAGCCCCACAGACTGGAAAGTAACTGCATCACAGAGACTTAGCTACAGGACTGAGAGTTCTGAGCCCCACGTCAAAACCCCACGTCTGGGGATCGGGCACAGGGAGAAAGAGCCCCCGGAGCATCTGGCATTGAAGGCCAGCGGGGCTTGTGTGCAGGAGCTCCACAGGACTGGGGGAAACAGAGACCCCATCCTTGAAAGG
>PVHT021183523.1:6134532-6201958 GCA_004024745.2 Catagonus wagneri | reverse complement strand
GGAAACTAAAGAGACACAATGAACTTCTCTGAAGAACAGACAATGACTCACAGATTTTGGAAAACCTTGGTTTTTCAAATAAGACAATCTGGGGGGTGGGGGGATGCACTGTGGGTTTGGGACACAAAATCTATCGAATTGACTTATGATCTTTGTACACCTATAACTGAAATAAAATTCATTGTTAATAAAAAAATAATAAAGAGTTAAGGCTATTAGGAGTTAAAGGTGCTCGGTGCTTGGGAAGGGAGTAGCAGAGGGATTAGAGAAGAAACAGGGCGGGGCATCTTCTCTGGTCTTAGTCCAAATGGAGAGAGAAGACATCTCCGCATGAATGGACAGCAATGCAACACAATAATAATGTTAAAACGAGAGTTAAGGCTAAACTCTTTTAATAATCAAAAGGCTCAAAACAGAATGACTTCTAAAAAACGAAGTTTGTTTCCTTCTCCCAAAACTATCAAGTCTAGAATCTGATAAACTACTGCCTGTTTTCCTATGATCTACAAGCTCAGAATGATTTATATATCAGGGCCACACCCACGGCATACAGAAGATCCCAGACTAGGGGTTGAATCAGAGCTGCAGCTGCCAGCCTACACCGGAGTCACAGTAACACAGGATCTGAGCCTTGCCTAGGACCTATACCACAGCTCACCACAACACCAGATCCTTAACCCACTGAGCGAGGCCAGGGATCGGATCCACGTCTTCATGGATATTAGTCGGGTTCGTTACCAATGAGCCACGACGGGAAATCCCTGATTTTTATAGTTTTAAAATAGTGAAAAAAAAAATCAAAACAAGACTGGTACTTTCTGACACCTGACAATTATATGAAATTCAAATGTCATTGTTCACAACACCATGGAAGTGGTGCATAGTTGTGACGTACACTGAATGACCCATGAAGCTTGAAATATCTACTCTCTGACCTTAACAGGAAAAGTTTACTGACTTTTGGGCCAACAAATTCAGGATGATAGGGCAGCTCTACCCTGTGAGGTCATCCAAGGACTCTGGGTACCGCAGGCAGCATCGCCAACTTAAGCTTAAACTAAGCCTGCTCTGGCCAACAGGGCTGCCAGCTGGCAGGAAGCGTGGACATGGCACACTTATATTTATTCATTGACTGAATGTTGCTGCAAGGGACAGAGACTAATGTGGTCTCTAGTTGGGAGGCTATGTGCCCAAATTAAACGCTATTTCCGATAGAAGATACAGCTAAACTGCAGCTCTTTGTACTGACTTTCTCTTGCATCCTTATTCTCAATTCTGACCTTGAACTTCTGTCTCCATACAATGAATTTTTATTCTCACAAAAGATGGGATGAAAAGAGACGTATAACTTCAAATGCAAAAATGAGTTCTAATTGTTTTCAAATATTATTGCATCTTACTTTAAAACACTCTTATAAGGCAAACTTAAGACTATTATATCTTATAACTTGCATTTAGAGGCTGAAGATACTAGTTCTAAAAATGACATTTTCTTTGTTTTGATATAATACCGCAAATGTCAAAGTTTTTCATCAGACTTTCCTTTCTCCCTCAGTTGCTTCCTTGCAACTCTTCTTCAGTACTCTATAGAAAAGCCCACAAAGATTAGTACAGCAAAACTGTTTTAATGAGTTTATGCCTCCATGGGATTATGCAGGATAAAAACTGGGTTCACTGTCTTCATTCCGCCTCCAAGGCTGCTTCTGGTTATACCAGGCTGGAAATATTAATAATCTTATTTTTTCCTGATAAATCTCATCAGTTATGCTTTACTCAAACACATGTTTAAATCTGGCTTAATAAAGACACCAAATGGACTAGTACATCAGAGAGGTGCATTCTCTGCCTGCCGATCTGTACAAAACCAAAATAATGGAGAAGACATCTACCATTAAAATAAACCCTAGAGCTATAATCAAGACTAATTATTATATTTCATAGTATCTAAATTTTCCCAGAAAAAGATTAGTCAAATTTCTGTAGGGACAGAATACTTTTCCTTTTTTCCCTTCCAGGTTCTTGGGCTAACCTAATAATTGACATAGGACAGACTAAGCATGAGAAACACAAATTTAAGTTTGCAGGTCTGCGAGTCCCATATGAAATATGGGGCTTAAAGAGGTGACCAAAGCAGGAAGCTTTTATGCCTTTTAGACAAGGAAACAATAAATTTGTGAAGAATGGACGAGACAAAGGGGTTTGGGTTTCGGGTAGCAAATTAGTGAAGACGGAGCATGGTTTGTTTATCTAGCCTTCTTGGCACTAAATTCCTTGTCTCTGGTGGTACGGGTGCCTCCACGCCCCTGGCACAGGGTGGGCATCTTTCACATGGGAGAGTTATTTTCCAGCCTTCAGGCGGACAAAGGAGGGTCAGACTGTCCTTCCTGCACTAGCTATTTCTTAAGTAACTTTACCTCAAAATAATCAATATTCCAAAAGCATCATCTGGGTGGCATATTCTGTTTTACTTTATTCTTCTGCATAAGCATTAGCTCTAGCTACTTGATGACTCTTACTTCTGTCTTTTCGTATAAGAGTTTGGGATTCACATCTTTCATTGTAGAGAGGTGAGTATCCACATCACTCATTGCTGATTGTTTGCAGCAACTAAGGAATGACAAGTCAGTTCCACCCTTGATCCAAAATGCCCTAATCCAAAAGCATGTTTCTTCTGTGATTAAAATTATCTGAAATAACGGATCTTGGAAAATAGAGATAAAACAACAGAACTATTAAATGTTAATGCTGAAGGGTGTCTTAGAGATGACCCAGTCCGGGGTGGATGATGTGCAGCCTCTATAGTTAAAATCCAGCCTTGACTTTTTGTTTGCAGAGCACTGTGGCTGCTTTTGCAGCATAAAGACAGAGTGGAATAGTGACAACGAAGACAAAGCCTATAGGCCACGCAGAGTTGAAAGTATTTACTTCCTGTATCTTTCCAGAAAATGTTTGCCAACCACTGATTTAGTCCACGTCCTCTCATTACGTGTAGATATTGAGTTCAGGAGAGGTTAGGAAGATAAAGCAAGAAACAGATCCCACATCTCTTTATCTCACAGACTAGAGCCTCCGAAATAAAAGATTAAAGTGCAACCTCTTTTTCCTACTCATTCAATAACAGGCTAAACTCTTGTCTGCTCAGACCAATTACTCACTGCTCCTGAAAATGTATGTCATGCACTTTTATGATTATGCCGCAGCTCACACTCTTCCAATTGTTTGGAATGTTGTTTCTTCCTGCCTTGTCTGTCGGGAAACCTCCTACTTATTCTGTAAGGCCCAATGCAACATCATACCATCTGAGCAGCTTTCCTTGGTCTCCCTAAGCAGAAATAATGGCTCTCATCTATATTCTTAGAGCAAGTTATTGTGCCTTTTTAAAACTATTTCAAACCGACATACTCAAGAGAGAGTAATACACTGAACTCTACATCCTTGCCTGGTTGAAATGGTAAGCTTTGTGTTACATATATTTTACCACTACTGAAAACAGCGGAAAGCACGAGCCTGATTTATGTACCATTCTGGGATTCTGGTGATGCACACCGTGGAGTCGGTTTTAAGAGCAAATGTCATCAATGTCTGCCCTGCCCAGGAATTTTGCTGTAATGGGATCTGAATGTTGAATATGTTCTAATGTTTTCTAATGTTTTTCTTTTCAAATATATACATACATACATGTACTGAAGAGAGACAGAAATTATGTAAAGCATTGTTCTGGAATTAATCCCTCCTTAGCAAGAGCAAGCTATTTAAATGATCTACTTGTGAGAGTTCATTCTAAATCTTCAATTCCACTATCATTCTAGGCTCTGTTATCACTGATCTTCACCCGTATGCTATGTGGATCCCCACTCTAAAGCCTATCTATTAGTGTAGGAATCACTGGCTTCTAGCCTGAGAGCTAACAAGGCAATTACAGACTCTTCCTTCTCTGTGTCTACAGTTGGAAGTTTAGACTTAGGTAAAAGAAATTATTGTTTTAATTTCTGGCTACTTATTTTCTGGCTATTTCTTTCCTTACTGTTAATTACACAAGTCTGAACAAGTGCAAAAGTATAATTCTGCATTTTGACAAGTGCCCCCTGCTGATCTAAATGGATTACTTGTTTGCCTATACTAAACATCAGATTAAAAAAAATCTTATCCCCGAGAACCCTAAACTCTGTTATTTCCTATCTTTTCTTTCAATATTCTCTCTTGACAGCATTAATGGGGGGGAGGGGAGAAAACAAAACACAAAGGGCTCCTATACGATTCCCTAATTAACTTTTTCACACCTGACTTCAGAGAATATTTATCTAGACATTATAGCAGTTACCTCTTTAAGTACCTGTGTCCTCTTGCGGCTTTAAGATCTATGTCATCAGCTGAGACTCAGACTTATTTACCTTTAAACCTTCACACAACATAAAACCAGACACATGACAGACTCTGACAACTTAACTGTAAGATACAGAGAGGAAAAGAAGACCACTGAGCATCGCTTAAATGATCACACCTAAGAAGCTGATAAATTCACTGGCACTTGTAGGATAAATCCCAAGCATCTAACCAGCTGGACAACTTGCCAAATCGCAAGGTTAGAGAACATAAAAAGCACATAAGATAATTCAAATGAACTGAAGCTAGCAAACTTGTGGAACAAATACTCTACATTGCTCGTGATCAGTGAAATGCAGATAAACTACTACTTTTAGGAGGCGGGATCAAGATGGCAGAAGAGTAAGACATGGTGCTCGCCTTCGCCCACAAAGACATCAAAAATTAAAAGAAAAATAAATCAGAGTTCCCGTCGTGGCTCAGCAGTTAGCGAACCTGGCTAGTACTCATGAGGATGCGGTTTGATCCATGGCTTCGCTCACTGGGTTGAGGATCTGGCAGTTGCTGTGATCTGTGGTGCAGGTCGCAGAAGTGGCTCGGATCCCGCGTTGTTGTGGCTCTGGCATAGGTCAGTGGCTACAGCTAGGACTGAACCCCTAACCTGGGAACCTCCATATGCCGTGGGTGCGGCCCTAGAAAAAGACCAAAAAAAATATTGACATGTAGAACAATTTGTACAGAACATCTACTGAATGCTGGCAGAGGACCTTAAACCCCCAAAAAGGGGAAGATGCCCTCCACATAACTGGGTAGAACAAATGGGAAAAAAGAGAGAGAAGGGGGAAAAAAAAGAGGAATCAGGAAGGGACCTGCACTCCTGAGAGGGAGCTGTGAAAAGAGGAAAGGACCCGTCGCCAGGAAGTCACCTGATGGGGAGATCAGCCGAGACGGCGGTACCGCAAAGCCTTGGAGAAAAATGCAGCAGCCGGGCTGAGCGGAGCAAAGCAGAGAGAGAGCTGCACCAACCACTGGTACCACCTCCCAGGACACCGCAGCCTGAGATGCTCGGGCGGGGCCTGGACACCAATCAGGCTCCAGAGGTCAGTTCCAGTAAGAGGACTGGGGTTGGCCGTGTGGAGACAGCGTGAGGGGCCAGGGAGTGGGCTCCACGGGCTGGGGAGCCGAGCACTGTAGGTAAAGGAACCCGGGGAGAAGCCTGGGCCCACAGGAGAAGTAAGGAGCCAGTGCTGGGGAGGGCGAGAGGAGGAGGGGACAGGAATAACTTTCTCACGGGTGGAACTAGAGATTCTCATACTAAGTGAAGTTAATCAGAAAGAGAAAGACAGATACCATAGGATATTACCTATATCTGGAATCTTAATATACGCCCCAAATGAACTTATCTACAGAACAGAAACAAACTCATGGACTTGGAGCACAGACTTGTGGTTGCCAAGGGGGAGGGGGGGAGTGGGATGGACTGGGTGTTGGGGCTCGGTAGATGCAAACTATAGCATTTGGAGTGGATAAGCAATGAGGTCCTGCTATACAGCACAGGGAACTATAATCACCTGTGATGGAACATGATGGAGGATAATGTGAGAAAAAGAATGTGTATACATATATTTGTATGACTGGGTCACTTTGCTGTATAGCAGAAACTGATAGAACACTGTAAGTCAACTGTAATAAAAATGCTTTTAAATATTACTTTTAATGTAAATACATCTCCCAGGCTAAGGTAATATATACATTTTAATGCATATTTAGTCATGACAGGTTAGCTAAGCTTTTAAATAGTAATTTTTAAAAAGCACCTGTGGTATGCAGATTGTCCCAGGGTCAAGGACTGAACCCAAGCCACAGCAATAACCCAAGCCGCAGATGTAACAATGCTGAGTCCTTAACTACTAGGCCACCAGGGAACTCCCTAAGAAAGCACTTTGACTAAATTTATCAAAAAAAAAAAAAACCAACAAAAAAATATTGAAAAGCTTTCTTTGGATTATTTGAATATTTGTTTTTCTTTCCTTCTTTGTTTCTCCATTTGCTCTAATCATTTCCTATAAACTTATATAATGCAAAAAATATAACTTTAAAAATATTATTAAATTCTCAAATTAGGTACTAGGGTGTCTTTAAGTGATTCACGAGGTTAAATATTAAGCCATTTAATATTTCACTCAAGATTAATTATTCTAATACCTAGGAGAAAGCCAAAACATTCTTTTAATTGTTTCTTGAGTTTGCCAAGTTTGCTGTGGCAATTACATTTGCTGTTATTGCCATGTACCATTCAAGCCAACTTGGAAATAAATGTTATAGCCTTTCTGTGAGCCTTGGTTTTCTCATTTGCAAAATGGTAGAAATAATAACGGTGACTTCACAGGGATTTTGTGAGGTATTACCAGAGACAACAATGATAATATTGAGATTAAAAAATGTTCTTTTCTTCCTGCAAGTATGTCTCTCCGACATCTGATAGCACAAACCATCATCATATTCTTCACTTGAGCTGTCTACCATAGGCTTCTGGTTTATACTGGAAAAGGCACCAACATCACTGCACAGGGCAGCACATTGCATATTTTGAAACTGAGGTAACAAACAGAATAAGAAAATTTTTTTGTCTAGTCTTAATGGAAATTATATGCTCTTGGGAAAGGCTTTAAATAGGCTTTGGAATGAAATACGCCATCTCTAACAGGATTCAAATACTATTAAATGTGTTAGTCTATTCCGAGAATAATGGTGCAAGTACGTTTTGGGGAAAAAGATGAGTCTTGTTAATATGCTAATTTCACAGGCATATTTCCGCTTGACAACTGTGGGTATTATTTTAATTAGAGTCATACTTACACTCTAATATAAGAATTACTACTAAAAGCAGACTTGATTTCCATCAAGAATAATTTATTGTATTCTTTCCACTTTATTCTTGAATCCACACCCACTGCAAATTATCTTGTCTCTTTTAATTAGTAGCCTAGAGCAGTCTTTTGTTTTCTACTCTTCTCTGCTATTTATATCAATTATCTTTATTTCTTTTTCAAACTTCCTTCATTTAAATCTCAGTGCGATAAAACTTTAGAATAAAATAACTTTGCTGGCTTTTAAATAAATATACATTCAGTATTCTTTCCACTTACTTCTAAATAGTGGGGAAGGTATAAACCTTAGTGGGACACAATGGGAAAAATAGCAGATAAAAAATTTAAATCAGTGTGTTATAACTGGAAATGTTTATTTTATCTAACCACATGGGACTTCAGAATAATTGAGAAATTAGTCTAAATTGTTTGTGTTTTGCCATCTTCCCTGTGTAATTCCAAGGCAGGCCAGATATGAAGTTACCCTCTTTGCGGAAAAAAAAAATCCCTCTTTTCAATCATTAGAGTCCATCGTAATAATACATACCCACTCTGCACATTCAGCTTGGCATATACAAATCTGAGTTTCTATTATAAATTAATGGTTAAATGGATACAATCAAATGTTGCCATGTGCACAGTTTTTATCTTATTTTTTCTGTAAACACAAATTAATTTAATCTATTAAATTGTTTCTTATATTGGTGACTAATAACTTGAAGCAATATTTAATGCTTAATATGTATAATACATGTCTTTGAAACAACTTCCACATATACTGGGTCAATTTCCAGCAAAAAAAAAAAACAATTTAGTAACATAATTAGTACTAAACATTAATTTATATGTTAAATATGTCAATTTTGCTGAAACTTCCATTTGAATGCATTACTTTGGAGGAAAATTTATCTCACGTTTCAGGAAAGATGGGTATTTTGCAATGCTGAACTAAATCCTTAAAATAGAAATATTAAATGTCTCTCTATAATGGGAATTTATAAATTTAACAGTATTCCTCAGTATAAGACATTTCATTTAATCAGCTAACAGTAATAGGTTGCATTGGATTTTTGTCTGTTTCTCTGTTTCTAAGGTGACTGAAATATCTTTGTGTATTTTTCTTTAATGGGAACATTTGTTCAGCACCTAGTATTATTTTATGATGCCCAGTCTCTCTTCTAACATTTAGGTAATTTTCTCTAATTTAACTGCCTTCTATAGAATATAGAAGTGTTCAGAGGTATAGATCAACTCTGAGCAGAACACACATTTTCACCATTCATAGAAAATCGGTGTCACGTATTTGCTTGACTGGTAGTTAAATTTCCTCAGTTGAGACTGGTATTGGTTTTCATCAATGTGTGATTGTAGGTCTTCCTTTCTTACACATATTTTTCTTCCATATACCCACATACCATAATTTACCGAAAACTCATATGCTTGGCTTCTAGGAGGTCCTTTAAAATACTGTGGTTTTAGAGGTACTCAACAAAATTTTCTAAGGAACTTCTAAAAATTTCTTTCTTAAATACCCTTCAATAATTTTAATTTTTTTAAGATTTTTATCTTTCCATTATAGCTGATTTACAGTGTTCTGTCAATTTCTACTGTACAGCAAAATGACCCATACATATATATCTCCATCATGTACCATCACAAGTGACTAGATACAGCTCCCTGTGCTACACAGCAGGATCTCATTGCTTATCCACTCCAAATGCAATAGTTTGTATCTATTAACCCCAATTTCCTAGTCCATCTCACTCAGACCTGGCTTTTGGTTCCGTGTCTCTGCTTTTAAAACTTCAAAAGTTCTAGCTATTGGCCTGGATATTTTCTGACTACCTCACTATGTTGCTCCATCTCCTGATGACATCCTTTGTCCCTTCTGCTCTTCTGCTCAAATGGCTTCCAAACTAGTTTTTCTAACACTCTCCCTGAAAGTCCTGACCCTGGATTTCAGTTCATCCCTAACAAGCTCGTTTCTGCTTTCTAGGAACCACTGATCTAGAATTCTCGATGAATTCTAACCAACACCCCATCATGGTAACGTTTTCTGGCAAACCAATATATGCTGAGGTCTCCATTACACAAATATCCCACATCTTATGTGAAAGGAGAGACAGAGCTAAGCAGTTTTTTTAGGAAGTACACACATTTGAGTGGCTAAAATACAACTGATTTACCAAGTCATGCAAATGGAAATTAGACAGTAATTCATAACGGACATCTACGGATAGTCTCCAATAATTTGAGACAATTATGCTCCTACCTCCATGTTTCTTTCTGGAGACTGCTATACAGTAAATGAGATGGATTTATGTGTCATTTGCTTCTATTTTTTCCAGTCTGACTGTTTGACATACTTTACTGACTAAATATACAAAAAGCGGCATCAAGGAAAACAGGAAGAAGAAAATTAAAAATCTGGGATAACCTGTAACGAGAAAATATTTTTAATGGAGAGTTGATAATGCAGAATTGTGTGCAGTTAGAAGCTCAATTACATGAAATACGTTAGTTGTTCTTTTATTTTTTTCTTTTTTGAACAATCCTTTAACTGTGTGTTAACCAGACCACATTCTGTTTTATCATTTTATTATTAAAAGATAACTCCCTTATTGATAATCTGCTTTATAAGAAGCCAAGAACACATTAAATCTAAAACAGTCAATGACAAACTGTGCCTCAGGTAACAGTTTCATCATCAGAAGTCAACCTGTCATGTGGCAAATATGACCCCCATCAAATACCTCAATGGAATTTGTAACTGATTTCTGTTAACAAGTCCCCGATTAGAAATAATTATGACATCGTTTTTTCCCCTTTTTCATTAAAGTAGAATCCTCAAACAAATCATTTGAGAAGCCCAATTTTATAATTTCTGATTAATTAGAAATTATTACACAAATGGTTATATTTAACTTACTGCAAAAGAAAAAGTCAAATGTGTAGGCCTTAAGCATTTTAGATAAAATAGCTTTTGCTCAGATATATGGCTTATTAAGGAAAGAAGTCATATCTGACAGTTGAATGTACATTAGATGTCTATCTTCTGAAATAAAACCTAATTAGTCTGAACTGGATCCCCACCAGCACTTATGGTAAACAGTTTTTACAAAGGCTGAGAGAAGAGTAGTTTCCAATTGCAAAGCCTGTGAACTAGAGTGTCTGTGCGTCTGTGCATGGCTGGGTGTGTATGTGTGTGTATGCGCAGGCGCATATGTGCTTGGGCGGGCTGCCTTGCTCCTCAGAGTGAGCATCAGGTCACCAAATAGCCAACATTGTTACTAATGATAAAAACAGAAAATGAAGGCAGGTTAATGGTATTTTCAGCCAGTACCAAGTTAGACGGCCATTAAACTAGTCAGAGAACAGAAGAAAAACTCAAAAGGAATTGAAGAGTCAATGACAACTCAGAGGAAATGAGTTTCCAAGAAAAACCAGCAGCTTAAGCTTCTGGAACACAAGGGACAGAGAGGATGCATGCAGTCAGCAGAAGCAGAAGCCGAGCAACTCGGCAGCTGGAGAAATGTGAAAAGCAGGATGGTCAAATGGGAACTGAAGCTCATGACAGACACCAGCCAAATAGCAGTTTTTAATTGTTTTTGCAGACAAAAAAAAAAAAGCAAAGCCATAGCTGACTAAAGCAAAATACCGAGAGATACATTATTTCTTTTTTAATTTTTTATTATACTTGATTTACAGTGTTGTCAATTTCTGCTGTACGCTGTACAGCAAAGTGACCCAGTTTATACATACATATATATTCTTTTTTCACATTATCCTCCATCACGTGCCATCACACGTGATCAGATGGAGTTCCTAGGCTATTCAGCAGCATCCCATTGCTTATCCATGCCAAATGCAATTGTTTGCATCTACTAACCCTAAACTCCCAGTCCATCCCACTCCCTTCCCCTTGGCAACCACAAATCTGTTCTCCAAGTCCATGAGTTTGTTCTGTAGATAGGTTCATTTGTGCCATATATTAGATTCCAGATATAAGTGATATCACATGGTATTTGTCTTTCTCCTGACTGACTTGTATGAGAGTCTCTAGTTCCATCCATGTTGCTGCAAATGGCGTTATTTTGTTCTTTTCTATGCCTGAATGGTATTCCATTGTATATATGTACATCTTCTAAATCCTTTCATCTTTCGATGGGCATTTAGGTTGTTTCCATGTCTTGGCTATTGCGAACAGTGCTGCACTGAACACAGAGGTGCATGTATCTTTTTCAATGTATGCTTTGTCTGGATATATATCCAAGAGTGGAGTTGCTGAATCATATGGTAGTTCTATATTTAGTTTTCTGAAGTACCGCCATACTGTTTTCCATAGTGGTTGTACCATAAAGAGATGTATTTCAACTTCAAATAAAGAAGTCAAGTCTTGGGAAAGGAGTCCGTTAATTTGGAATTAGGTTTCCACAGATTGGGAACCAGAAGTCAAAGTCTGAGAACTAAATGATGAATTTCTATTAAAATCACAAAGGAAACTGATAAATTAAATGTCAATAATCTGGGAATCTCCGGTCTTCAGTTTGTCAAATATCAAGGTCTGTTGATTCTATTTACTAAACAGCTCTCAAACCTATTCCTCTTTAACCATTAAGTCACTTTTCTAATGCAAACACCACGGTCATTTCTCACATGGACAAAGCGGGATCATCCTAAATGTTACCCCCACATCCACTTCCATTGTCATTCTATGCATTCTCCAAATGTTCACTACAGAGGGGTATTTTAAAATGCAAACAGGTACAACCAGAGCCGCCTACTGCCGGCCAGAATGCAGTGCCTCTGTGTCAGTTTTTAAAGGATACTTTTCTCAAGACAATTTACTTCCACCTGTCCAAACACTGTTAAAAGTTACTTATTTTGTTAGAACAGGCACTTTATCACTGTCTACCAGAAAATCACCACAATAAATGTATAAATACACGTCTACGTGTGAAGAGCTCTCACTTGAATGTGGTTCTCTTCCAGCAATAGGGAGTATGGTCGGTCATACGGTAATAGCTTTGTAGGCTAGCATATGGTAACTAGACCTATTGAGGTGACGATTTTGAAATGCATATAAAATCAAACCACTGTGATGTACACCTGAAACTAATATTCTATGTCAGTTATACTTCAGTTTAAACTGTGGTACTTTCCTTCACCACATCATATGTAAATCGCATGTACAATTCACAGCAGCCTTGTTCATCACTCCCACTACACGAAACTTTTTCCCAAGGCTGGAAAGCCTAACATATCTGCAAGGCTCTAGATCTTCCTCTGCCTATGCTATTCTGCCCCTGAATGCTTTTTTTCCAACCCCACCCCACACCGCTTTATTATTTTCCTCTCAGCCTATATTTTCTCTTTATAAATTTCATTTCTTCCAGGAAGTCTGTTTCCAAGACTGGAAGAGGGTCATCCAAGTAATACTGTACCTTAGAGCATCATAGTCTCTTACTCAATGTGTTTTTTATTTTAAAAAAATGTGAAAAGATACCTGCACCCCAGTGTTCACTGCAGCACCATTCACAATAGCCAAGACGTGGAAGCACTCTATATGTTCATCGTCAGAGAACTGGATAAAGAAGATGTGATAGATATATACAATGGAATGTAACTCAGCCATAAAAATAGCAAAATAATGCCATTTGCAGCAACATGGCTGGACCTAGAGATTATCATACTAAGTGAAGTAAGTCAGACACAGAAAGACAAACATCACGTGAGATCACTAATACGTGGCATCTCATAAAAATGACACAGAAGAACTTATTCACAAAACAGACACAGACTCAAAGACTTCTAAACCTAACTTACAGTTACCAAAGGGGAAACACAGGGGAGAGGGAAAATTGGAGGGTTGGGACTGGCATATGTACAATACTGTACATGGAATGGATGGCCCATGAGGACCTGATATACAGCACAGGGAACTCTGCTTAGCACTCTGTGATAACCTTCATGGGAAAAGAATCTGAAAAATAGTGTGTGTGTGTGTGTGTAACTGAATCACCCTGCTATACGGCAGGAATTAATACAACGCTATAAATTAACTGTACTCCAATTAACAAAAAAATGCAGCAGTCTAGTAAGCAGGCTTTCAGCAGACACCTAATCTGACAGCACCACAGTCTTGCCCTTGCCATCCTCCAGTATTGGGAGAAATAAACGTTTATTGCTTAAGCCACCCAGTCTATGGTACTTTTGTTTTAGCAGCCTTAATGGACTAAGATACCCTCTTATTCACAATAACTAGTCCCCTGTCTAAACCTCTATTTGTATAAACTTTATGGTACAAATTCTTATCAGCCTGGGCCTTGCTTTGGTTTCATCATTTTTACCAGAGACTAAAGACCTGCTCTTTAATTCCTGGGCTCAGAGAAAAGTGCTTTAGGAGTAAGATTGGGAAAATTTTGATCAAAGCGTAAAAACCTGCAGATGAGTAAGTCCTGGAGATCTAATGTACAGCACTGTGATTATTGTTCACTGCATCATATTAAACACCTGAAGATTGCTAAGAGACTAGATCTGATAAAAGATGATAATTACGCGACATGATACAGATTTACCTAACCCTATGGTGGTCATCACATTGCAACATATTACTGTATCAAATCAATAGGATGTGCACCTTAAACTTACACAAAGTTTTATGTCAATCAGAAACAATGACAAAAAGAAATCCTACACACACACACACACACACACACACACACACACACGAAGTAACTGTACTGAGATCAGACCCCTTACCACGCACCTTTCTCTTGAATTCCCATAATGCCTATTCACTCCTCTCTGTCCACTTCCAGTCCCGTACTGGGCATCCCTAACTTGAACCATCTGCCTTGACTCCTACTTACAGTTACCAGTATTCTACCCAGCTGGAAAGCCTCCTGGTACCTCCAGCTACCAGGATATACCTGGGCATATCTAGAAGCCAGTCCTCAGCCCCTCCCAGCATGAGCTGTTCTTAAACCATCAAACGCTATTTGCTTCCATACACAGAGACCCTCTGTGCTGCCGTTCTTAAATCGTAGCCCTGGCTTCGTTATTGGCACCACCCCTGCCTGTGTGCCCATCTCCCCTCTCACACCCCCTTCTCCACTGTCTCCCCATCGATCTCCTTGTCCTTTTTCACGTAACTGTAAGTTAACAACGCTTTCTGACACTGTACCAAGTGGCCACTTGCATTATCTCATCTAATTCTCAGAGCAGACAGGGTTTATTTCATTTTTACCCAAACTTGGAAGAAATAATAAAGCAAGGATTACAAGATGGCACGACTTGCCTAATAATAAGGTGTAGAGTTGGCACTCGAAACCAGGTCTGCCTGACACTAACAGCCACGTGTTTAATTACGAGACTAAACTGCTTCCCCGGCTCCACAGTGGTGGAGCTACTTACTCCTCTTGGAATCCAGAGTGAGGTCTAGCCAGCAGAGCTGGGCCTGAGAGGCACACTGAATCAGACTCAATCAGAAGAGAAACAGACCTAGAAGAACCAGGGGACCTGGTGGGAGGGAGGGCAACCAGAGGATCAGTTACATCCAGGGACTCGCCCAAGCAGCAAGCGTGTGGCAGTTTTTGAAAGTTTAAGGGTCCGAAAGAGTGCGGCATCCCATTTGAAATGCATTCAGTGCATGACCCAAAGACATGGCTGGTATGTTTTACTTCTTGCATTCGGGAGAGAAACAAAGAGGAACCAGAAGGGTTTGCACACATACAAGAAGAGCCAGAGAGCCCTAGAGAAGTCAAGACCTACAGGTGCCATTTAATTCCTATTAACAAAGGGACAGCTCTCTTGGGAAACTTTTCCAAACTCCTCTTCAGTCTGCAAAAGATGGCTACCCACCTCTGCTTAAATGCTTCCACTGAAGAGGAATTTGCTACTTGCTCCACCACTCAGCTGAAAAGCTTGTCAGAATATCCTTTAAGTTTAGTTATAGCTCTTATCACTTAGTGTTATGTGTTTCTGCTGGAACATGTTCATTGGTGATTATTATTTTCTCTTTAGACACTGTAATTCTTATAATTCAGGCTCTATTTGCTTTAATATTTTTACGTAATCACATCAATGTGTCAGTTGTGTTTTTTTTTTCTTTTTTTAGTTAATGAAACCCTTCAGATCCTTTACAGACCCAGCCCTGTTCAAACAAAACTTGCAGATGTAGGAGAAATGTTTGTTTATTCGGGGGCAGTGAGATCCCATTCCTTTTTTAATGTGTGTTTTTTTTTTTTAATGTTTTGGCTGTACCCAAGGCACGTGGAAATTCCGAGGTCAGGGACTGAACCCACACGACAGCAGTGACGACGCTAGATCCTCAACCTGCTGCTCCACCAGGGGACCCCTACAGATGCACTGTTGCCATTTAAACATTAGTTTACTTTTTCTGAAAGTAACTTTTATCTTAAATAAATCCAAACCACGACTGCCCCTGTTACACTAATCTTTCGTTTTTAAAATTTACTCTTCGGATTCATCTGGGATGACGGCTGTCACGGACTGAACTGTGTCCCTCAGTATTTCTGTCCTGAAGACCTAGCCCCTGGAACCTTAGCGTGTGACCTTCTGTGGGAACAGGGTCACTGCAGAGATAATTAGTTGAGTTAAAAAGAGGTCATACTAGAATAGAGTGAAGCATTCCCACTGTGGCTCAATGGGATCGGAAGGGGTCTTGGGAGTGCTGGGACACAGGTTCGATCCCTGGCCCGGCACAGTGGGTTAAGGCTCCATCATTGCTGCATCTGTGGCTCTGGTCTGATCCCTGACCTGAGAACTCCATACGCCACGTGGTGGCCAAAAAAGGAAAATAAAAATAAAATAAAGGTGTCCAATTGCACAAAAAAAAAGGACTGGACCCTAATGACTGGTGTGCTGATAAAAAGGGGAAATTTGGATGCGGAGAACATGCAGAAAAAATGCCACGTGATAATAAAGGCGGAGATAAGAGTGATACTTCCACCAGCCAAGGAATGAGAAAACGGCCAGAGAACCACCAAAAGCCAGGGGAGACACCAAGCAGTCTGCCCCATGACCCAACCCACACCTTGACCTCAGACGCTGAGCCTTCAAAATTGTGAGAAAACAAATTCCAGTTGCTTAGGTCACTCATTTGGTGGCACTTTGTCACGTCAGACTTAGCAAACAAATACCACTGCCTGTACTTTTGAATCTATCATTTAATCTGAACTATCTCCCAAGATTTCTACTCACAACACATCCTAGATAAAAGTAAAAAGTATGAAAGTGGGATTTGTAAAGTCCCATCTTGAGCGTCTACCTATGTGGGCATCTTTTTATCAGCATGATCTGCTCTTACTCCACCATTAGTGCATTTATGCTTGCCCATCTTGAAGTTGAAATTTCAGTAATATTTAATAGGCCAATAAATCTAAAAAAAAAAAAAGAACTGATAAACCATGCTGTTAGAAAACGTTTCCAGCATGGCTTTCAAGATTCTAAGTTCTGAGATTGTTTTGCATGTCAAAAGCTTAGGTTCCCTCCTATACATGGACTGACATTAAGAAAGAGCAAGCAAGCTCAAAACATCAGGTACTTTTCCTGAGCTAAATTTCTACTAACTTTATACCAGAAATAATATAAATACATTTTGAGAATTTAAACTTTTCCAGGCATGGCACTAAAACAAATTGCATGTGTTATCCCATTTAAATCTCATGAATTCATCTCAGGGGGTACTGCTATTATTATCCCCTTTTAGAAATGAATTCGCCAAGGGTTAGAAAAGTAAATTAAGCATCTTGCCCAAGGTCTCCATAGCCAGGAAGTAACAGAATAAGAATTAAAATCTAAATCTGTCTGACTCTAGTAGGCAAACTGTTACCCCGTACATATGCTTCTACTAAGTGGGCAAGAAAAAGACTCACTGCTCCAGCCACTCAAGTACTGCACGATGCTGAATAAATTCATTTTCATTTTCTCCTTTATAAGATGAAAACAGTAGTGACATGAACCTTCTAAGACTGTCTTTTGGATTAAATGAAATAATATAAAATTAAATACACATGTGACTAGAGAACTATCATTTCTGTTACTTAGTAAATGCAGTTGATTCAGCAAGTAAAATCTTTCATAACATCAGGGAAAAAATACAATGGATGAAAATGCCTGGAAAAATTCAGTTCTTGAATGCAGTCTAGAAAAAGCAATGATTTAGCTTCTCAGCCTTATTTCCTATACTTAGGCATATATACACATACATACTTCACTGAGAAAAGAGTACACATTTCTGTTACCAAATTTAATATTTGGAAGAAAGTATACATACATGTATGTATGTGTATATTTGATGATTAAAAGGACGTACAAGACAGTTCATGATAAAGCACGTTCAGTGAGGATTAAGCCGGTACAACAAAAAGAATCTGAGACTCAGTTTGCTCCATGGAAGATAACCAGGAGCAGACACCATGTCCTCTCTTCACACGTGGCTCCTCCGGCAGGAAGGATCCTACCATCACCGAATTTTAAACAAATTCAAATTGCCTTGACAATGTATACTCTCACTTTGCGAACAAACTAACTGCTGTCAAACTGACATCTCGCTATTTTGCGTTTCACAAACAAAAACTGCCAGGTCTATATTTTAATTGCTGCAGTCAGGGCCACAGTCCAGAGCTTATCACAGACTCAGCTTCACTGAATCACTCTAAGAATCAAAGGGATTAGAGTAACCACCGTGAGGTCCAGACGCTGGGGACGCTTTAACGATTTGATGGAATTGTTTTGCGTGCAAGAGACCAATCGCTCCATCAGGAATTAGCCTGGAAATAATCAACCTGGCCAAAGCTGTCAAACTTTTATGGTGATTCATTTTTCTTTTCTACATCCAGACTATTCCTTCAATTCAACAAATTACACACAAAAATATACTCTCTCATGTTTCTCACTTCATTGCTTGCAAAAGAGACAGAAGATACTTTCTTAAAAGCCGTCTCTTTTGAGATATGTATTTTTTAGATCTACTCTTTAACACTATATTCCCAACGAAAGAAACTATCCTTTGGGAAATATCTTAGATACTTCTTCCCCCCTCCCACTCCCTGCCCACCCCCAGGCCCCGCACCCATGGGTGAAAATAAAAGGAGCAAACCTGTGAGGGATGTTAAAATTTAAAGAACAAATTTAAAGGCAGAATCTATTTTCGCCAGATTAGTGTTCTCAATAATTGCACTTTAGTAGATGCTGGGATAGGCTAATTGTACTTTCACTTTTGCCCACGTAATTAACTTCACTGAACTCAAATCTGGTATGTTTACGGTCCCAGCTTCATCATTAAGATAAAAATTGAAACTTCTATCTTACCCTGAAAAATTCCAATTAAGCCCATTTGGAGCTTTCCACTGAATGCCAGCACTAATTCCTTTCTATAAAAGATCAAGGATGCCAGGATGTCACACCAGAGAGAGGCCAACAGTCAGCTCATTAACAAGACTGATGAAGTATACTAGTAGCTCTGACTGATGTGAGCCTCTCAACTCGGACTAAAAATCGCATCCAATGAGGTTGTATGGAGGATCTGAGAGGTCATCTCATTAAAAATGAGTTTGTATGGACAGTTCAAAATAGAATAATCTAGGGAACTGAACTTTGAGTGATGCCAAAGCTTAACGAACAGACAAATGGAATTAGGTATTATTTTATTTAGACAGTTGATCTGCTGATGTAAGCAACACTACTAAAACTCTCCTAACCTCTTGGCTTCACCTCAATGAGAAATGCAGTATGAAAGCCGATTGTTCTTATTTCACTCCTAGCTCTCTTTCTACCATTAAGATAGAGACTGGGTTCCACAGTCAAAAATGAAACATAAATCAGTCTGTCTGCTAATGTTGTCATCAACAGTGTCAAAACCACTAATTAGTAGGTTCTGTTTTCTTTTTTTGCTTTTTAGGGCTGCACCCACAGCGTATTGAGGTTCCCAGGCTAGAGGTCAGATTGGAGCCTACAGCTGCCAGCTTACACCACAGGCACAGAAATGCCAGATCCGAGCCACATCTGCGACCTATTATCGTAGGTCACAGAATGCCAGATCCCTAACCCACTGAGCGAGGCCAGGGATAGAAGCCCCATCCTCGAGGCTACTAGTTGGATTTGTTACCTCTGAGCCACAAAGGGAACTCCCTATATTTTGTTTTTTAATGTTCTTCAGTGAATTTAGAATATGGGCCTTTTAAGTAAATACATCAGCCAGCAGTGTATCGATGTTTAAACACGGTTACACACCCTGGTCAGCCTGGGCCCTGAGCAAATGAAGGAAGATAGTCTTAGGAATACTTAGTTTAAATCATGGGGAAATTTGAAATTTAAAAAAACAAAAAACCTCGGAGTTCCCGTCGTGGTGCAGTGGTTAACGAATCCGACTAGGAACCATGAGGTTGCGGGTTCGATCCCTGCCTTTGCTCAGTGGGTTAACGATCCGGCGTTGCCGTGAGCTGTGGTGTAGGTCACAGACGCGGCTCGGATCCTGCGTTGCTGTGGCTGCGGCGCAGGCCAGTGGCCAGAGCTCCGATTAGACCCCTAGCCTGGGAACCTCCACATGCCGCGGGTGCGGCCATAAAAAAAATGACAAAAGGCAAAAAAAAAAAAAAAAACCTCTCCACACAACTAAAGATACAACTTTACTGAAAATAATGCATTTTTTTCTAGGAACTCTATGTCTGCTCTGTGTAGAAGTAAATTAATCCCTCATAAACCTGTACTTTAATCTTTGCTTTTTCACATAGCCACTGCATCTTTGATTTGAAAGTTTACAATGAGCTTGGGGGAGTCACAAAATATTTGCTCATATTTTCATGACACACTGCCTTACAAATCCTAGCTGGTATTAGGTATTTCCAATTAGCCCAAGATGAATGGATCTCTTAAAATAAGTCACACTTCAGAAGCTAATCCCATCCATTTCATAATGCTTCTTCCTGTTTTAACTTTACATCCAAATTCTGGAGACATCGTAACTCATCCTTACGTAATGGCTAGAAGGAGCATTATAGATTGAACACTCCCAGGGTATGAAAGAAATCCATAACCGTCCCCCACTCCTCCAATCAATGGCATAATTACAAGTCTTAACTTCGTTAAAGACAGAAGGGGACATACAGAACGGTGAGCCACAGTGCTGATGGAGAGGGCCAGGGGTGAGAAGTGCAGTCCCCTTAAACACTCCTTACTCTAAAGATCAGGAAGGAGAAAAAACGATATTAACAATGGAGATGTACACATAAAGCTTTTTGATAATGAGTTAGTTTCCTTTGAGAACTGAAATCACAAGCTGCCCCAGGTAAACCCCAGAGTAGCCTGGAATTTAAGATGATAGAGTGCCTTTCGTTTCCTGCTGTTCTTACCCATTTGTCTTTTAGCCAGTCACACTGAAACACTCACCATTCCATAATTTTAATATGTATATAATATGCATTAGGGTACAAAGTGTTCTGCATTTGTTTGTTCTTTATTTTTATTTATTTTATAATGACAAACCTGGCTGTAAATCCTCTCTTCTATCGCTTACGACTTTGCATGATTTTAGTCTGATTATTATAATTCTCTGAGCCTCATTTTCCTGTGTTTTCACATAAAACTGGATGGAATAACACCTGAGATGGATATAATAGAAGAGAAATTTCACACCTAGTTATTTAGAACATACTAAGAATTAAATTTTAAAAATAACAAAGAGGAAGCGTCATAAACATTTAGATGGAAAAGTTAAGCTATGAATTCAAACCATACCCCAAAATCCATTACCAGTGGAGCTGCCTCATTTTCTCCACCCAGCAGGGACTGAACGTGGACAAATAATTGTGGAGCAAGGAGGGGCACCCTTCTGTCATAATTACAGTTTTCCTGGGAAGGAAAGAATGTTCCAGGTCCCTTATGCCCCATCGGTATAAATTAATCTAAAAATAAATGAACCCCACAACTCTTTTAACATTACCAATGTCAAAAATTATTCTATGGATATCACATCATCTACTAGCATACTTTAAAAGCTGGATTCTAGTGATATCGCATAGTGTTAGATGCCTGTGTGAGTACAAAGCTTATGAAAGCACCTACCCAGTACAGACAGAGGGACTTTGCAATAAGACGGACCTGAGTTGAACCCTAATGACAGCGCTGCTTAGCTATGGGCCTTGGACAAGTGACACAGCCACTTTAAATCTCAGCTTCTTCATCTATAACACGTGATTAATTATGATTAATCTTCCTGAAAGAGTTGCTCTGAGGATTTAATGATGTAATCACATAAAGGGCTTAGCACAACGCCTGCCTCATGTTGCATATAAACCAGAAGCGATAATATTAATTATTGACTAAAGGGTGGTCATTATTATCATGATGCACATGTTTCTTCTTCCTGTAAGATCCTCCTCCTTTCCTCTTCCTGTTGTGCTTCTAGTAATTCTCCAATTTTTTCCCCCATAACCCCAGTGCCTAGCTTGATGCTAGAGAGGAACTCAATAAATTGTTGATGAAAAAATAAATGAAGAAAAAGGTGAATGAATGGAAAAGAGACTGAACAGATTCTGGGAACAGATGAGTGGGCTTAAGACCATTCTCATGAAGCCTGGGTCAGCAATCTTTTTCTGCATAAAAACAGCAAATGTTGTAAGCTTTGTGAGCTGAGGGGTCTCTGTAACAACTATTCAACTCTGCGGCTGTAGCACAAGAGCGACCATCGAGCATACATAAGTGCATTAGCATAGCTGGGTTCCAATAAAGCTGTATTTAGGGAACTGAAACTTGAATTTCACATAGCTTTCAAATGCCATAAAGTTCATTCTTTGGAAATTTCTTTTCAACCATTTAACAATGTAAAACTCAGGCTTACCTCTTGGGCCATAGGAAAACAGGCACAGTGGGCTGGATTTGACCTGTGGCCATAATATGCCAATCACTGAGCTAGAGAAACAATGTCATCAAAATGGGGAGGAAATTCTGGCTTATTAGTCAATGCCCATTAAGCCCATCAAAATGGTACAAAAAAATGTCTTTGCAACACCCCCATTTTCAAGGAAATGTGAGAGGGCCTCTCTCATAATATGTTGTCCATGAACTTAGACTTATTTTTATAAAATTCTTCAGCTTCTTCCCTGAGGCATCAGTATACAAAAAATCTGAGTTTTAGAGCTTGAAACTGTACCTCTAATAGCTATCTAGCCTTGGGCAAGCCTCTCTTAATTTTATTGTGTGCAAAATTAGCATAATAATTCCTATTCTTCAGTGTTGCTATTACTATCAGAGAGTACACATAAGGCCCTGGCATCTAATAGATGCACAATAAATTTCAGGGACAATTTTACCCTAACATTTAGTTTTTAGAAAATATTATTTCTCAAAGCAATTCCATTTTCTCCTGCTACTTCCAAGCCAGATGAGAGTTTTACCACTTACACTAGCGGTGTCCTTGTGGTCACAAATAACAGGAGTACCTATGGAGGTGGTCGTACTTTTCCTAGTCTTACTGCTAGAATAGGAAACTGGAATTGAAAGGAGAAACATTCACTCAACACACCATCTTTCCGTGCAATCCCAAGTTTCCTCAGGTTATTGTATTATAGTCTACAGTACAAATTCAGCAAGAATGGGGAACCTCTTTGCCTTGTTCCAGGCCACATTCTCAGCCCCTAGGAACAGTACCCGGTATAAAACTGGGGCTGGACATTTTTGTTGAATGAGAGGAGCATCTAAGTCAGAAACTGGAAATTGCCTACAATCTGAAGATATCTTTTCTTTGCTCACAGAGCAATTCTGAAGTAACAGTAATTAGCTGAAAACAAACATAAACCCATGAGATGTGTATGTTTCTTTTATGTAGACGGAATTTAGATTTATTTAACCAATCGGGATCTGCATATTCATATAACAACATGATGTGAACTAACTGTGGCTGTTTCTGATTAAAGTGTCATGCTTTTCTGTAAGACTGTGATCAAATCACATCAAGCCTTTGCTTGAGGACTAGAGGGAGCAGAGAGGCTGGTGTGTCATAAGCAGAAAAGAACTGGTGCCCAGCTCAAGGAAACGGAGGATGAAAAGACAAACCACAGGTCCCCGAGGTGGTGAGACCTATGTGTCACACCCATGCAGCATTACGAAAGGTGGCACGATCTTGGAAGGGAAAGGCATGTCCATGCCTTAAAATCCAGAACTGATCCCAGGACTTGGCCTCAATGGCAGCCATTGAATAAGTGATGGAGGCGAGGCCCCTGAGTTTGTAACACACCTTGAACAGACGTGCCAGCCAGGGGGCTGACGATTATATTAATGAAAGTCATGCTGGCTATTCTGACAAATTCCCATATACATCCAATATCCATGGGTGTGTACTCCTGTATTTCAAACAAATGGATGTATTCCTGTATTTCAAACAAATTTATTTCCTATATACCCAAACACAAGAGTAGTTTATTTCTCTTCCACATCAAGTTCAAAGACACGTTTGTGATTGAGGAGCTGGCTCTTCAGGCTCTCTAATTCCTCCCTACGTGGCCTCTACCATCGCCTACTCAGTTTTCTAAATTGTCATCTAAAGCAAGCAAGCGGATGGCATAGAATATGCAGAATTATGTATGAGACGTTTGTTTTGTTATTGTTGTTGTTGTTGTTTTTAGGGCCACATCCACATTATACAGAGGTCCCCGGCCAGTGGCTGCATCAGAGCTGCAGCCTATACCACAGCCACAGAAACACCAGATCCAAGCCGCGTCTGTGACCTGCCCCATGGCTCACAGCAACGCCGGATTCCCCAACCCACTGGGTGAGACCAGGGATTGAACCGAGTCCTCATGGATGCTTGTCAGACCCGCTCCCACTGAGCCACGTCAGGAACTCCACAAGACCCTTTCCTGACCACAGCGGAGTTCCCTGCTTGCTATCTTAGTCCTCTATTCACTCCACCTTAAGGTGTGAGATTCTTTTCTTAATTATTGCTCTATCATTTTGGACCCTCACCTGCTCCAACTTCTTTCCGTGCCCTTTTCCCCTTAGAATGAGTTTTTCTCCCCTGTCGTTGATCAAAGCTTCCTATCAGCAGTGGTTCTTGCAAAGAAATGGCTAAGATCTCAAATCTTTGACCAGTCTCCTATCGCCAGCTCCACACTTGTTCTTCAAGGAGCTATTTCCAAAGGATACTCCAGGCAATAGAATGCCTGGTATTACTAGCTTGTCGTTCTATTATAATTTTGTATGTAGGTGCTATGTCATGAATTGGAATGAATAATACAGCAACCATAAACACCTTATTAATGCTATGCCAAGTTTCTAAACAACTTCGTCCATGTTTCCTTTCTCATGTTCCCTCGCGTGCCCCGACCTGTCTTTCAAAGTCCAGGGCACAAAAGAAACAAATGGCGCTTGGCCACCGAATGACGGGTGCATTGAAACAGGCCACGCAGTTAACCCCCTTGCTGCCAGCCTTCCTGAAGGAGGTAACACCGTGCTCTGTTGGCTGGATTTCAGGTGCTAGAAAAGCCTGTGACTGACGGCTGCAATTGCAGGATGAGATGGAGTTCAGCTAGTGGGAATCAGAGAGACCACAGAGTTAAAAGGTACATCTTACTGCATCCATAATATAATAAAAACCCCCAAAAGGAGACAACATGACTATATTATACATCTGATTTTCTATAGGATTACTAAATTAAAAGCGGTTCATTGTAGAAAATTTGATACATGTAAGAACTAAAACAAGAAAAAGATGGTCAAATAGTCACACCGCATAATCTCAGTCGCTGGTTGATAAATTCTTAATTATCCTATAATCACCTATTTGTTTTCACATCTGTGCTATGCGTGAGTATGTAATTTCACCTATTTAAAGGCTTTTGAGAAAAACAAGAATGTGATTATAGCTTCATTCCCCACAAAGTTATACTTGGCAATTGCATCAAAAAACTAGAGTGAATGAGAATCTGGAGCCCAAAAAAATGCATGAGGAAAAACACAGGCATAAACAAATATTAATGCTATAAAAATAAAAAGAAGGTAACAGGTGAGAGGAAAACTTCTATATAAGCATTTCTCTAAGTCAGCCTCTCCCACACATTTCTGAAAGAAATCTAAAGGCAGCTGCCTCCAGATGGATAATGGTTTCAAATACAACCACCTCGATTTTTTTTTGAAATTTGGGAACTGTCATAAATAAACACACTATCATTTATTTGTCTTTGATTTTTTCATTCTTACTTCTAATTCTAGCAACTAGGAAAAAATGAAATTTATGATGCCAGTTTTAAGGCTTTTAAGATTTCCATCTTTTTTCTTGGCTGTGCTCTGGCACACAGAAGTTCCAGGGACAGGGATCAAACCCATGCCACAGCAGTGACCTAAGCCATAGCAGTGACAATGCTGGATCATTAACCCACTCAGCCACCAGAGAACTCCAACCATCTTATCATTTTTACTGCTGCATTTAACTTGTATGATTTCCTAAAAATGCTACTTGTGAATTTCAGATTGTTAGGCGCTCAAACATTAGACTGTGTGCTTCCTGACTTAGCTGTACTTCTTTTTTCTGTTTTTGTTTTCTTTTGTTTTGCTTTTTAGGGTCACACTCATGGCATATGGAGGTTCCCAGGCTAGGGGTTGAATCAGAGCTCAGCTGCCAGCCTACACCACAGCCACAGCAACATGGGATCCAAGCCACATCTGTGACCTCTACCACAACTCACAGCTGACCTACCACAGCTCACAGCAATACCGGATTCCTGACCCACTGAGCAGGGCCAGGAATTGAAACCACATCCTCACGGATACTATTCGGATTCACTTCTACAGGACCACAATGAGAACTCCTAGTTGTACTTGATTTGATATATAAACGTGGCACATAGACATTCTTTACTGCTTGCCAAATTTAAATACCAGTTGTTCTAATCCATGGTCAAATGATGGATCTGATCACATTTCTAGATTAAGGGTACCGAAAATACAATTCTGTCTGGAGACAAAAACAATTCAGTGTCCACATTAGCAAACAACTGAATGCTTGATGCATCAATGTGTTAGGTGTCGACATAACTAAATATCAGCACTAATTTTTAAATGGCATGCTTGGAACAAAGAGGCCATTAATATAAACCATGACAAATGTTTCAGCCACGTTCCATTACGATAACTCAATAGTTTCATTTGAAGTGTGCTATGAAAGTCTGCAGAGTAGAATGTTTCCTATGACAAATCAGATGATTGTTTAGAATTCCTTGGAGCTTCCTGAGCACCATGGGGCAACGGGGGGCGGGGGTGGGGAATCAATTCATGTCTGTAATTACCACTGTCTTCATTCAACTGACTTATCCATGGAACTAGGTTGATTTGATTGGCCCCCAGGGAAGTGACGCATCCCCCATTAACCACTGCCTTCTGCTGCAGACTGGCAGAGAACACCGGCTTGCTATAAAATAGTTCCCTGAAAGATGAACACTGAGAAAAATCAAGCAATCAATGAACTAAATCTGGGACGCAAGGAAAAAAAATAGAAAATTGCCAGACGTGCGTCTGCGCCTTCTTTCGGAAAATGAAAGAGGAAAAGACTCCAACAAGCCAATCAACAAATTTCCGACTTCATTTAAAGCTGGCTATTTTCAGCACTTCCCTTTTGCGTAGCGCAGCGTGGGTTCCAAGCATTGTTTTTCCTTGCTTCAGAAAGTGATTGCTTTTTATAGGCATGAATTCCATCATTCTTAAGCAATTCTATGAGTTAATTGAAAACCATACATAAACACATGGATTAATTTTATAAGGTTTATCGTAGGAAACAGCAGTCCAATATGGAATCAGTCGTATTTGGCATATCAGAGGAATAAAGTCATGATTCCTGTAGAAGCACAGAAAGAAATGAGTCCTGATGGTCTCACCCTAGAATTATTTTCTTTTACACTTTAAGGCCTTCTTCTGTGTCCCAGGAAAAAGAAAGAAAAAGAAAAAGACAAATCAGCTATAAGAAAAAAATAAATTATTAAAAGAAAACACTAACACATGTCTGATTAAACAATTGTGTTTTTCACACAATTTGATACTGCTTGCTGTTGTTCATAAATCATTTCCACAGAACAGTTTAATTTTAAGACACTCATGACCTTAAAAAAAGACCTTAATTTAAATACATTGCAAATATCTAAGTACTTGACACCAAAGTGTTAGCATAAATGCTGGGGTTTGAAGAAGGGGCTCTAATAGGTACATAAAGATTAATAAGGCAGGGTATTAAAAGGTACCAACTATGATGTATACAACAAATAAGTTACAATGATATACTGTACAGTGCAGGACAGCCAATGTATTATAATAACTATAAATGGGGTGTAACCTTTAAAAATTATGAATTACTATGTTGTACCCTGAACATTATATCTTGTAAATCAACTACACTGCAATTTAAAAAAAAAAAAAAAGGTGAATAAGGCAATGATCTTGCACTCAAGAGATGCAGAAAATCTACCATGAAGAACAACGAACTGCGCCTTTACAGACGATGAAAGGACTGAATACAATTAGGTTGCAAGAAGGACTGTCCAGAGCCCCTAGCCTCAGTGGGTATGTTCTTTCTGGGCAATAAGGAGCCACTTTCTCTTTCCTCTGTCCTACCATTCTGTGCCAGGAGCATGGCAATGGTAACTTGACCCCTTGACAGCAGAGTGGACAAGAAAGAAGGGATGTTGGAGTTCCGATCGTGGCTCAGTGATTAACGAATCCATCTGGCATCCATGAGGACGCGGGTTTGATCCCTGGCCTCACTCAGTGGGTTAAGGATCTGGTGTTGCCATGAGCTGCGGTGTAGGTCACAGATGTGGCTCAGACTCCACATTGCTGTGGCTGTGGTGTAGGCTGGCAGCTGCAGCTCCAATTTGACCCCTAGCCTGGGGAACCTCCGTATGCCAAGGGTGCAGCCCTAAAAGACAAAAAAAAAAAAAAAAAAAGAAAAGAAAGGAAAGAAAGGAGGGATGTTTATTTGTTGGAGTTTCATTTTACTTAATTTCTATTTTTATTTTATTGGGATACAAACCCTCAGCCCGAGATCCACCCCTGAACAAATGTTTGAGTGTGCGACACAGTACTGTTATTGACAGGCACAACGTTGTACAGCAGGTCTCTAGCACTTACTTGTCTTGCACCACTGACACTTGATACAGGCTGATCAGCAGCTCCCCCTTTCCCCTCTCTGGCTCCGGGCAACATTATGCTATCTGCTTTGGTGGGTCTGACTATTCCTCATATTGATCAAATTATGTATATCTGTCCTTCCTTGTCTAGCTTATTTCACTTAGCATAATGTCATCAAGGTTCACCCATGTTGTCTAATATTGCAGGATTTTCTTCTTTTTTAAGGCTAAATAATACCATATATATATACACACACACACACACACACACACACACACACACACACACACACACACACACATATATATAGTACTTTTTTTATCCTTTCATCTGTCAATGGACATTTAGGTTGTTTTCGTATCTTCTAAAATTTCTTAAGACTTGTTTTGTAAGGTAACATGGGTCCTGTCCTGGAAAATGTTCCCTGTGTGTTTGAGAAGAACATGTATTCTGTTGTTGTTGGGTGAAATGTTCTGCATATGTCTGTTAGGTTCATTTGGTCTAACATACAAACTGCTTAAAATCTTGCTTTAACATCATTAAAAATATCCGTGTCAAGCCGTTTCTCAAATCGCACCTTGCTAGTACCGTCCTTCTCACCTACCCTAACACAGTGACCTGCTCTCCTGGGCCCTCTCCAATTCTCAAGATGCCTTGTATTCTGATCAACTTTTTCCATTATCAACAGTACGCTTGACCTTGTATCTTATTATATCACTTAATTATTATGCATCATTTTATTCCCTATTTTTCTCTTTAGACCGTGTATTAAACAAAGGCAAGGATTTTTGGCAGTTTGTACATTGGTAAACAGTGCTTGCATGGAGCAGGTGCTTGATAAATATTTAGAAGAGATGAAGGAAGAAAGAACACTAATAACTGCAAATTACTACATATTTATTAGTTAGAGGCAACAACTAATAAATATGAACTTGACATAAGAACCTGAATCCTAACTTTACCATTTCCTAATGCGGGTAAGATATTTGAATGTGCTACATCTCATTTTCTTCATCCACAAAACTTAGAAGCTGATTCAGGAGTTCCCGTCTAGGCACAGCAGAAACGAATCTGACTAGGAACCATGAGGTTGCGGGTTCTATCCCTGGCTGGCCTCGCTCAGTAGGTTAAGGATCCAGCGTTGCCGGGAGTTGTGGCATAAAGACGCGACTTGTATCTGGCATTGCTGTGGCTGCGGCGTAGGCGGCGTCTACAGCTTCGATTAGAACCCTAGCCCATGGGAACCTCCATGTGCCATGGGTGTGGCCCCAAAACAACAAAAAAGACAAAAATAAACAAATAAATATATAAATTCAAACCCATTAATCATCTTGTCCAAGCTGATGCATTATCTGGGTAAACTCTTTCTGGCAACAGTCCTCAACTCTTTAACTTTAAACATTATTTAGTGCTTTCCAGGGGCTTCCCCTACTTCTGTCCCTCAGCTCTTACCTAGAAGTAGCACCCTCAGGATAGTTCTCTAGGCCTTGGGTAATCCGACATCTGCAATAACTTGAATAGTGACAACTGCTTTTCTACTCACTGGAAATTACTTTAAAGAGTACACCACTTAATTTTCTTTTGCAAAATTAGGTGAGTTTAGTTTAATTCAGCATCGCATGTCTATGTGCTAATATCAAAAAGAGTAACAGTTTGTATTTTTTGAGAGTGCAGGAGATGGAGTTCTTCATGTGATTATTGCATTTATTACCAGTAGAATCAGCTTCTAAGTTGTTTTGTTTGTTTGTTTGTTTTTGCTTTTTAGGGCCACACCCCTGGCGTATGGAGGTTCCCAGGCTAGGGGTCCAATCGGAGCTACAGCTGCCGGCCTACACCACAGCCACAGCCACACCAGATCCAAACCCTGTCTTTAAACTACGCCACAGCTTAACCTACTGAGCGAGGCCAGGGATTGAACCCGCAACCTCATGGTTCCTAGTCGGATCCGTTAACCACCGCGCCACGACGGGAACTCCTGAATTTATATCTTTAAATGATACAATCACATTGGCATTTAGAAGCAATGTAATTTAAGATAAAGCTATCAAAACTAAAAATAAAAATAAAAAAATAAAAACTCTGCATTTTCAAGAAAAACTCATTAGCAGAAAAGACAAAAAGATAATTTACCTGAACATCCCACCACTGTGTAAAGAGTACAGTGATCCAAATAGAAAGCCTTTAAAAAGCCGTTCAAGGCTACCTGAAAGTTTTCCTTTAACATGAAGATAAGGGTCTTATTTCTTTCTAATAGTCTATTCTGTAAATGAAAGTTTTCCTTCAAGCTAAAGAGAGCATTCTTTATTTTTTTAAATGATTTTTATTTTTTCCATTATATTTGGTTTAGTGTTGTCAATTTCCTACTGTACAGCCAAGTGACCCAGTCACACATACATGTATACATTCTTTTTTCTCACATTATCCTGCTCCATCATCAGTGACTGGATACAGCTCCTGGGGCTATACAGCAGGGTCTCTTTATTTCCTTCTACTATTTTTTTTCTACCATGACTACTAGAAAACCTTTTTCCCTGGCAAACCACCCTCTGAACAAGAGCCTAATGAGACAAGTTCTTAGGTTTCTCTAAGCTGTCAGGAGTCTCCCTCCTGCAGAGTCGGCTTAGCCATTCTGGAGAGACCACCTTCACTGCAGCCACGCCTACGGGTGCAAGCGGGTTGGAGATTAAAGAAATGACAGAGGGGGAAACATATAAACATTCAGTATTCCTGTATAAAGTGGTTCTAACTCTGAAGCTGCCTATAACAGTACCAGGCAGGTGTATAAGGCCCGGCTCAGAGAAAACAAGGTGCCAGCGTGTCCGCGTAGCCCTTAGATCACCTCATGAGGAACCAGCGTTAAATGGGGCAGCCTTCTGATCTGGGTGACTTATTTTACTGTGTTAATCAAACTTCTTTCTGTATAAATTTATTCAACAAAGCTATTTTACATCTCAAATGTTGAACTATTAATTAAATCCCAAATGTGTGCATATTTAGCTTGTGTTTTAATGATTTAAGTAATTTATACAAAGATACTGAATTATTCAGAAACAGAAAATTTACTGAATATAAAAAGTAAAGTAACATATAAGCTCATCCACAGATTTTTTTTGTTTTTTTTTGGGGGGGGGGATTTTTACAGCATACGGAAATTCCCAGGCTAAGGGTTGAACCGGAGCTGTAGCTGGGGGCCTACACCACAGCCACAACAATGTGGGATCCGAGCCACATCTGTGACCCAGGCCACAGCTCACGGGAAAGCCAGATCCTTAACCCACTGAGCAAGGCCAGAGATAGAACCCACATCCTCATGGATACTAGTCGGGCTTATCACCACTGAGCCACAATGGGAACTTCCCATGGATTCTTTTGAACTGTATCTGACTCTAACGTAAGTTTTTTTTGGATTTTTTTGTATGTTTTTTAATTGCCCACTTAAAATTTACAAAAAGGCAGTTAAAGTATATCATGCAAAGGAGTATAGTCATAACGATGTTTAAAAACGTGTCACAGCTAGGTAATAAATTATCAGTCATCAAAGAATGTCCTGGAGGGGAAAATACATTTATGATAATATTAATGAGCCTCTATCAAAAATATAGTTTAAATTCACGAAAGCTAAACAAGCAAACACACAGGGAGAAAGAAGGCAGAGCCAATATGTGTGCAGACTTAGACTCTGACTCTACACGAGTCTTTATCTAAACTATAGCAGTTGGAATTAGCACTATTAAGATGCAACTATACTTCTGCATCCACATCTAACCAAATTTCCATAATAATTGTGTTAATGAAACATGGCAAGAACAGAGATTTCACTTGCGATAAAGGACGTGTGATCTAAGAATTCAACATTTTTCCCTTGATATAGTTTTCCAAATGTTTTAAACAACTGTCTAATCAGTTTCTATTTTAAGTGCCTCTATCAGTCCCCATAGTTCTATTCTAGAGCCAGCCTAGGATCTACTGATTCTTTCAAAAGGCGTAACTAATAGTATAACTTTTTATTTTATATTAAAGGTAACAGCCATAAAGGCACCACTGACAGGCATTCAGTGTTTATCTCATCTTCACTTAAATGTCGACTTTGAGACAGTCTGCCCATTTTATTCATCAGAAATGTTTGGAAACCCACGCATTACCTTTTATGGCATTCAAGCAGTTTTGAAGCATTCACAACTACTTTTTTGTCAAATCATCTTACAGCCAGTCCAAATGACCAAATTGTGTCAGTTCTACTGGGACATACTAGAGTTTTGTCTTTAGATTCAACTTTAAATTCTCAGACACTGCTTTATTTAACCTCTGACTCAGAAAAAAAAGGTCTTCAGACAAGGTCCATCCAATTTAACACAGTGGTTCTTTACATTTTACCAAAAGGAATTTAAAAATCCTATTAGAATTTATATACCATGTTTTTTTAATATACATTATGCATCACTGTTTCTAGAGTTTCTTGGAATATTACTCTCTCTCATTACATTTTGATAGAACTTACTACATTTAAGATGGAAACAACCTAAATGTCCATCGACAGAGGAGTGGATAAAGAATATGTGGTACATAGACACAATGGAATACTACTCAGCCATTAAAAGGAAAGAAATAACAGCATTTGCAGCAACATGGATGGACCTAAAAATTATCATGGTAAGTGAAGTCAGTCATACAATGAGACATCAACATCAAATGCTATTACTTACACATGGAATCTAAAAAAAGGACACAATGAACTTCTTTGCAGAAAAGATACTGACTCACAGACTTTGAAAAACTTATGGTTTCCAAATGAGACAGGTTGGGGTGTAGGGGGATGCACTGAGGGCTTGGGATGGAAATGCCATAAAATTTGGTTGTGATGACTGTTGTACACCTATAAATGTAATAAATTCATTAAGTAATTTTTAAAAAGATGTGGTAAAAATTTTAAAAAGATTTTCTTTTAAAATTAAATATGGGTATCCATTAAAACTGGTTTACTGAAAAAGATCTGGTCTCATTTTCAGGTAACATTTTTGTTACATCTGCCTTCCATTTCATGTAACAAATGTGTTTAACTCTACTGAACTGAGTTTATCTGTTTCTCTTTAATAAACCAACTGTTAACTGCGTGTGGTTTTCATCAGTGTATTTGTAGCTATTAACATAAACTATGTACTCAACTTACAGTAAATCCCTACTTTAAAAGTTTTTATTTTAATGAAGATTAACTATGTATGCTAATAATGATTCTTAAAAGAGAAGTCACATTCAGGTTATGGAAGAGTGTTCACAATCCTGATAATTCTATAATAATTAAATACCTAAATGTGACATTTTCCTCTTTCCCAAAATGGCAAAACCACATGACCCTTTGCTTTTCATGGTGCAAAAATCTAGCACAAAGTCAGTTACACTAAAGACAGTGCTATTTGCTCTTTCTGCAATACTGAAAGTTCAAGAAAACAGATTTCCTACTCTCAACCAACTATTAAAAAAAAAATACTATAAACCAAAATTACAAAGGATTGAAAAGGGAGAGCTCTAAGTATTTTTCACGTGTACTACTAATTACATCTACCCCACCCTGTTTTTACATAGTTCCTATTAAATTTTATCTCATTAGATTGGCTCCATCTCCTGTCTGGATCATCATGCCAAGAAACAGTGAACACAACCAGGCCAAAGACACAGGCCTTCAACGGGCTATCCAGACAGTTAGTCATGATAATAATGAACCATCAGTTTATTTGTATTTATTTTCATGTTAAGTGGTCTCCCGGTTAGTAAAATTGACCATCCGCTGCACATTTCACTATTGATCCCATAGAACTGTCAAAAACATCTTTGTCAGTCACATGAAATGACGCTCAACATCATTAATCATCAGGGAAATGCAAACAAAACCACAGTGAGATGTCACCTCACACCTGTTAGAATGGCTATTATCAAGGTAACATGAAATAGAGTTCCCATTGTGGCGCAGTGGTAACAAACCCAACTAGTAACCGGGAGGAGGCCGGTTTGATCCCTGGCCTCACTGAATGGGTTAAGGATCTGGCGTTGCCATGAGTTGTTGTGTAGGTCACAGATGTGGCTCAGATGTCGTGTGGCTGTTGTGGTACAGCACAGGCTGGCAGCTACAGCTCCAATCCCTAGCCTGAGAACTTCCATATGCTGCAGATGCAGCAGTAAAGAGAAGGGAAAAAAAAGGATGTGGTAATATAAACAATGGAATATTAGTCATAAAAAAGAATGAAATAATATCATTTGCAGCAACATGAATGGACCTAAAAATTCTCGTACTAAGCAGTAAGTCATTTCTTTTCATTATCTTCGAGAAATACAAATACCATGTTATCACTTATATGTGGAATCTAAAATATTACAAAAATGAACTTATTTACAAAACAGAAACAAATTCATAGACATACACTTATGGTTACCAAAGGGGAGGGGGACTAAGGGAGATAAATTAGGAATTTGGGAGTAGGCGATACAAACTACTACTTATAAAACAGATGAACAAAAAGGCAGTCCTACTGTATAGCAAAGGGAGTTATATTCACTATCCTCTAATAAACCATAATGGAAAAAATTTGAAAAATAGTATATATACATATGTCTGACTGAATCACTCTGCTGTACACCAGAAACTAATACAACACTATAAATCAACTATACTTCAATAAAAAAGAGCATACCATAATTATATGATAAATACCACTACGATGGCAATTAAAGAGATACAAATATATCAAAGCAACATAGTGTACCCCTTAAATTTACACAGTTACATGCCATTTTTGAATAAAAGTCTTAGTCAAACTGTTTAAAGTGCTGCGAGTTCCCATCGTGGCTCAGTGCTAATGAACCCAACTAGTATCCACGAGGACGCAGGTTTGATCCCTGCCTTGTTCAGTGGGTTGAGGACCCAGCATTGCCATGAGCAGTGATATAGGTATTTATTTAAAAAATGAATAAAAATTACTGCCCTTTTCTATTCTACTTATTTCTCCCAATTCTATATTTTTAGGGAAAATATACTATAGTAGGTAAAGTTCAATGAAATCACTAAGTTTATGTCTTGGGATCCAGAAATTTCCAAAATGCAAAGTGGCCTGAACAAATCAGGAACAGAAAGAAGAAACAGAGGTTGCCAGGTATTGACATTATTTTTTATTTTTTTTTTTTTTTTGTCTTTTTGCCTTTCTAGGGCCGCACTCGCGGCATATGGAGGTTCCCAGGCTACGGGTCTAATCAGAGCTGTAGCCGCCGGCCTATGCCACAGCTGCAGCAATGCGGGATTCGAGCCACATCTGCAACCTACAGTACAGCTCACAGCAACGCCAGTTCCTTAACCCACTGAGCAAGGCCAGGAATCGAACCCGCAACCTCATGGTTCCTAGTCGGATTCGTTAACCACGGTGCCATGACGGGAACTCCGGTATTGACATTTTGATGGTAGATACGGTCAGCTCTGTAAGCTACTTCTTAAGACTTTAAAGTCCATTAGAGAGGAGCTCCCTGATGGCCTAGCAGCTGGGGACTGGACACTGTCATTGCTGTGGCTCGGGTCTGCTCCCTGGCTGGGACCTTCCGCATGCCAAGGGCACGGTGTGGAAAAAAAAGGAAAGTAAGTCATTTAGAGAGTATCACAATGCCTATATTTCCAAAGATTTACACACCATAAAAGTTTATACCAGCCTAATATATCCCACCTACACATCTGCATTTTTCTCTTTATATAGTGGAATAATGAATTATATAACAGAATTGAAATATCAAGCTACTATGGAGTTAAAGACTGAAGAAAAGTCGTGTTTACGTTCAATTTTTTGTTGTCACTGCTGTAATTATAATTGAGAACAAAACTGCTGAAAGAAAACAGTATCAGAGTTAATGTACTTTCACTCCACACACGTATTCCTGGATATCATAGTACACAGGAATTAAAAACAAATATAAATATGGCGCATCAATATTTACTCTACATAGGCTATAAAAGTATCCTTCTAAAAATAAACCCCTATCCAGGGAACTTACAATATTGTATTTTGGATATCTGGATTACTCAAACTTTTCTCATTAAGTGCTTGCCAATGAGATGTGCGATAATATTGTATATGTTCTTACCATAAATTAGCACATTCCCCTACTTGAGATTATATTTTAGAATCCTATCTAACATTGATAGCTCGTAACATACGGACTTCAAAAATAAAACTATATATTATATTTCATGTGTGGGTTTTATTTCAAATATATTAAGTCACACAAAACTGGGAAAACTGATAAACATATTCATAGGTTTTGACCTATGAAGTAAATATTTCTGTTCTCCTTTTTTCCCATTAATCTGTTCACTTATTTGCTTAAAAATTGAGTCCTACTGTTTGAAAAATCTTCAGTTAGATTCTCAAGATTTTAAAGAGTCATAGTTCCCAAATTACCCACATTTGCCAGGATGGGATGATTACATGTGTGGGAAGAACAACAGCATTCGCTTATGGCATACCCCTGTTCCTTTATGTCAGACATTCATAACAAGTGACCTTTGCACCGCCATGTACTTATCACCTCGGAAATGATGTTGCAGGTCTGTGTTCCGTTTCTTAGATGGGCAACACACACTGCCAAATTATCCTTAATGACTGTAAAGAGCAGAGGAAGTGCTTAACTTATAATCAGAGTGTAATCTGAAAACTCGGGAGAGTGTGCATGCCTAATTAATATCAATTAATAATAATAATGTCAGTGCACCTAAGACATTTTCTGCAAATTAAAATATGATGAGAATAACATTATACCTGAAATTTTTTTCAAAGTCCTTTTTCCTTCCATCCCTCTTAACAAGTTACTTGTGTTTACTTTTAAAAAGAAGATTTTCATAACAACATGAGCACAGTACTTTCTTTAAATTTTTGTGGGTGGGGGCACGGGGAAGGAGAGGAAACTATTCCATCAATGGAAGATGTCGTGATGAAATCTCAGTTTCCTTAATGACCATGAAATGCAGCACTTGACTTAGTTCGATCAGCCGCACTTGTCAGAGCCATACACTTGCAGCAGCATCCTTGTGCTTTTGGCCCCAGGGAAATATGCCAAAAGAGGAAATGGCTTTTGATTGGATAAACCTTATAGCTCATGAGTATACAAAGACATGCCTCTGTGACGGGGTATTTTTGGTTTGGGTTTGTTTGGTTTTGGTTTGTTTGTTTTGCAGTACATGATAGCAAACATTCAAACACTGTGATTTAGGCACTGCACTCCTCAGCACAGGACAACTCAAGCAAACGGGAGGCATCATAACTCACAGGAGTTATATCTTATCCATAAGTTACTAGCAGCAATGGATGACAGTGAAGAACTGACCCCCATCCATCGCCACACTGCCATTCAGCTCTCAGAAAGTCTATGAGCAAAGAAGTACAACATGATTTATGGTAAGTTGCAAGATACCGCGCTTGCATATTGCTGTGTGTAGAGCAGAGATCGATTCATGGCTTACAAATTTGTCAGACAGTGCATCTTCCAGTCTGCCACTTTCAAATTAAGTGTCACGATGAGAGAAAAATATGGCAATGCCGTGGGGGAATAAAAAAAATACCACATTTTGATTAGGTTATGGAAATGGTGTGGGACAGTGAAAGACAGGAAACCAGAGTTCTCATTTGGTCACAATGTTCAGCCTAAGATCTAGGAGACAGGAATTGGAGAGGAAATACATAAAACAGAAGAACAGAAATCCTACAACTAAAGGGAAGATGGTGTCTCAGATTGCAGAACAGAAAGGAAAAAAAAACATTACTGATTATCAAGGGAACTGTCCAACCTCTAGCTGCTAACATGAGCCTCTAAATATTGTAAATGAAACGAGCTTGCAGCTTTACCGTTCAAATAAATTTATGCAGATATCATCATTCTGTGAATATTTATTTGAAAACCCTCAATTTATGCACTTTCACTTTTATTTTATGGCTTTGAAGGTGAGCCCAATTAGAGGCAGGTGATTAAATGGTGGATCGTCTCCTTTCTCGATACACAACTGTAAATTATTCTCATTTTAAGACTTAAAATCTATCTTGGGCTAATGAGTAGGGCAATTAAACAATTAAAACTCTGCTGACTAATATTAACATGACTCTGCAGCTGTAGATCTGCCTTTATATGATTTTCCAGAAGCTTTGTGGATTTGATGTGCATTCATCCCAGTTGCTTACATCAATACCTCAAGACAGAATCAGCAGGCATGGCCTTTAGATTCTTCTTGCTTTAGACAAAGAGCAAAGGAGCTATAGTACATATATAAGTGAATGTGGGTTTTCCCTTGGCAAGTGAAAAGTGCCCAGATATTCAGTATGATGAAATGCCTTCTTGGACTCCACACACATTTTGAAACATATTAGCACACCGGCATCTGAATTCTGTATCTTTTGTCTTAAACCTGTTTCTCTGCTTCACGTCGGTAAAAGTCATTTCCATCATTGCAGTCTCCATCACCATGTACGATACACACTTTCCCAAGTCCTATCAACTCTAACTCCTAAACAGATGTCAAGGGCTTCCAGCTCTCCTTCTACTACAACTCCCGCCGCTCCCCCAAAGACCTTCTCAAAAAGTAAATCCAACTGTGTGCCTCCCAACCTGCAAAGTCCTCCATGTTTCCCCATTTTGGATAAGGTTAAGCTGCAAATCTTTAATGTGACATAAGAGATTCTTCAGTTCCTGGCTACTGACTACCCCTGCAGCTAAACCCCACATGGCACCTTCCTCCTCCCTCGCTACGGCCAGGCAACCAGGTCTCCTTTCAGTCCCGTTCCCCACGCTTTACTTGTGCTATTCTCTGTGCTCAGAATCTCTGCCTCCTCACCTCATGCTCCTGAGTAACTGATCTTCACTGTTTGGGGGGTAATTTCTCAGAAGAAGCTGTCCCTGACATCTAATTCTGATGGGCCTTCCCTCTTCTCCTCTCTCATAGCATCCTAGGATTCTCAATACATTCACCAAACTCTGGATTTTTTAACTTGCGTATTTGCTTATTTAAGATCAGTTTTGTCCACTCAGCTGTAGACTTCACTACTTTTTATTCACCTCTCTGCATTCTGCATAGACAACAGCCTCTGACACAGGATGATCTGCCCTCCATCAAGGTCTGTGTGTGACTAGTGATGAATCTCAATAAACTCAGATGTGTCAGACATGGTCATGTCTTCATTTCATTGAACAAAAGTCAATCTCTATCAGAGCTTCCATTTTACTGGCCTGGTAGGAAATTCAAGGACAAATATTATGAAGACTCTGTCTCCCTCAAAGGATCATACTGGAACCCAGGGGTGATCCCCGAATTGGGAAGATTTGTTATTCTTAGGCTTCACTGTTGACTGCTGGTAACTGCATGACTCAAGGTCATAAGGACCCTTCTAGTCCCATGCCTCTGTCTCTGTGCCACATGTGGCAGATGAGGATCTGAGTCAATGCTAAAAAGCTACCCAGGGTTCAGTTTCCTTCAGCGTACTTTCTTCGAGGTCAGCTTCCCAGGGCACCACTGGAGAGCAGAAGACTAGTCTTCTCTGCTCACACATGTATCTCCTCTTCCCACTGGGAAAGGCTTCGCTCTGACCTCCTCTGCTCTTGCTGTCCTTGAAGGTATTTTACCAAGAAGACAGGATCTGGGTGGACTACCGGGAGATGGTACTGAATCCTGCCCTTCCTACCAGCCACGTGTCTTTAAACCACTCTGACCTGAACCTCAGTCCCCCCCCAACCTTTTTTTTTTTTTTTTTTGATTTTTAGGGCCACGCCCATGGCATATGGAGGTTCCCAGGCTAGGACTCAAACCCAAACTACAGCTGCCAGCCTATGCCACAGCCACAGCAGTGTGGGGTTGGACCCACTTCTGTGACCTACACCACAGCTCACGGCAATGCCAGATCCTGGACTCACTAAGCAAGGCCAGGGATCGAACCCGCATCCTCAGGGATACTAGTCAGATTAGTTTCCGCTGCGCCACAATAGGAACTCCGGTATCCCTCTCTTTAAAATAGGGATGACAATGGCACCTACCTTGTGGGATCACTGGAAGATTAATGAAATATCTTGGCATAGAGACTGGCTTCATAGAAAACACAGAAGAAACGCTAGTTTGCATTACTGTGATAAATATAATCCAGGCAATTTCTGTTTTGGGCTCAAGAGGGAAAACTTCCCCTGCAGCAATAAGGTACAAACAGGTTTGGCTTTAATCGTTCCTCCCCGTAAATATTCTAGACAGTAAGACTTGTTTGCCTTTTTCACCACTACATCTCTGTCACAGAGAATGATGTCTGGCCTTAGGGACTCTATAAATACTCCCTTCAAGAGTTCATTAAAAATCACTGGCTAGTTTCAGGAACACTGCAGGGAAACGGGGAACCACCTGGCTCCTCCTCGGAGTGAAGTGCAGCAGGGAGAGGGATGTCTCAGTCCCAAGGCCAGAGTCCTGAGAGCCTGCGCTGAGCAGGACAGGTGCAGGGTACCTGGAGCGGAGGTGCGGATTCACCAGGCTCCCTGTAAGCGAGGGCAGAAGCCTGGCATCGTGGCAGGAGGCGAGAACAGAAGAATCCAAGGGACCTGATACGGAGCAAATGTGGAGCAAGTGCCAGGAAGATGGGAGGGACCAGGCTGGCTTCCTAAGGGGCAGGCATAGCTGTGTCTGCAAGGACCGCACGGGAGCTCGCTGCCTTGCAGTTTCTCCCTGCATCCTATGCAGGGGAGAATGGTATGCACCCATGGGTGGCTGTGAGGGCTGAATGTATGTCAGATCTCCTAGAAGAACAACTGGAAATAGTTCACAGTGGTGTGGCTCACCTCGCGGATGCCCAGCTAAGATTCTAGGTCTGAGGGGGCAAACTCTTCTTCTTAGCAATTCAAGCCTGGGCACTGTGTACACCACCTGGAGCCTAGCTGCTGTTCCACGCATAATTCATTGTTTAACTGAGTGGACATGAACAGGAGGGGAGCAGAGACAGCGACAGAGAAGCTGGCTCTTGAGGGGAAGTTCAATGTGCCAAGAGGCAGAGGGTCAGTGAGAGCTTTCTAGGGACAGGGAATAATTTGAGCAAAGATGAATGGAGGGAAGCGGAACAGGCGAACAGGCGAGTCCTGGGAGCCAGTGTAGATCCGGGGTGGGGGGAGCAGCAAAGGGAGAAGGCATGGGAGGGAGAGGCGGGTAGGAGAGCAGGCCTTCCAAGCCACACACAAGTTTGTGTGTTGCTCAATCTGTAGTTTTCTCTAATTTGTTAACTCTACTGAGAACAAAAAACCTTGTTAAGCAGTCAAGCACAGAGTTTCAGCACACCTAATTATGCATCTCGGCTCCATCTCATTTTGTCTTACTCTGAACGTTACCATCTACCTGTTAACTTTCTAAGTATTCTTGCTCATTTTTATGAGGCACAGGCGATAAACCTGCATATTGAAGCCACAAGCTTAATTAGAGAGAAACTCTAATGACAGTTTCAAGGGACAAGAATGGTGCAGATCTCAAGCTGTCGTCATCTTAAATACCGAATTTTTAAGTTTTTGAAATATTTCTGTATGTTAAACAATGAGAATGCGACAGTTTACAAAACAAAGGTCTTCAAGATACACTTATTTTAAGGTCTCTGAGATACACTTATCAACACAATTTTTTCTTTTATTATACATATTATCTAAATCTTTACCTCAAGCAAAAAATGATTTTTATATTAATAATTGTGATTTGTTTTATCAAGAAATAGCTTTGCACCCTAATTTTTCTATTTCATATATTCTTCATATATAGTTGCCATTTCAACTAACCCTGTTATTTGAAATTGCACTCGATTGAAATGGACAAGCCTATCTTGTCAACACCAGAGGTTCTCAGCTCCCTCTCCCACTACCCCACCCTCCTGCCCAGAACTCCAAAATGCTCTGCATGTAACTCCTTCACGGTATTGCTTGTTTTGCACATTGTAATTGAGTTTATGTACATGGCTTATCTTCCCACTAAACTGTAGGTTCCTTGAAAAGCATACATCCCTAGGACATTCTAACATGCTTTATGCCCCAAAAACAAACAAAAAAATCAAAAACCTCTCAAATGAAAGAAAAAATGTTTAATAATATATTCCTTTGAACACATGGTTTAAATTTAGAAGATTTACCCTAGTAGAACTGATAACAAATTATATATTCAGTTTTCCAGCCTCAATTGCATTAACTGGATATGGCAAAATATGAATATAAGAAACTTCATTTTTTTATGCCGCCCTCTGAATATTTCTTTATTCACGTATTCTAAGCATCTTTTTTTCATACTTTGAGTTTAAAAGGTTTTAGAGTGGTGGTCAAGAAGATAATAAGATACACTTTTAATCAGACTTAAGTGTACTATGTCAAATAATGTTGTAAACTAGGAAGGGCTATTTGAAAATTTTAGTACTGTTGAATCACTTAATAATTGTAGGAAAAACAACATATATATGTAAGATACACACACACGCCCACATCTTTTGGTTCCTTTGGCTATTCCAGGGTCATAGATTGGAATACTATGCAGTGCAATGGTATGTTACGTCACATCATGTTATATTGTGGGAGAAAGCTTATCCTTAAAGTGAGTAGAATTCTAGTGGCTATTAGCTTTCAAACTGTAGCATAAATACGATTGTCATACTACAATGTTGGCACACTGCTCTAGACTGTTGAAAACTGGTATATTTTCCTTTCTCCCTGGAGGAATTCAACCCATTTGCAAATATGAACATGGATATCTGTCTTCTTTAACTTTGTTTTTCCCTGGGGATCCTACTTCAGGACCTGGAAGGACATGTCATGAGCTAGACAAGATGTATGTTGTAAACAACAATAGATTAAACAAAAACTAGAAGGTCATTTCAAATAAAACTTTCTATTTCCCTTGTGATCATGTGTTGTAAATAAATCTCAATCAAATGGCTGTAATTCCTCCGGCCTTGAATACGAAAGGATGAAAACATAAGAGAAATGCAACCTTGTTCTACGTTTATTCACCTGCACCTCTAAACTGGAAGCGAGCCCAGTTCTATACATGTGTTATTTAGCTATGGAAGGAACCAGTAACTCTTTTCTTTTTTCTTTACTGCAAAAGCACTATCAATGCCTATTTTGATTAGATGGATGTTCTCAGATTAATGACCTGACATACATTCAAAAGGGTGTTGACATTATAAATTAACATAATTAAAATCTTACCGAAAAATTTAATAAGTAGATGAACTTGAAATATTTACAATGACATTACATTTTAAATAATGTTTTCATGTAATTGTTAATTGATAATTTAAATACAGATATAGGTCTTTCAAAAATCATGTTTGTGGAGTTCCCATCGTGGTGCAGCGGAAATGAATCTGACTAGAAATCATGAGGTTGCAGATTTGATTCCTGGTCTTGCTCAGTGGGTTAAGAATCCAGCGTTGCCATGAGCTGTGGTGTGGGTCACAGACGCGACACGGATCCTGCATTGCTGTGGCTGTGGTGTAGGCGGACAGCTGTAGCTCCGATTGGACCCTTAGCCTGGAAACCTCCATATGCCGCGAGTGCGGCCCTAAATACTTGTATCATTGATTAAAGAACACATTGCTATGTTTCAATAATACTGAAACATGAATTTCTTTAATGGATCCTTCTAGTAAATATTCAAATAATAAAATATATAGCTAGATTTATCTAAGTTCAAGACGATTTTTATAACAAACAGAAATGAAAACAAATTAGAAAAAACGAGGCAATTTTTGAACATTTTAAACAAATGTGCTTGGAACTATTCAGGCAAATGGGAAGATTCAATGAATTGTGTTTGCTTTTTAATTGTGGTGATGATGCTACTTTTCTAATTTAAAGCTAAAAACAATTATTACATATAATCAGTTTAACTAAAAGCTGGAACAAGTCAAAATAATCATTAATAAGATGGCCAATTTTTCATACATTTAAATAGGGTTGGAAATGTAATTGGGGATGTGTATTAGAAGAAAATAATTATCTTATTTGCCCTATGGAATTTAAATTTTAATTTCCAGGCTTCCTAGCAAATACTACTCAGAAAGTTTCCATCTTCACTTTCCAGTGAAAAATGTTTAAATATTCATTACAGAAAATACCCCCTAATATTGTTGCCCCATCCTTAAATTCTAAAGCTATGGAGCAATTCCTTGGCCACATACAGATATGATATAATTATCAAGATGATTTGGGAGTCTGGGTCTTTACTTCTGGCATCCATGTTTGTGCCACAAAATTTACAACCAACATGCTTTCATTCAGCCTTAATTCAGGGTATTGATTTAATTTTGGTTAGAAAACAAAGAAAATTACTCCTGGTAGTTAATAACAAAACACAGTATGTTAGCAGGTATGCCTGTCTTATAAAATAACAAAGAGGTCATTTCAGTAACAATCTTTCTGCTTCTGTATGTGAATGTTTCAGATAGGGCAAGAATTATAATTTTCAGTACTTAAAATCTTAATATCATCTCTGGCCCCACCGCTTAATTCCATCCTTGATTTGTGAATGTTATTTCAATCATAGGCACTAACTGTAAAACCTCCTTAAAATTGCAAAGTTTTTTTTCTCTTCCCTCTTTCCTCCTTTCCTTTCGCTTCCCTTCTCTCTCTCTCTCTTTGGCTAGAAAGTATCAGTCCAATGGATAAGATGAAAAGATGTTCAACATCATTAGTGACTAGAGAAATGTAATAAAAACAACGAGATGCCACTAAATTCCAATTTGAATGACTACACAAACCAACAAAAACAAAAAAACCCCACCACAGTTCCAACTGGTGCTGAAGATACAGAACAACTAAAATTGTTTTTTTTTTTTTTTTTTGGCCACACACATGGCATGCAAAACTTCCTGGGCCAGTGATCAAACCGGAGCCACAGCAGTGACAACGCCAGATCTTTAACTCACTGAGCTATGGGGAATTCCAAAATTACCTCTTACACATTGTTGATGGAAATGTGAAATGATAAAGCGACTTTGGGGAAGAGTCTGGTAATTTTGTATGAAACTCACCAAACATATACATATCATTTGACCAGCTAATCCTACACCTAGGTGTTTCCCCAAGAATAATTATAACTTAAGCTCATATATGTAAGTATTTGTAAATACTGTAAATATTTACAATGGCTTTTTTAATATAACCTCCAAATATTGGAAAGAACTCAAAAGATCCTTCAAATGAGGACTAGATAAGCGAACAGTGGTACTTCAATACAATGTAACAGCACTCAGTAGTAAAAAGGAACAAAGTATCGAAGCATGCAACAGTATTATTGGATATTAAGTGCTTTATGCTAAGTGAAAAAAGCCAAAATCAAGAAAAAGTGACATTTAGCACAACTCCATATACGTCACCCTGGATAAAGGTGACATCACAGCGAGGAGAACAGATGAGTGGCTACCAGCAGATGTGGATGCTGAGAGGGTAACTGCAAAAGAGCACGGAGGAATTGCTCAGTCAGTGCGACTATTTTAGATCTTCACTGTGATGGTGGCTCCACTGCTGTCTGCATCTGTCAAAACTCACAGGACTCACTTCTAAAAATGGAGAATTTTTTAACTTCTTTTATTATAGTTGATTTACAATGTCGTCAATTTCTGCTATATAGCAAAGTGACTCAGTTATACATATATATACATTCTTTCTTTCACATTATCTTCCATTATGTTCCATCACAAGTGATTTGATATAGTCCCCTGTGCTATACAGCAGAAAAGGGAGAATTTTAATATATGTGACATCTTAATTGATAAATAAGTATATGTAATATCAGGTGGTGATGGCTGCTAAGGAAAAAATGAATTAGGGAGGGGAGATAAAAAATGGCTAATAAGGTGAAATTCGAGGGAGGGTGGATGAGGAAAGAGAAGACCTCATGGCAAAGATGATTTCTGAAACCATCTCCTACAAGAGGTCTGGCATATTTAAGGAGGAACAAGAAGATCAATGTGGTGAGAAGAGAATGAATTCGAGGGAAAGGAAAAGGATGAAGTCAGAGAGCTGTGTGCAGGTGGAGTGAAGATCAAGAAGAACCCAAGAGGTCACAGCTAGGTCTTTGGATGTTACTATGAGGGAGACAGGAAGCTATTAGAAAACTTGGAGCAGAAGATCAATATGATTTGGCTTACATTGTAACAGGATCACTCTGACTCCTGTGTTGAGTAGAAGGCAGGCATCAATGTTAGAAGACTGGCCAACAGATTACTGCAGTAACCCAGGCAAAAAATGGTGGCCTGAGCCATAGATAAGGCAGTGGAGATGGTACAATTTAGTCACATCACAGATACAGTGTGAATATAAAACCAACAGATTTCTACAAACTGGACATCAAATGTTTAAGTAAGAAAGGCGTCAAGGAGTTCCCTGGTGGTTCAGCAGGTTAAGATGTGGAACTGCCACTGCTGTGACACGTTCCCTCCCAAGCCCCAGAACTTCCACATGCATAAATTAAAAAAAAAAAGAAAGGAGTCAAGCAGGCATAGATGGAAAGATTCTTAGACTAAACAATTGAAAGAATGGAACATCTTAATTGAAATGGAGAAGATTATAGGAGGAAATGGTGAATGTGAAAACTTTGTGGATATTAGTCTGGGACATTTGAGTTGAGGATGCCTATTACAGACCCAAATGGAGAGGTCAAGGAGGTAGGTGGAATATCTGAGTCTGGAACTCAGTGGAGAGGTATATATAGATACATAAATTTGGGAGTCATCACAATAAAAAAAAAAAGGTACTTAAAGCCATGAAGTAGTATGAGATCACCAAAGAAGGTGACAGAAAGAGAAGAGGTCCAAGGGCTGAGCCTTGAGACAATATATGCATCAGAAAGATAATTATGGGAACAGATGCACCAAGAATCTGAACTAAGTATGATAAACGTTTTAGAAGATAGAAAAGATACAAGAGAAAAACACTAAAAAACCCTAAACTCAGTAAAAATACATAGTGAAAAATGCAATGGTTGAAATGAAGATCAAAGTGTTTCAAATAAATAACAGGACAGATACAGCTGATTAACACATTAGTAAACTAAAAGCTAAGTTTAGGATTTTTTTTTTTTTTTGGCCTTTTCTAGGGCTGCACTCGCGACATATGGAGGTTCACAGGCAAGGGGTCTAATCAGAGCTACAGCTGCCAGCCTACGCCACAGCCACAGCAACACCAGATCTGAGCCTTGTCTGCGACCTACCATAGCTAATGGCAAAGCCGGATCCTTAACCCACTGAGAGATGCCAGGGATCGAACCCGCAACCTCATGGTTTCTAGTTGGATTTGTTAACCACTGAGCCACGATGGGAACACCTAAGTTTATGAACTTTGCAGAGAGCAGCAGTTATGGGCAAAGAAGAGATATAATAGAAAACCTAAGAGAAATAAAGACTAAAAACAAATATGACAACATCTAGATTATGAAAGTCTGAAAAGGCAGATAATAAAAATGAGGCTGAAAAATGTATAGGAAATAATGGAAATAAATATCCCAGAATTAGATAGATGAGGTGTTTTTTTCATTATTATCTTAAAAAACAATAAGGCCAGGACAAAGTGAAGGAAAATGTACCCAAATTAACCCAGAACTAAATTCAAGTCAATATAAATACAATGTGACTGGGGGGACAGGAGACCAGTAAACAAGGGGACACGAAAGAATCCTAAGGTGCTTTCTTATTAAAGAAAAAGGAGAGAGAGATAGTAATAATAGAGAATCAACTGAGAATCAAAAGAGGGGAAAGGATATTTTCATATGACCCGCAAGAAAACAAAGGTAGAAATATTATCTTAAAAAACAGATGTTTAAGGCAAAAATATCATTTTGGAAAAAAGAGAATATTATATATTTATATATGATAATAAAGGCAATGGCAGAACAGACTCTCTACCACAACTATCATAAACACATTAGGTACCATGTGTACCTAATCATGTTGGCTCCAAATATATGAAGCAATAATTAAACTGTGGAGAGAGCTCATTAAGTCAACAACTGCAGCTTGAGATTTTACACATTCCTCCCAGAAAATGATGTATCAAGCAGACAACAAAGGAACAAACACATTGAAATCTATCGATGCAATTTAAGACATGAGCTACTTAACATACTGTATGTAGAACACAGAACATTTGAAGTCTTCATAAATACCAAGGAAGCAACATAACATCTCATTATACATTCAGTAACCATAATTAGAATAATTTTGTTTTTCTGGTCATAATCTTGAGCCCGTATTTTGTATATTACCCAACTTTAAGGAAATTACTTGGCAATAAAAATTGAATGATTTTTTTCCCATTACTTAATAAATTTTATTACAATTATAGGTGCACAAAAATCATCAAAAAATTGAATGATTTTAAAAACTGGCTGTAATGCATCAAATCTTGAGAAGGATACTTACAGTTATCTCAATATAATTATAAAAAAAATACAAAGAACATAAAAAAATTTTACAATAAGGGAGATTCGACGTCCCCATGAACACCTCTCCTCTTTGTGCAAGCTGAATTTACATTTGTTTTACAAAAGAACTTATAAACTAAAGGAAATGTCAGAACTACATTTTTCTCCTGATAGCCGAAATAACTGTGGAAACATTTTAGCTAGGGAGAAAAATACTAAGTTCTAACAATGAATTTCCATTCTGTCCTGTCCTTTATTGAAAATGTAATGAATCTATCAACTTCATTTCATCATGCAGTTATAAATGCCAGAACAACCTAACAGGGTTAAGAGAAAAGGGTCTTCCAGGGTTAGTGGTATCATACACCCAGCTATGGATTTCAGCAGGTCTTCCATTTTCAAAAAAAGACAGACAGACAGACAAAGACCTAGTTTCATAATAGCCTGCATTTCATCTGTAATATTATCAGTGTTAATGTCACCCTTGATATGTAGCTCTTAATTAAGCTCACTGTTTTGAGTGGCACCTTGACATTTACTGCCTTGAATACTGGCTGAGTAAGGTTAGAAGTTCTGGCAAACAGCTTATATCAACTTCATTTGCTGCTTCCTAAAAAGCAGGTGCCATGAAAACAGACTGCATTAAGTACACTTTCTTCTCCTAAACCAAACAGATTAAAAAACAAAATTTTTGTTTATGTTGTATGTGGTCCAAGTTAAAAAAAAAAATCAAAGGAGTTTGGGGAAGCAAAACAAATACACCAGACATTACCCGTCAGTTCCAATAGAAGGACAACGAGAACAAAACATTCCATTTTTAAAAGAGCCCTCGTGTTAACTAAAGTAATATGCAAATATGCTGACAATTATAGTCTGCTCAGTGCAATCAGAGTGCTTCAAAATATTATAAAAGAACTGTTATAATCCATCAAATTATTCATAACTACTTATACATCAGCACTCATTTGACATTAATATTTCCCATTTGCATAAGTAATTCTAACTAGTGAAGGCCAAACCATTTAACAGATTATTTATTAATTAAGCAATTGATTAATGAGTAGAGACTGGAAAATTGTCATTTGATGTTTCAAAATTCATACGTCTCTTTGTAAAAATGACAATTTCTCCTTTATGGACGCTCAGCCTTCCTAGAGTGACGATCGTGAAACTTATGAACTAGTCTGGTAGTTACTGGGCTTCTGTTCTAAAGCACTCTGTCAAATTTCATTTATTTACAATAAACAAAGTCATGGAAGACGACGTTTAATTTCAAATATTCTTCATAAATATTTTTTTCTATAATGATTCAAACTAGGACAACGTAGACCTGTGTGGCAGGAGCGAACTTAGTCCTAAGAATTTGCTTGTGCCCTTCATGGTTATTGATCCTGTCATTATAAGAGTCACATAGTGTACCAGGCACTGGGAATTTCCTGAGTACTGAGACAAACTTCCTGGAACATGCAACATGCTTTGACAGTTGTTAGTCCTAGGTCCTCTGACCTTTCTGCCCGTCCTTCAGGCTCTCGGTATCGGCACTCTTAACTCTGACAGCGAGGAATCCTCTCCAGGCTGCCTCCGTTCAGGCTGCCTGCTTTCCTGACCTATAGGAGACCCACATTTCCTGCTTCCCCATCAAAACACATCCAGTCGGTCTCATTCCCCCCCAAACTTGACTTTAAACGTACTAATGCTAACATGCTACTCTCATACATTAGAGTATCAGACAAGGATTCTTCCACAGGTTGGGCATACACTGGGCATTCAGATGACCACCATTCCATAGAACAGCTGTACGTATTTATTCAGTAACATTTCTGGGCAAATATTTCATAAGTACCTACACTGTTCTACATATCGTTCCGGGTGTTGGGAACACTAGGAGAACAGCAGAGAACAAGATAGTTAGGGTCCCTGCATTTACAGAATGACCTAGGCGACAAGGCAGTTATTAAACAAATAATTACACAATTGGACGTAAAGGACATCCCCACATTTACAAGATTATTTTCTAATAAAGTGATTGTTTCCTGAGAATATGGAAAATAAACACAAGTTTAAAGAAGGAAATTAAAGAGTCCTAAAGTCCAACCATATAAACCACTATTAATATTTATTCTAATATATTTGCTGTTATATATACAGTATATATATAAGATGCATATATGTTGAAAGGAAATTATAACATTGAGATTATATTGAATACAGCATTCTGTATACTAGTTGAGAGTTCATATTCTATATAACTTTTAACCTTTGCTAATTCAATTAAATATTCACCTAAAATATCATTTTGATAGTGACACCATTTAAATTAACCATCCTTTTTTAATTGATTCCCTGTATTAGATGATTCAGATTGTTCTTTCTTGGCATTAAAATTTTTGCTGTGATAGTCTTGATATAAATTGTTGTGTCTGTTACCTTCTGATAAATATGCATGGTCTTGATAGGTCAAGAGACATGAAAACGATATATAGTACATAGTATATATAATATATATGGTTAAGAAAACCTCAAATAAAGTTGGAGGACTCCTAACAATGGATCAACCCATACAACTGAGGACTCATACAACTGATCAACTTATTTTAAAGAGGAATTATTCGTCAGAGCATTTCTGGTGAAAGAATTACAACCATACTACAGGGACAGGATCAGGAGCCCCAAACACAAACGTGGATGTTTGATATATGACAACAGTACTGCCAAGTACTGGGAAAAGACAGTGTTTTAATAAATAGACATCAATTGGAAGTTCATGTGGAAGAGACTTAATCTTGACTTCTTGCTCAGCTACAAACCCAAGAATATGGGACCTCAGTGTGAAAGGAGACAAAAACGGGATAATATCTCTGTGTCCACGGAGCAGACAAAAATAGGACACAAACCCCACTGTTCATAAGAACTAAAATTGCCTTAGAATTAAGAACATTTGTTTGTCAAAAGAAACCACTGAGGGAAAGAGCAAACCATGAAGTAGAAAAAGGTACATGCAATCAACACAGGAAAAGATTCATTTCCAGAATACAGAAATAATTCCCACAAATTATAAGATAAATATAGGCGACTCTTCATAAAATTGAGCAAAAAACATCAACTGACGAGTCAGAAGCAAGGATATCTGAATGGCATATCGGAGACATTTTCTTGGAAGTGAAAGGAGAAGCTATTGATTATTTCACCAATGGAACGCCTATCAATTGGAACTGCCTTGGTTAGACTGCCAACAAAAGTATGGAAAGATTCTCAACTTCAGTAGGAATCAGTGATGGTTAATTGTATGCATCAGCTTGAATTAGGCTAAAGGATGCCCAGATAGCCATTTCAACATTTTTTTTTGTCTTTTTAGGGCTGCACCTGTAGTATAGGGAAGTTCCCAGGCTAGTGGTTGAATCAGAGCTACAGCCGCTGGCCCATGCCACAGCCACAGCAATGCAGGGATCCAAGCTGCCTCTGCGACATACACCACAGCTCACGACAATGCCAGATCCTTAACCCACTAAGCGAGGCCAGGACTCAAACCTGCATCCTCATGGATACCACTTGGGTTTGTTTCTACTGAGCCACAGTGGGAACTCCTCAACATCCACTGAGATGAACCCACGCCCTTCTTCAGGTGAGACGCCCACCTCTTTCCGCCCTGGGGATCTTGGTTCTCAGCCCTTTAGACCTGGACTGAATCGCACACCAAATTTCCTAGTTCTCCAGCTGGCAGACAGCTGATTGTGGGGGCTCCTCAGCCTCCATAATCGCAGGAGATAATTCTCATATTAAATCTCACACTCTTATATAGCTCTATAGTCTGTGGGTTCTGTTTCTCAGGAAAACACTAATACAGTCAGTAAAGTATCAACCAGTGCCACAATGAAATGCCATCACCAGAAAAGCTAAAACTAAAAACCAAAAAGCACGTCATGTCAAGTGTTGTCCATAACGTGGTGGATCTAGATCGCATACACTGCTGGAGAAGACCTGTTTATTAACACTTGGTGTTTGGCATTATTTATCAAAGTAAAATAGGCATTTCTTAGGGTTCATGGGTTCTAGTCTTAAGGATGTGTTCAGCTGAGCTATGCAGTGATGTGGATCAAAGGACATGCAAGAAATTGCTCCTAACAGCGTTGCTCACACAAATTAAAAACTAGGAGAAAGCCCACAGTCCATCAGTAGCAGTACCAATCAATAAATTTTTGTATACTCAACAATGAAAACAAATAACTGCCAAGATGATCCTCAGAAACATAATATTAAGCAAAAGCAGGAGTCCGCATTGTGCTCAGCAGGTTATAGACCTGACTAGTCTCCTTGAGGATGTCAGTTCAATCCCTGGCCTTGCTCAATGGGTTAAGCATCCAGCATTGACGTGAGTTGTGGTGTAGGTCACAGACACGGCTTGGATCTGGCATGGCGGTGGCTGTGGTTTAATCCAGCAGCTGCAGCTCTGATTTGACTCCTAGCCTGGGAACTTCCATAAGCCACGCGTAGAGCCATAAAAACAAAAGAAAAAAATATTTTTCTAGTTAAAAAAAAAAAAGCAAAAGCAGCCTGACAAAAAAGAAAGCATATTGTTATATTCCACTGACATGAAGTTCTGAAACAGCAAAGCTAATCTCTGTTGACAGAAATCAGGACGGCGACTGCCAGTGGGGACGGTGAGGTGCAGTGACGCCAAGAGGGAGCTGAGGGGGGCGTCAGAGAGGCTGCGAATGTTCTGTTTCTTCTTGTTGGCTGCCTGGGGTTCATTTTTGATCATTCAGCACGCTGCTAATCTTATGATTTTTCCCTTTTTGTTACATATTTTATTCTTTGATAAAAGACTCGTATGTTTAATAAATGCACCAAATTCCTCTCAGGGTAACACAAAAGACAACGAGTAGTATCTGCACAAACACAAACAAAACTGATTAAATGTTCAACTAATCCTCACAATGTATAAACAAGAATGCAAGCAGAAAAACTCAGGTTTAGGGTTAGGGTTAGGGTTAGGGTTAGGGTTAGGAGCTTGAGTTCAATCTGAATTACCTAGAAACTTGCCAACAGTTTCCTTATATAGGCAGAGTCTTGTTTTCATGGGGAAAACAACTCATAAATGTACAAATAACTCCAAAAGATATTAAATGTACAGTTTAATATGAGAATGCTGTTGTTCCAATTGAATAAGCCTGTGGACTGATGCAACATAAAACAAATATTTGGCAGAACTCTACATTAAAAAGTATAATTTCTCAATTACTCTAAAATTGTCTGTGCCTTTATTTGTATGAGAAGTGGAAAAGGACCACAAGTAAAACCCGACCTTGTCATTATAAATACCAGCACTCTCTCACTTGTCAATTCAGTGCTGTTTATGACTGTCAGCGCTAAGAAGCCAATCAACCCTCATTCTTAGCCTATTACATGCATCACCAAGAAAACAAAACTAAGCAAATAAAAACAATCACAATGCAAAACCATAGCACTTGATAACAAATACCAAGTAATAATGGTATTTTGAGAGCTTTCTGAGCTGGTGGTTGTGAAGTGGCCTACAGAGAAATTTACAAGTAAGAATATTAATAGGAAATTGAAAAGCAAAGTTAACTCCTGAACATCATTTTGCCATAGATGTTCTGACCTGTATTTGTGGAGCGAATACTAGTTTCCAGGCCCACAGGTAAGAAGTCACTTATCTATTCCTTTGTTTGAATCAACTTGTGAAATCCTCAAATTATACACTGTTATTCTCAGGAGCTATTTCAGATAGTAGTGGAGTTCTAAACCCACGAGCCACAATCAGAACTCCCCCATTCAGCCTTCTTAATGCTCAAAACAGGGTCCAGGCTGAAGGCTCTCAGTGCATGAACAAGTTGTAACAACAGTAATCTAGACTATTAAGAAAATATTCCGATAATTCAAACCAAAGATTATTTTTCCTCCCTTGGCTATAGATTTCACTTAATAAAGCTTCTTCTGATACATGTTATTATTTTCATTTTTCTTTGTAGTTGGCTTTGGTAAGGAGTTTCTGGTCTCCTATCTTTAAACCTGAGAGTTTTGCGATAACTGTATTCATTTTTGTAGAAGAACGAATATACGTTTTTCCCTGATCACATGAATTATGTAAATACAATTTTGTTTTGGCTGCAAGGAATCTGAGAAAGGTACCCTCGGTGTGATTAGACAGAACATTCTTTGAATCATTTATACAGAGTAGAAAACAAAACTGTGCTAAGCTTGGTGCTGCCCTCTGCAGTCCAGTCATTTCATGGCCCCCATATGGTCATAAGCCTGAGTCAACCAGACTCAGACTGAGAAACACCTAATGAAGACAACTGGGCAGTGTCTCTGCTGTTGCCATTAGCGCCTGAGGTTGGAAGCCGTGCTCGGGACTGACACGGTATCAGCATTGGGATGAGGGTCTGGGAAGCAGTCCAAAGACTAAGATGAGAAGTTTCCTTCTCTTTTAGGGCTCATGACTCTCTTTTGACAATGCAAAACTAAGGCATGACAACTCCTGAAACATTTGCAGTGATGAACAGGAGCTGCCCTGACCAACGGAAATGAGGCTGAGAGCTGGACTACAAGGGAGTTTGTGATTGTTCTGAGCCTCCATGATAGCTGTGACTCCTGTTTTATCACAATCTTGAGACATTTTATGTAAAGTTTTAAGTTAGTCTCCACTGTGTTGTGGGTAGTTAAAGCACACCCCATTCTCCAGGAGGAGGAGGAGGGAGCCCACGGCCCCCTGGCAGAGGGAAAGGACCTCCCTGCCCACGGAGGCAGCAGCATGGCCAACAGCAGGGGTGGGGGCTAGTGAGAAGGATGAGGACCTGAGAAACTGTCCCCAGACAAACAGGGAGCAACCTCTGGAGACCTCTTAGAAACCGCTAAGGGTCCCTCTGAAAGGGAGTAATTTCCAAAAATTAAACCAGTGGTGCCTCACACTATCATCAGCTGGATATTAAAAGTGAATGTGGGGAGTTCCCACTGTGGTTCAGCCGTGATGAACTCAACTAGTATCCATGAAGATGCAGGTTCAATCCCTGGCCCCACTCAGTGGGTCAAGGATCTGGCATTGCCGTGAACTGTGGTGTAGGTTGCAGACACAGCTCGGATCCCAAGTTGCTGCAGCTATGACGTTAGGCTGGCAGCTCCGAGGCTGGAAACTTCCATATGCCGTGCGTGTGGCCCCAAAAGTAAATGTGGTTTTATGTTTTTACTCATAAGCTGGTGAGGTCTGATATTTGGGGATTACAGTAAATTTAAACAATAGATCCAAATGATAGGTAACATGTAAGCACCTATACATAGCCTGTATTTTTTTTAATTTTGACTTTTTATTAAATATATTTTTGTCTCTGTTGTTATTATTTAATATTTTGTTGTATGTGTTCTTGTGATAAAATACATATACAAAAGCAAAAGTGAGGCAGGAAGTTGTTAAAAATAACAATGCTAAATAAGCACCCAAACACACAAAAGCAACACTAGATTTTCATTTAAAATGCATTAGCTTTTCATGTGGCGATGTGACCTAAGGAAATACACTTTGTATTGCTGGGGTTTAGTTTCTTTCTCTGAAACATGAGTGAGTTAAGGTGAATGTTTTGAGGTCCCTTCCATCACTGGGCTCCAACCATGAAATTTATGTTTATGTAACTTTAGTATAATATCCTGAAAAATATTTTCTGTGAAGTGAAGGATTTCATTCTTGGCAACTCTATTAAAAAAAAACTGACTGAAACTCTCAAGGGGCTGTGCTATTCTTTTAAAATAGCTAAATATGAAAACTACAAATATTTTCTGAGAGAAACATGATGATTTGGAAGTTTATAGTCCTAGAAATGAGAAAGATAAAAAAGATTCCCCTTAGTTCGGGAATCACATGGAAGTTCATATGAATGAATACGGAGACCCTATGAATAAAACAGCATGTGTCTGTGAGACAAGGAACATGTAAACAAAAGAACTGCACCTTAAGGTCGAGCTGGACCAAAAACCCCCTCCTTTCCCTTCACACAGAGACTAATCAAGGGAAGAATAACACAGCTAATATAATCTACAGCTGAGTAACTTCTGTCTTACACTTTAGGCATGCATGGACATTTTAATGAGACGTCTTTGTAATTATTTCTATTCATCCCTTCACTTTGAATTTATGCTTTATCTTGTCACTTTATTCAATCAACAGACAGACTGGCCACCAACGTGTGCCTGGAAATCAGCATAAGGAAAGAAGCATAAGCCAACTTCTCTTCAGTCTAAACAGTGCAATATTCTTCAGGGATCCTTCCAGTTAAAGACAATGCTTATATATTAGCTTAATAAGGAAGTAACAACCAATTGAATTAGACTTCCCAATTAAGCAGTGGGATTAGAGCTATAGTTTATAAGGCTAATATTGATAATAACCATTACTCTGCTAGACAAGGTAATATTCCAGCCTGGTTGCAGCCTGTATTTCTTATCTATCAAGCAGAGCCTCCAGTAATAATCAGGATGCTTTCCAACTTTGCCTGAGTAGAGATGTAAGCCATCTGGAAATCTGACTTTCAATGTTAAACCAAGAGTTTGCAATCCTCGTGGACAAGGACCAAGCAGTTGCATAAAATGCCAAGTAGTTACCGAAAAAAAAAGGGGGGGGGGGATAGGAGGAACTCTGTGTCCAGAAGAATCACCACATTGAGACCAGTCATCTGCACAGGCTACACATTCTTCTCATTTTTTTCTAATAGTAAACCCTCGCCATTCCTGACCAAGGACACAATTATCCAAAGAGAATTCACTTTTACCAAAGGGACAATTGCTGCAGTTGCCAACAAGTCGCATTTACTGGATTACAACAATTTCCTTTATACATCTTATGTATACTTTTAAATTTGTTTCAAGTCAAGGGGCCTGTTAATGGGCTGACCTGCGTCTTCCAAAAAGCTATGTTAACACCCTAAACTCTAATACCTAGAATGTGTTTATTTGGAAATAGGATTGCTGCAGATATAATTAGCTATAGGGAAAGGTCATTCTGGACTAGAGTAGGTTCTCGGTCCGAACTGACTGTTGTTCCTATGTAAGGAAGACAGAGACATACAGTCAGAATATCCTGCGATGACAGGGACAGAGATTAAAGCAATGCAGCTACAAGGCAAGGACATTGTATTAAGCTACAAGCCAGTGGAAGTTAGGAATGAACAAGAAAGGATTCCACCTGGAGTCTCAAAGGCAGCATGGCCCTGCTGACCACTAGATTTGGGATTTCTTGACTTTTTAGCTGTGAGACTAAAAAAGTCTGTTTTTTCTTTGTCTTTTTTTTTTTTTTTTTTTTGCTTTTCAGGGCCACACCTGTCGCATATGGAAGTTCCCAGGCTAGGGTTCAAATAACACACTGTGGCCTACACCACAGCTCACAGCGACGACGGATCCTTAACCCACTGAGCGAGGCCAGGGCTCGAACCCACATCCTCATTGATACTAGTTGGATTTGTTACCGCTGAGCCACGACAGGAACTCCAAAAGTCTGCTGTTTTAAGCCACCCAGTCTGTGATACTTTGTGACAGAAACCCTAGGAAACTAATATAGGAGCTCATGAGGAAGATCTGATGAGCTTTAGAAATCACTTTGTTGGTGTATTAAGCTTGGCTAAAATGAAGACTCCTCCACCATCAAAGAGAATCTAAAGTTCCTCCAGCCCTTGCTGCATACCTGACATTGTTCTAGATATTTTATAAATATAATTTTATTTAATATCAAGTATTATCAAGTATTCAACCCATACAATGAGTTAGATTCTAACATTACCCCAGAGTACAGAAAATAATCTGAACTAATTCTGTTTAAATGAATATCCTTTCAAGGAAAGTATTATTCTGCTCTACAGATTGTTTCTGGAGAATGAGGCAGATCTTACAACATTATGCAACTTTCATTGTATTAAGCACCAGAAATTTACAATGTTTTATTTTGATGAGAAAAATAATTGGCAGCTATCTCTGTCTTCAAACTAATTACATCAAAGTTAAATCTATAGTAAAAACAACAACAAAAAAATATACAGACCTATTCTCTCATATTAATGTAATGTGCTAATACTCATTAGGTATAATAAATTGCAGTGGCTCATATACCACTCTATGATACATGGAGAAAAGCCTTTTAAATCATTATGTTAAAAACGAATACTTGATTTAGGTGGATGGCATATCAGTTTAAAAAAATACTAAAATTAAAAAAAAATTAACTCCATGAAATTATAAACTAGATTATAATTTTTTATAAAGTATTTCAAATTTTTGATTGCCAATAATTACTGGATATTTTACTCTTATTTTCTACCTTTTCTACTCTCTTTGTTCATAAAGTATTTCAAAACAGCTACAAAATGCTAATGACTAATAAAAGCCCCCAGAAACTTACAACATCCATATATCAAGATGTTGCATGAAAAATCAGTGACTCTCTAAATTCCTCCAGACATATGGTTTACAATGAAATAGTTTATTGCTGAATAAACATTCATCTCCGACAGAGGCAGCAAGAGCCACTTCTCCACCTCTAGATTTTTCTAATTCACATTCTTTAGCTGAAAGCAAACACATCATTTGAATTTACTTTATTCCTACATATCCTCATTTCAAAATATCAAGAACTTCCATCGTTTGGCAAGTCATAAAGCTTTGAAATTGATTTTTGTCATTATTATTCTTTATTATCAATTTGGGCACTCCATCAAAATCAGCAAGATGGGCTTTATAATTTAATTGCTCAATAATAAACATGAAGTAATACAAGCCTACACCCCAGGTTTTCTATTTGCAAATTTATTGTGTGTTTGTATATTATAATTCTTGTTTTGCTCTACAGCAAAAGATAATACATTTATAAAATATTAAAGCTTTATAACATGTAATTACACAGATAAAACACTGATATATACAACCATGTAAAGAGCTTCTGAAATTTATAATACAATCATCTGTAAAATAAAGTTAAACCTATAACAACTAAAAAATACAAACTATCCACATGAGGAAAAGTTCTGTAATGATACAAATGTACAGAAAGTCTATAGGAATCTGGCAGTGGCTGCTGCTAAGAAATGGTGCAAAGACACATGTGTGTCTTATCCCTTTCTCTCTACCACTGTAACAGAATCACCAAAACCCTTCCCTAGAGAGGAAAGAAGACTCCAAAGATGCACTGTTGTTCTGAGTTTGGTCAGAGGACGGGTGACTAGAGGTTTCACATGTACAACTGCATGTGTTCATTCACTTAAACAAATATTTACTGCTTGGTATCAATTACGCCAAAATCAGAAAGATGAAGTTCTGACTTTTAGGAGGTGACTTCCAAGTAAGCAGAGTTTGTAAATGGCACTACTTGAGGCATGTTTTGGCTATCACTAAATGACGACCCCAATTTAGCAGCTTAAAACAACACACGTTCATTATCTCACTGAGGCCGTGTGTGAGGAATGGCTCAACTGCACCCTCTGCTTCTTGGCCTATCACAAGGCTGCAATCTAAATATTGGTGCAGGGCCTATGGTTTCATCTGAAGGCTCAACTAGTGAAAGATTTTCTTCCACACTCCCTCGGTGGTTTTTTGCAACGTTCCTTTTCTGTGGCCTGCCAGGCTGAAGCTTGCAGTTCCTCACTGACTACTGGCCAAAAGCTATACTCTTATCTTTGCCATATGAGCCTCTCCTACATGGCAGCTTTCTTCACCTAAACATGCAAGCCAAGAAGGCAACAGAGAAAGCCTTCTAGCAAACCGGAAATCACAGACTTTATAACTTAATCACATAAGTAGCATTCCATCTGTTTTGCCATATTAGTGAAAATCAAGTCACTGATTTCAGGCCACTCTCAAAGGGAGGGGATGACAGGAGGTCAGAGATAAGACGGCAGAAGAGAAGGACTCAAGCTCACCTCCTCTCATGAAAACACCAAAATTACAACTAACTGCTGAACACCCATGAACAAAATAGACTGAAAGCTATATCTACATATAAAAAAACTACTATGAGGTGCCACCTTACATCAGCCAGAATGGCCATCATCAAAAAGTCTACCAGCAATGAATGCTAGAGAAGGTGTGAAGAAAAGGCAACCGTCTTACACTGTTGGCTGGAATGTAAATTGGTACAACCACTATGGAAAACATTAGGAAGGTTCCTCAAAAACACTAAATATAGGACTACCATATAAGCCAGCAATCCCACTCTTGGGCATTTATCTGGAGAAAACCAGAATTTGAAAAGATACATGCAGCCCAGTGTTCACTGCAGAACTATTTACAAGAGCTAAGACATGGAAGAAACCTAAATGATGGCAACAGAGGAATGGATAAAGAAGATGTGCCATATCTGAGGGTTTGGGACAGAAATGCTATCAAATTGAGTTGTGATGATTTTTGTACACCTACAATTGTAATAAAATTCATTAAGCAACGGAAAAAAAAAAAGATGTGCCATATATATACACAATGGAACATTACTGAGCCATTAAAAATGAAATAATGCTATCTGCAGCAACATCATACTAAGTGAAGTTAGATAGTGAAAGACAAACATCATATGACATCACTTATATGTGGAATCCAAAAAAAAAAAAAGGATACAAATGCAAATGAACTTATCTGCAGAACAGAAACAGACTCACGGACTTTGAAAACACACTTACGGTTACCAAAGGTGGGTAGGAGGGATGGATTGGGGGTTTGGGATTGGCACATGCACACTGGGTATATACAATGACTGGCCAATAGGGACCTGCTGTATAGCACAGGGAACTCTACCTAATATTCTGTGAATATCTATATGGGAAAAGAACATGAAAAAGAATGCATGTGTGTATATGCACAACGGAATCACTTTGTTGTACAGCAGAAATTATCACAACCTTGTAAATCAACCATACTTCAATAAAACTTTAAAAAATGTGGGGAAAAGGGAGGAAATTAAACAAGAACATACACAAGTAGGTGGAGATCACTGGAGGCCCTTTTAAAAATCTATCCGAAGACACCACAATGACCTTCTTCGTGTAGTTATTTTTACCACCAGCAATCCATCCTAAATTCTCTACTACCACTCCTCCTACTAGTGGAATCACTCTGGGCAAAATCTGTGCCTTTATTACTGTGTGTTTGTATACTACCAAGGTTATGTTAGATGATTAATTCTCCTGTGCATTCCATGCTATGGGACAGAGAAAAGATCAATTTTGATGAGATGCAATAGTAAAAGGAGTTTTGCAGTATGAGCTAGGAGGATCAACCCAGAGGATGCCATATGGAGAGGAAAGAAGAGAGGAGGAGAAGTAGAAGCAAAGGCCTTCACTGACTGTCTGTTACCCTAAGATATTAGTAACAATACAGATAACAGTAAGGCTACTCTTATCACCAGCTTAGTTATGGTCCCTAAATATTTACACTGTCAGACTACCCTCCACCTCTATGACTGTTGCTGGTGATGAGATGCTTAGAACTGAGATTAGTGGAGAACTCTCCTCTGCTGACCCTAACATGCAGGCTTAGGGAGAGAGATGGGCAGTACATCTGAGCTTTAAGAGGAATAAAAAGGCCTACTATATTTTTACTTAGGAATTACAATTTAGAATTCTACAAAGAGCTTCCGCCTCTGGTAAACATCCGATTTTTACCAAAGAGTCAGTACATACTTGATTTGTTGGTAAACTCAGAATTCCAACGAGGAAGGCATTTATGAATATGCATAGGCCCAGAACCTAAACTTTTTTTTTTCATGGCAAAGTTAGGTATCTTTCTCACCAATCCATCTAATTTTGATATTTAACTCTTCTGGTAAGTTTAGGCAGGACACCTCTCCTTAATGTGCTCTTTGCTGTGAAACAACTGATGCTACCACTACAGTAGAAAGGGTGCAGCTCTTGAATGTCTGCTCCTTCATGACACCATAAATTTCTTACTCATCACTGTGTTCCCTATTTCTGATATATTCTGGTCACTCACTATTGTTATGGGAAAGTTGATGGATCATGATGACACCCGGGTTTTGGGGAGAGAATGGAACGGCCTCGAGGACTCCCAAAGTCTGCCCGTGGCCTTAATGCACTAGCTAAGGACAAAGACTTGCCTTATCAAGACCACTGGAGACATGGCTCATGAAAGGACCTACTTCACCAAGCCGTATCATACTCAACTATGATGTTTTTAAAAAGGGGACGGTCACCTCATTGGTTTCAGATTTTTTTAAATTAGAGATTGCTGTGCCATTCCACATGATTTCGGTTAATGTGCTTCACTTAAGAAGCTCAATCATAAAACAGACTTCGCTCTCCAAACGGCTGGCTATGCCAAGTGTCCATGTATCACTGACCAATTACTGTCAGATGGCTCATATCAATTAGAGAGCAGTTAGTATTGGAAGGCCTGGTGAAATTAAGGTCTAAGCTATTTTCTCAAAAATACACATTCAGGGGAGTTCCCTTAGTGGCCCAGTGGTTAACGATCCAACTAAGAACCATGAGGCTGCGGGTTCGATCCCTGGCCTTGCTCAGTGGGTTAAGGATCCAGCATTGCCGTGAGCTGTGGTGTAGGTTGCAGACGCGGCTCGGATCCCGCATTGCTGTGGCTGTGGCGAAGGCCGGCGGCTACAGCTCCTGTTAGACCCCTAGCCTGGGAACCTCCATATGCCACAGGTGCGGCTCTACATAAAGGCAAAAAGACAAAAAACAAAAAAAATTCACATTCAATCATGGAAACTTCAGAATTTAAATCAGTCTTCCCAGGAAACAGATTCTTTTCAAATTAAAAAAAAAAATGAAGTATTTAAATAATCCTCCTCTGTAAACCAAACTTACCTATGTTTGGACTAAACATTTGCCTAAGGCAGGTAATTTACAGAAAACAGCAAACACAGCTGCCTTTACCTTATGAGTTTAGATGAAGTTATGTGATTTTTGTCCTCAACATTGTGAATCCATTATGCAGTATGTGGCAGAGGTTAGTAACTGTTCTCCAAAAGTCTGTGTTCTAATGTTTCTGTGTGCCTTCCCATGCAATGAACTGACTACATTTCCCAGCCACTCTTGCTGATAGGAGGTCTGGGGGTTCCCATTGTGGCTCAGAAGGTTACAAACCCAACAAGTACCCATGGGAATGCAGGTTCCATCCCTGGCCTCACTCAGTGGGTTAAGGACCCAGCGTTGCTGTGAGCTGTGGTGTAGGTCGCAGACGCACCTCAGATCCGCCATTGCTGTGGCTGTGGTGTAGGCCGACAGCCACAGCTCCGATTTGACCTTTAGCCTGGGTACTTCCATACACCCTGGGTGTGGCCCTAAAAAGACAAACAAACAAAACATAACAAATACTTAAACATATCCACGTGTAGCAAACAGTATCATTGTTTATTAAATACTTCACAGAAATCCAAAAGAGGGAATTTTTTACATTTCCCTGGTGACTTATCTACCATAATGTTTGGGAGGGGGCACTGGAGTGCAGATGGGAATGGCAGCAGCATTCTCTAGTCATATGAACTTAGGAACAATAATTTCACAGCATACTACAGCAACAGCAACCAAAAAACTCTTAAACTAGAATTAATTTTAGTGCCAAGTAGAATCTCTCTGACAATAGTTTATAATGGAATTACTGTCATAATGGCACAAATGAAAAGATCGTAATGATTTTAAATGAGTTTTTTGGTTTGAGATCTGTCAAAATAATAAATTGTTTTTTTACTTGGTTAGTTGGTCTCTTCACTAATGCTTTATAAAATATTCAAAATCTGTGGTTTAAACTAATTTCCTATCACCTCGCCTAAGATTTTAAACATTCAACGTTGTTAATCTTTTGTTGTTAATATTTTGTTTGTCGCAGTGGATAAGCAAGCAGGAAAGAAAAATGCAGAAATGAGCTTCCTGCTGAGTTATTTACTTGGAATAAGTGTATCCTATACAATGCTTGACCGAAAGTATTTAACTCTACAACCCAAGAGACAATAAAACATGGTCTACACTGAGAGTTCATCAAAATTTTATAAGAACTCTATAGAAAGAAAAAAATTAACTCAGTGATAACCTGAAAGCTATAAAACTGCTAAAACAAAACCAAAACAAGAAACTTCAAAAGATATCAAACCAAAACTTTGCTAATTATATATTATTAGAGAAATAAACAAAACTAAAATACAATTTAATAGGCTATTTTAATAGCATCTCCCAGCTTGCAAAATTTATATCATTTTATGTGCACTCTGCAGGCAAAAGTGAGGTTATCACTACCTCACAGGTAAACAGAAGAGACAATTTAATGGATACCTTAAAATACAATTTACGTAACAAAATAATAATTTAAGACGCTTCACGTCACTTACCTTCTGATTTATTTGAAGGAAAAAAATAAGTGGTATTTTCCATTCTAAATTACAAACCATAATTTTACAGTTCATTCAAGCCACATACCTATTTATGAAAATTTAAAAGAGATTAAGGAATTTTGCCAGCTTCTCACAATTTGTTCAGCTAGACCCAGCCTTCTTTCTGGCTTCTAATCCAGTGGTTTTATCACCAAGAGCCTCTTCGAGAAAACATTTTTCTCTTTTCAGTGTACTGCCTCAATCAAATTATTCAGTAATATGTACACATTAATCAAATATTTGCAACTACCTCCTATGTAGCAAGACACTGAATTAAACTGGGCATGGGAGTCACAATGGAGTAGATTTCACTCTTGCCCTCAGATGGCTTCGAGTTGAGGAGGGAATGTGCACACTTTCCAAAGGAGATACAGGCAGCATGTATGAGATGAGGCAACAACACAGACTTAATTTCCTCTATATCATATTCCACTTACTATGCAAGTCCCTGCGATATCCACCATCATGGAACAATTGAGCAGTAAATATTTAAAACCTTGGCTTCTGGCTGTGAAGATCAGCTACTTGATCGCAGGCAGCTGACTCCCTACTGACTGACTCTCTCTTTCCAACAGTGTCTGAAACAAGGGAAAGATGCAGACCACAGTGACCTCTGGATGCTAGAACTGGCTGCCTTGTTGCATCATGAGAGCCAGGTCTTAGAGCTGGACCTCATTTCTCTACTTAACGACTGTTAAGAGAGTAGAGGAGCAAAGGTGTGGCAGACTGTGCAGGGCTCTCCCAAACGGAGCTGGAAGAGCAAGGGAATAAGAGCTGACCGTGGCTGAGAGCCATTCTAAGTGCTTTGTGCTCCCGCCCCCTTTTTTTTTTTTTTTTGCTTTTTAGAGTCGCACCCACGGCATATGGAGGTTCCCAGGATAGGGGTCCAATCAGAGCTACAGCTGCCAGGCACAGTCACATGGGATCCTACCTAAGTCTGCAACCTATACCACAGGTTATGGCATCGCTGGATCCTTAACCCACAGAGCAAGGCCAGGGATCGAACCGGCAACCTCATGGTTCCTAGTCTGATTCATTTCCGCTGTGCCACGATGGGAACTCCTAAGTGCTTTGCATTTAACTCATTTAAAGGGAAAGACTGCCCCCCACCAGCTATTTTCATTCAGGTGATCTGGGGTCACAGCGTGAAAGAGCTTTCCTCCTCACTGAGATTCTGGGTGGAGAAAAGAGGAGTCAAGGCCCTTTGAACTTCTTTGAAATGAGTGGAGTTAGAAGGAAAAAATTAAAACAGAGAATAATGCTTTGTTTGCCAAAGGTTTTAAAAAAAAAAAAGTCTTAAGGCACACTGCTCTTCTGTTTTGAGAAACCGCTTGAATAGTTATGTAGCTATGCAAACGCAAAGCAGCGGTATCTGTGGCTCCAAGGAGAGAAGCTGCTCGGCACCTTCTGTTCTCAGGAGAGAAAGCATTTGTGTAGTAAGCCACCTTGCAAGTCGCCGCCACCGTTGTTCTTTATTACTAGGGGAAATGTATCTTACACATGAACTGAGATGACCGTGTCCCTAAAAACTACTAACTGCTCAAGCAAAGGCTTTATATTGTTTTTGAGCTGATAGGAAATCTGAAGCTAAGGGTCAGGCTAAAGACACAACACAGGGTCAGAGCCGTTATGGGTTCCGACCGTGCACCCACGCAAGAGCCCGGCACCAAGCAGGACAGTCTGTCTGCCTGCTGAGCAGGAATGATCGCCATGGCCCTGCAGTCAAGGAAAGGCAGCTCTGCAAGTACAGGGGTGTGGGGACCCCGGGGACACCCTGGCATGGGCCTTGGCCTCCTCATGGGCTGTGGCAATGGCAATGATGTCGTTCCCGCAGGCGGTTTTGGGGGCAAGCGGGCACAGTCAGCGGGCATCCAGGTCAGCGGAGGAAGCCGTGCGACTCTGTAGATACTGATGATCTCAAGGAGGAGGATCTGTGTGCTCATGGTGAGCACCGCACATTTAAACGACATCCCAGAAAGGGCAAGGGGCATCCAGGAATCAAGCTGTCCCGGTCTTGGAATGCTTATAATGTGGCATTAAATACTGGTGCGTCAGGAGCTCCCGTTGTGGCTCAGCGGTTAACGAACCCAACTAGCACCCATGAGGAGGCAGGTTCGATCCCTGGCCTCGCTCAGTGGGTTAAGGATCCAGCATTGCCGTGAGCTGTGGTACAGGTCCCTGACGTGGCTCAGATCCCGTGTTGTTTTGGCTGTGGTGTAGGCCAGCGGCTACAGCTCTGATTTGACCCCTAGCCTGGGAATCTCCGTATGCCACAAGTGCGGC
>PVHT021183523.1:6078302-6133532 GCA_004024745.2 Catagonus wagneri | reverse complement strand
CTTCCTAACTTTCCCCTTTCTTAGGGTCTGAAACCAGCTAGCCTGTTTGCTATGATGTTACTCTCCAGAGAAACTGGGCATCAACAGCCTTAATGCCCTTCCCAGAGGTTCTGAGACAAGGCTTTAATAATCCGTTTCCTTAGCATTCCTGCTTAGTTACTCTGTGGCTACATTCCTGCGATACTTTTATTTCCTCAGGAACTTCCTCTTCCTTCATTTTCTAAGCCAGGAAAAAAAGAGGCTGTCAATATCTGTGCTTATATAAAGATGATGATGGGGTTTGGGTTTTTTGATTTTTTTTTTCTTTTTTTCCCTTTTTAGGACCGCACCCGAGGCATATGGAGGTTCCCAGGGTAGGGGTCGAATAAGAGCTGTAGCTGCCGGCCTACGCCACAGCCACAGCAACACGGGGTCAAAGCTGCATCTGCGACTTACACCACAGCTCACAGCAATGCCAGATCCCCAACCAACTGAGCGAGGCCAAGGATCGAACCCACGTCATCATGGATACTCATCGGGATCATTAGCACTGAGCCACGATGGGAACTCCCAGTACTTTAAACAATTTTATGGAGACTTGTAATGAAAAATGGCATGTAACTATGTAAATTTAAGGTGTACACTATGATATATTTATACCACTATGATACATTTAAGGTGTTACTTTGATATATTTATATTGCTTTAAGATAACTGTCATTGTAGTAATATTTATGGGAACTCGGGTTTTTCTTTTCTCTGTTCAACATTTAAGAAAGTATTAACTTAATTTTTAACAAGTTTTGCACTACGGATTCCATACACTGTCATTTATTAGGAGCAAGAAAAAAAAAATCTCGATTATTAATACATATAAATTCCCACATGGATCCATAGGGTTAGAACAACAAAAACTTTGATGATAAATAATATAATGTTAAAATATAGTTGTTAAATGAGTGAATAAAATTCTGAGCAATACACCGAATAAGCGATAACTTGTGGAAATAAGACCTGCGAGGCTAGAAATATTTCTTTCTACAGCACAACGGATATATATTCCTAAGATGCCAAACATACTTTCTAAATTGTATCGAAAGCAGCAAACACCGAGACCCACAGAGGCCTAACCCACGGGGGCAGAGAAGGGGAGATGATTAATAATGACATCCAGTAGGTTTTTAAAATGCCAGTGCAAGGTAAGATCCTAACGGAGATACCACGGTGCGTAAGTAAACTTTTTATAGTAAGTTCTGACTGTGGTAATAAGTTTGGGATAATACTTTTACAAGTCATTAAAACTCTATTACATCACACATCTACATGAATGGATAAAGAAGACGGGTATATATATATATATTATATATATATATATATACACAATGGAACACAACTCGGCCATAAAAAGAATGGAATCATGCCATTTGTAGCAACATGGATGGAACTAGAGATTCTCATACTAAGTGAAATAAGTCAGAAAGATAGATACTGTTATGATATCACTTATGTGGAATCTAATATATGGCACAAATGAACTTATTTACAAAACAGAAACAGACTCACAGACAGAGAGAACAAACTTATGGTTACCAAAGGGGAGAAGGGGTAAGAGAGGGATAAATTAGGAATTTGAGATTAGCAGACACAGACTACTATACACAAAATGAATACACAGCAAGGTTCTGCTGGATGGCACAGGAAATTCTATTCAATATCCTATAATAAACCATAATAGAAAATATGAAAAATATGTATAAATATGTATAACTGAATTACCTTGCTGTATGCCAGAAACTAACACATTATAAATCAACCATATTTCAATTTAAAAAGAAGGAAAAAAGACTCATCTACAACAAAATAAACATGAATGATAAATAGGTAGAAAGTATCCTTGTCCAAACTTTCATTCTTCAAGTATTTGCTATTAAAGATTACAAACATCACTTCTCAGCCTTTTGGCTAAAATCAAGTATATGAAGATTGCAAACAGTTTTACCTGAGAATTTGCAATAAAAGCACTCTAGAGGCTAGGGAGACTTCTGCACTAAGAAATTCCAGTAAAAATAGGAGTTCCATTCCCTTAAGCCATGAGTTCTTTAACCTCATGGCTCAGTTGTTAACGAACCAGACCAGGATCCATGAGGTTGAGAGTTCAAGCCCTGGCATTGCTCAGGGGGTTAAAGATCCAGAATTGCCCTTTGTTGTGGTGTAGGTCACAGAGGTGAATTGGATACCATGCTGCTGTGGCTGTGGCATAGGCTGGCAGCTGTAGTTCTGATTCAACCCCTAGCCTGGGGACTTCTATATGTCATGGGTATGACCCTAAAAAGGAAAAAAAAATAAAGAAATTTTTAAAAAAATAAAAAAAAGAAATTTCAGTAAAAACAGACATATTTAATTTTACTTTCAAAAATTAAACTATAGGAAGATTTCACAAAGTCAAAATATTTGAAAAGTAATTTTAGTACTTTTTTTCCTGCAGATGACAGACATGGGCGTTAATGGTAAATGGTTAATCAGATATATCCTATAAAAATCCCTAAAAACCAGTATGAAAAGACTAGAAAACCAATTGAAAAGAAGCGAAGAATAAGAACAGAAAAGTCCTGAAAAGGCAATTCCAAATGGTCAATAAGTATTTTGAAAGGTGCTTAAACCCACTGGTAGTCAGAAAATGCAAATTTAATTAAAAGTGAAATATTAGTTTACAGACCCCAGGCACATGAAAATTTTTGAAAGAGCATTAAACCTACTATAGAAAGGTGAAAGGGAATTCTCATATGATGCTGGTGGAAATGTCCTGCTATCTTTATGTCTGGCTGTACCTATGAAAATGTAAAACACGCCCTTTCTCCGAGCCGTGCTATTTCTAGGAATCCCTGCCAAAACAGTGAGAGCAAAAGCTGAGAAAGACACATGTGTAAGGATGTTTACTGAAGCACTGTTTATACTGACAGAAAAGAGAGAGGGGGGAAGTGAACAAAAACCAGTAAGATGAATAACTGAGTCAATGAGGTCACATCTTTGCCTTAAACACCCTGTAACCAATAACAAGAACAAATTCCTTTCTATACCCATTTACTTATAAGAATTTCCACTACAAATTATTGGATTTTAAAAATGGTGTGATTTTTAATAAGATTATCTATGTTAACAAAAATAAATAAATAAAAATGGTGTGAGACAGAATACAAATCTTAACAAAAGTCCTCCATAAGAGGGTGTGGAGAAAAGGGAACCCTCCTGCACTGCTGGTGGAATGTAAACTGGTACAGCCAGTATGGAAAACAGTATGGAGGTACCTCAGAGAACTCAATATAGAACTCCCATATGATCCAACAATCCCACTCCTGGGCGTATAGGCAGACAAAACTTTCATTCAAAAAGATACATGCACCCACAGGTTCATTGCAGTACTGTTCACAACAGCCAAGACATGGAAACAACCTAAATGCCCATCTACAGATAAACAGATTAAGAAGATGTGGTACATATCCGAAAAGAAAATCAGACTTGGAGAACAGACTTGTGGTTGCCAAGAGGGTGGGGGAGGGAGTGGAGAGGTATAGGGGGTCTGGGGTTAACAGTTGTTGACTATTGCCTTTGGGATGGAAAAGCAAGGAGATCCTGCTGTATAGCACCAGAAACTATGTCTAATCACTTGTGACAAATCTATATGTATATATATATGTGTGTGTAAGTGGGTCACCATGCTGTACAGTTGAAAAATTGACAGAAAACTGTAAGCCAGGTATAACGGAAAATTTTTTTAAAGATTAAAATTAAAAAAAATTTCCTATTTAAAAAAAGATGCAGTACATACACACAATGGAATACTACTCAGCCATAAAAAAAGAATGAAATCATGCCATTTGCAGCAACATGGATGGAACTAGAGATCCTCATACTAAGTGAAGTAAGTCAGAAAGCGAAAGACAAATACCGTATGATATCAGCTATATCTGGATTCTAATATAGGCAAAAATGAACCTATCTACAGAACAGAAACAAACTCATGGACTTGGAGAACAGACTTTTGGTTGCCAAGAGGAAGGGGAAGAGAGAGGGATGAACTGAGAGTTTGGGGTTAGTAGATGCAAACTACTGCATTTGGAGTAGATAAGAAATGAGGTCCTACTGTACAGCACAGGGAACTATATCAAATTACTTGTGATGGAACATGATGGAGGATAAAATGAGAAAAAGAATGCATATGTATGTATAACTTGGTCACTTTGCAGTATAGCAGAAATTGACAGAACATTCTAAATTAACTATAATTTAAAAAATTTAAATAAGTAAAAAATATGAAAGTCCTCCATAAATAAAAATAAATGCACATAGGAGTTCCCTTGTGGTACAGCAGGTTAAGGATACTCAGGTCGCTGCTGTGGCACAGGTTTGATCTTCGTATACACAAATATGCAAATTTTATGTGATAATATGAGTACTGAGAAAAGTACAGAATAATATACATCAGGTTGTTATCATGAGTTACCCAAAAGGGTGGTTAGGCGAGGGGAGGATGATATTAAGTAAAGGCAGAAAGGTTTTGGGGATGGGGGGTGGGCAAAGAAAAAAAACTAGAACTGTTATGTCATCTGTTAAAACAGTATACTTATGTCTGTGTTTATAGTCGTAAAAAATTACCAAAAAGTTAAACACTTAAAATCACTGATTGTTTTTGAGAATTTGGTGAAAACAAAGTACCCAATTCCGGGGAGGGGGGCAGGGAATCTACATTTGCACATAGATATAACAATCTGCAGTAGTTTTAAGTGGATTACAGATGCCCTAAAATTCATCCATGGTACCAGATTAAGGCTATCTCAGTGTGTGCAGTGTGGACAGGAATCATGGAAAAATCAAATCTATTCCACCAGCATGATACGTGGAAAGACAAAATGGCACTGCTTTGGTCCAAATTTGACTGCTAGAGTCATGATCATTTTCCCATTGAAAAGCAGCCAGTGATTAGCTGGTTCAACCTGATCTGATCACAATGTATCTATGTCTCCCTCACAAATCATACTGCAAAGTCCAAGTTGTCTTTCTTTATGACAAGAAAATCTTTGAGCCTGAATTTTTTATTTTTTTTTAGGGTCACACCTGTGGCATATGGGAGTTCCCAGGCTATGGGTCTAATTGGAGCTGTAGCTGTCAGCCACAGCCACAGCCACAGCCACAGCAATGCCAGAACCAAACTACGTCTGTGACCTACACCACAGCTCACAGCAACACCAGATTCTTAACTCACTGAGCAAGGCCAAGGATCAAACCCACATCCTCATGGAGAGTAGTTGGGTTCGTTACTGCTGAGCCACAATGGAAACTCCTGGGCTTGAATTTTTACACACAAAAAAAGTTTTTAGTTTTCTGGGGAAATGATTTTAGTGAACCCAATAAAATTAGTCCTTTCTCTCTCTCTCATTCTCTCTTTTCAATTTAAACATAAAATGTCCTGGTAGAAAAGAGAACAGAGTTAAATGGTTTGTACATACAGAGGCAATCCTAAAGGTTAGAATGGAACTACATTCTTCAGGTCCAGCTTTTGCCTTTTCCTAACTCACAAGCCTTTCAGCTATAATGTGAAAGTTTTTTTTAAAAGCAGAAAGTTTTTAGAAAAGACGTCTTAAGAGGTCCATGTGCTAAGGACCTACTTTCAATCACAGCCTGCCAAGAGCATCAAGTATAAAGTGAAGTGCCAAGGCAAATGGCTATATTTCCTTCTTGCTTATTCAGTCCGGAGGCCAGCCCTGATGAAAAGTTGCCAAGTTACATGGTGACTTGGTAATGGGACTATTATAGACAAGGCACTAAATGAGTTCAAGAAACTCATTCATCTTATTGATTGTGCCTGCAATCTGAAGAGAATGCATTCACTTTGAGTACAACACAAATAAACTTCCATAGCCCCTTTGATGCAAACACATCCCAAGGCATATTTCAGCAAAGCACAACACTAAAACGGCACGTGCACTGTCAGAGAAAATGAACCGATTCAAATGTACAGAACTAAAGTTTAGGTGTAAATAAAGCTTTACTTTCAGCACTTTGTCTTCTAGCTCAAATCCCATACAGGAACTGGGGGAAATTAAAAGTGAATGATCAGGCTCTGGAAGTTTTCAACATTCATCAGCACATAGGTGGTACTGAATGATCACAGAAATAACACCCGAATAATTTATTATTGAGATTTTTACATGTGCATTTCAGAATATGTGTATCCGTTCTGATCAAGCACTGACTAATTTGCTATACAAATTTACTCTGGAAGTTCTTTTCAGCTTGTGCTTTCGGTTTGGCTCACTTCCCTGGTCAACACGGCTAGAATGATCGCTCCCTTTTCCCTGTGTGGACACGGCCCAACCGACCATCACCCAGATGATGTTCCTCACCTCCTCACAGCTGCTTATCAATTCGTGATGGCAGAAACAGGGGCCGATGGCTTTTATATTCCCTCGCTACTGAAACCAATTAGGGAAACCTTCATAAAAGCATCCCTTCCTGAAATGATGCTCAGTATATTTTCAATATTCTATGGAGACACTGTAAAGTATCTTTTAGTTCCTCAAACAAGAAAACTGGAGAGACACACCTTGCACATGTCAGCACTCACGATGCTCTAAGGTATATGATTGTTCAATGAAACCTACCGTTTTTTCCATCTGAGGCTGGTATGCTCCACTGATTAAATAAACTGCATGTTTGCCAAACTGCATTTTAGATTGCTCTCCATGTATGCCTAATAAAAATATAGGGAACTGGTAAAAGTTGTTAATGGTTCTCCTTTACTAAGAATTATTTAATGTTTTTACCTGCTTTTTTATAAAATAACACTGCAAGTTATCAAATTTTTCTGTGTGCTATCCATATTATTTTTATATGATGAATGTAAATGTTCTTCCAGTGAAGACCATGAATGTTAATTTCTTCACATTTAAGGAGAGCCTTGAACTTGAGAACACATAGGTGTGTTTAATCGTAAGTGCATTTCTAGTAGAAAAGGCATTTGTCACGGGAATAAGATACAGTGATCTTATTTGAACTCAAATATTTGTGGTAGTAAAGGAACTATAAGAAGAAAGAGAATAAGTCTGAAATTTTCCATGTGCTAATCAGAGATCATCGCATCACTGACTTTTTTGGGGCCACATTTGCATCATGTGGAAGTTCCTGGGCCAGGGATCAAACCACAGCACAGCAGCAATCCAAGCTGCTGCAGTGACAATGCTTGATCCTTCACCTGCTTCGCCACAAGAAAAGTCCACATCATTGATTTTTATCAGTGATTTCAAGTAACTACTTGGCCGTCTGACTGATTCCTCAGTCAGAGACATTTCAGAAACCCCTCTTCAAAACCATAAGTTTCCTTTGCATCATCTGAGCCCCTAAAATCTGTGTATAGCCTATGTATATCAGTTTCCCCTTGCTCTCTAACAAATTATCGCAAAGGGTGTTTAAAACAGTACAAATGTTTTCTCTCATGTTTTTATAAGTCAAAGTCTGGGCACGGTGTGGCCAGATTTTCTGCTCCAGATCTCACCTGGCTGAAATCTAAGTTTGGCCAGGTGTACTCACCTGGGGCTTGGTTCCTCTTCCAAGTTCATTGTTGAATCACAGGATTTATTTCCTTCCAGCTCTAGGATGGCAGTCCGGTTTTCCTGCCGGCTGCTCTGAAATCCTAGAGGCTGCCTGCTGCGCTCTGCCTCAGGGTCTGCTCTGCGTGCACATCACACCGTGAGCACTCGCTTCCTTCCAGGCCCACTGGAGCACGTTTCTCTGTTCTCTTCTCTGTGATCAGACAGAGAAGATGCTCTTCCTTTAAAGAGTTCACCGGATTGGCTCAGGCTCACTCCAAAGGTCAACTGATGGATCTGGAACCCTAACTGCATCAGCAAACTCCTTTCAGAGCAGAACCTAGATTAGTGTTTGACTAACTGGAAGGTGCATTTACACCAGAGGTCGGGAAACTCAGAATTCTGCCCTTTACAATACATAAAAACCTCTTTCCAGGCACTTCCTCTGAAACAATAAGCAAATCCAATCAGGGAATGTCTGTCACCCTGTCCTTCTGAGAATAAGATTAAATTTGAGACATAAGGATTTATTAATAACCTCTGCCTTGAAAACGGTTGTGAGGATTATAGATGAGAAAATGGAAAGGAACAGGCATTCTCTGTACACTTGTGGCACTACAGTCATGTGGCTGGAGAGGACATGACGACTACGATGCCAGTGGTGGGAATCACAGGTAAAGAACACCTGCTAAGACCTCAGGGGCTTGGGACTGGAGGCCACACAAAACATAGATGGGAGCCAAAGCAGAGCCTACCCACGTGGCTCAAGCCCAAGGGTCCACTGTGGACCATCTGTAGCCCAGAGCCCTGAACTCACCTTCCAACAATTGCTGGAATCAGCCATGTGCTCTCCTTGCAGCCCTGACTGATGGAGGCTTCCCCTGACTTTTCACACGGCTGGCTCCTCCTCTTCCTTCTGGTATGAGCTCAACCTGTCACAGAGGCCGTTCTTCAACATGACAGCCACATGTCGGCCCCTGACCTTCACTTACTGAACCCTGCTTCTGTTACAATCTGAAATCCTCTCATATGTATCCATCTCTCGCAGCAGAACAATCAGCTCTAGGACAGAAAGACTTGGGCTTGTTAATTACCGTGACAGAGTGCTCAATGAATGTTATCAAATAATTGAATAAATGAATGAATGAGTAACTAAAGGTCCACAGCCTCTTGAGGGCAGAAGCCTCATCTGTTCACCCTTCTCCCTTATGTATAAATGGAAACAACTTTGGAACCACCCACGTTTACAGATTTCCTGTGAAATAATCAACATTCATGATCTTATCCCTAAAGATGTGAGAGCACTAAACAAAAACTAGGAAATGTTTATTTCTTTACCTGAAACATTACTTCCCAGAAGCCTGGGTTAGCTTTTTGAGAAGCCCAGGAGATAGCACGTAAATCTAGGTAAAGGACACAAACAACAGTGTATAATCACAGGCTTTGAGATCAGACAACTTGGAGTCGGGTACTTGTTTCACAGCCTACTCTAGCTGTGTATACTTGAATAGGAGCTTTCAAATCTCTGAGCTTCAATACCCTCTCGTAGAAAAAGGTAAGAATATGCTAACACTAAAAGACGCATACAGTTTATGTTTTAAAGTAAAGTCTTTGCCAGGTACCAAGATGTGATTATATTCAAGTTTCAAAGTAAGACGCCATGCACTAACATGTATACAGTATATGTACATGAGCGTATGTAATAGATTTTTAGGAGTCTTTGCTAGGTACCAAATGCGATTATATTGAAGTTACAAAGTAAGACCCTATGTCAACATATGCAGATTTCCAAAGTTTTTAGGAACCATTTCCACAACCACTGAGCTCCTCATTCAGGTAAGGGAGCTGTGCAGACACCTGGTAATGAGCGGGGAGAACGCTTGCAATGGTATTTCTTGGCAGGAGCCACTGCTGAGTTGCCAGTCCTCATTCATTCCCTGAAGAGCCCAGTTCTGACCCCTCCCTGCTCCAGGCATAGTGACAGGGGGCCGGCTTCAAAGGGGACAACATGAACTTGCTGTGTTCAGGAGCTGATGGCTGAGTGTCAGGCTCAGGGTGTCTAGAAGGTGAGAGGACAGCTGACAACTGGTGTCGGGGCAGGAGAGGGTTTCCGTGCTGCGAACTCAGAGTTTGTCAGATGTGACCTTCCTCCCTCTCTGAGCTGCACCAGCGGATGCTTCAAAGAGCTACCAAGGAGATGAAGAAAAGTACAAGGTGAAGAAATACAGGCGAGACCACACAGAGCCCCTTCCACCGAGCTGCTTCCAGCTCGGCACGACTGACCTGGAGGACAGAGGAGCTTTCTTATCAGGCAGAGCTCAGCGTTTCAAATGCCTTGAGCTGAGTAACCTATTAAATGAATCAAGACCATCTGGTAAGACTAAAAGAAGGGTCCAGGTCAAAAAAAAAAAAAATCTATATACTGCTATATTGTGTAACTTGTCACGGAAAATGAACCCGCTATTTTTATTAATTGACAGAGTTAAATCATTTCAGAAATGACAGTACTGGTCTGGTACATAATCTATAGTAAAATGCAGATCCACTTCCTCTCCAGAAATTTGACAAAAAATGCAAACTGTAATTTTATATAATGATATATATATATATATGTATATATATATACACACACACACACATACACACACGCACATATATTTTGCATTGTGTAGAATGACCACTAGTTCTAATAAGTACTTATTTGTCAAGAGAGATGATTATTCCCAGTAAGCAAGGTGTTCCCAGGGTCAATTCTGCCGATATTAAAAGGACAAAGGGCAAAGAAAAAGGTTACTACCTAGTTTGACATTTTGTAGATTGTTAGATACCTTTGAAAGTATAGTTTCAAAGGTGCTCTGTGGAAGGGGAAAAAAAAAACAGCTTGCAGGGAATTAAAGCAAAATGGGAAAAAAGAAATGGTGAAAATGACCATTTAAATTCTAGAGAAATAAGGCAGCAAGGCAGGATGAAGGCGTTTGAGTATCTCAGCAAGATGAAGTGGCAGGATGGAGAGAAGACGGTGATTAACTGCAAACCAGGAGGGAGAAACCAGGGCAAGATAAACATTTAAGATGCAGATGGAAAAAAAGGAAAAAAGAAAGAAAGGAAAGAAAAAGAAAGGTTTTTCCTTAAAACCCGGAGGAGTTTGCACTTTAAAAAAAGTGAACATTACCTTTTCATAAGAGCTATTATTTATTTTGCAAATAAGTATGTTTTACTATACATTTATATAAGGCATCTCGATAACATCATCAAGTAGCTGTCATTATGTCCATTTTAAAAATAAGAAAACTGAGGCTCACAAGGTTAAATTCTTGGCTCAAAGTCATACAAGGTTAGCAAGCTCTAAAATGTCTGCTCTTTTCACTACCCCACTTTGATTTTTAGTTTGCTTTTTGTTTGTTTTTTTAAAGAAAGAAGACCAATCAAATAGATATCAAAGAAAATATGTGGTGAGATTAAGATGGGATAATTTGGTGAACTCCCAACTAAATAATTTCTATTTCTCCTATTAAAGAAGCTAAGGTAATTTTTCAAGAACACGGAAGAAACATGAAATTGAAAGCTAACAAGACGTGGAGGTTTGGAATCATTAATGTAGGAAATATTGTAGAGAAGTCACAAAATATTCATTAAAAGACTATAATCTCTTATTTCTGCCAAAAAATGAAAAGTGGCCCCAAACTGAATCCTGTATGAGCTCCCGGGCACTCCCCTCACTTCAGCAATCACCGTGCTTTTAGCCATACGCATTACTGATTTGATATTGTATATCTTTCCTTCAGAGGATGAAACTAAGACTCAAGGCACGATAAAAATTAAATGGCATGTGTTATGCAGTGGTACAAACCAAACCAAGGGAACCCAAGCTTTGGAGTGTTTCTTTTTAGCCAAATCATACTATATTCTTATTTGGGGAAATTAGTTCATTTCTAAAAGTTATTTTGAAATTGTGTTTGCCAGGGACAAGAAGACTTGGTCAAAATATTGCTTTATGTTTTGAGAGAATAAATGGTAGGACAAAATGAGACTGTTATTAACCTTACAGTCCTTTCATTAGCCTCATCTTTCTGACTGTGAGAGAAATTAGATGCTAGGAAAAAGCTTTCTTTGCATTTTGCTGACCTGACAGAAGATGACTTTATTTAAATGATGGCTCATTTCATTGCCATGATGTTATATATTAGAAATTGATTACCCAATTTCTTTTGTAATAGCTTCATTATATTGGGGGGGTTCTTTATTTTTTGAGAACAAGAAATAATGAGTATATTAAAGTGAAATCTTTATTTTTATTGTGTCTATGATTTCGAATAAAGCATTGAGGATAATTATAGCATTAATTTGAATTCCAATACAATTATTATTTTCTGAGTAAAATAAGGTTGCTTAGAAGGGCTCTTTTTAATCAAATATTCTCAACTTTTTAATGCTTTGCAGTAAGTCTGATACCACTTTATAGCAAATAGAAAGAGAACTGGTCAAAAGTGCAAACTCTTCCTAGCACTATATTTTCTCAATGATCTTAACATGCCCCTGTTAAGTGTAAAATACTTTTTTACAATTTTTTGAAACATTTTCAAACTTTTAATTAGCTAGTCAGTATTTTTTATCTCTGAGCTAGTAAAATTTAGACTTAAACTCTTAAACAATAAACTTTACATCCCTGAGCTTTGAGGAAAGGGATGAAGCTAGAAATAAGAAAAAGAGCACAAGTTAAATATAATGACAATTGAATACTGAATGCCTTGCGTTGTTTTTCATGTCTTCATTTGAACTTACTATTTGGGATAAAAATAAAGTGGTTATCTCTGGCCTTGAAGAATTTTCAGTCAAAGGTGAAGTTCATATGTAAGTGAAGATACTGAGAAAGAACACCGGAATGGCAGACTGGAACACTCATCATACAGAAGAGCCTACTGATGTATGTCCCTCTGAGGGTCTGCAAACAAAAACAGCAACTGGAGGCAAGGCTAGTCACCACAGACTTCCCCAAGGTCAAAGCCACGAGGAGCACTACAGGAAACACAGGATTTGAATCAGGGCTAAGTTACCCATGCAGGATTACTTCTTGTGACATATGCGTTACTAGTTTCTCTCAGTGACATCTAATATACTTAAAAATTCAGTCCTTAAAGTGCTTCCTTGGAGTTCCCATCCTGGCGCAGTGGAAACGAATCCGACTAGGAACCATGAGGTTGTGGGTTTGATCCCTGGCCTCGCTCAGTGCATTAAGAATTCGGCGTTGCCATGAGCTATGGTGTAGGTTGCAGACGCAGCTCAGATTTGGCGTGGCTGTGGTGTAGGCTTGCAGCTGTAGCTCCAACTGGACCCCTAGCCTGGGAGCCTCCATATGCCACAGGTGCGGCCCTAAAAAGCCAAAAAAAAAATGCTTCTTTAATTGGACAATATGCTTTATTTATTGAAAAGCTTTTTTATAGAATCAACTGTAGGCTTTTCTTTATCCGATTATTATTTAAGGCAGGGATCTACGACTCCCATCAAAGAGATGCCCAATAAAAAACAGTAGGGAGCTACAATTTATAAAAGGAATTATAGACACCACTTAAAGAGCAAGAGGAAAGCCACTACTATAAAAAAGGGGGGGGTCTTCTTTTTTCATCCAAAGATACCCTTAGGACCCTTAGGACTCTTTAATCTTATTAATCTTTAATTTAGTAATCTTTAACTAAACTCTTTATTAATCTTTAACAAATTCCATTATCAAACAGGTATCTAACAGATTCTTATGATATTGAGAGAAAAAAAGGAGAAAGACTGTGCTTTTAATAGTCTTCATATTCATATTCTAGAAACATTCCAAATTAATTTTGTACATGGATAATGATAAGCAAATACTAACCAAATCTTATGGCTTTATCTTATGGTTTCAACCTCAGTTCTTACTTCCTTGGCCTGGTTCGCCACAAAACCGTGCATCTGAGATCAGAGACTATGATTCAATAAGTCCTGTGCCTCATAAGAGGCAGTATATTGAGAGTAACAGTGAAAGGGAGGAAGGGAGGAAGTGGGGGAGGAAAAAGGAAGGAAGAAAGGGAGGGAGGGAGGAAGGAAGGGAAAAGTCAGTGTGATGGGAAAATTAGGGAACACAGAGCAAAACTCAGCCCTGGAAAACCCAGAAACCCAACTAGTAAAACAAATTTAGAAGAAAAATAAAACTATTTACCCAAAAGCATAAGCAGAAACTAAAGGAACCTATATTATAGTCTTCGAAACTGTCGTTGCTAAAGATCCTATTAAATTCTCGGACAAGCATCCTCTTCCTCTGCATTCTCAGCTTGGTGGAGAGAAGGAGGGGGAGGCTTGTCTTGCCAGCCACAGTATCACGGAAGGTAAATCAACGTATTAAGATTAAATAAATCTCTACAATGTGACTTGATTCCCACTAGCTTTTATCCCTACCATTTTTTTTTTAACGGTAATAGACCTATGCAGTGTTACATATTTGAAGTGGAAGTGGGAAGAATTTATTAATACCTGCACAGAGCCATTTCCTCCAAATGCTAGACCCTCTGTTTCAGGCATCAAGAAATCAATCATGCACCAAGTGCAGAGATAACTGTGGTTCTCTGGCACTGCACCCAAGGCATGATGAATTCGCAAATGTGGTCCACTCAGTATTTCTGAGACTTAAGGAAACTTAAGAGAGCTAAACAACCCTGTGAATGATGTTTTTGGGTACAAAAGAAAAATATCTTGACTGTTTCACTCAGAAGAGGCTCTTCATTTTTTATTCAGTCGCTTCCAAGTTTAAATTTTTTTTATTTATTCTTTAATCTTATTGGAATAGAGTTGGCTTACAATGTGTTAACTTCATGTGTACAGCAAAGCGAGTATTTTGTAAATAAAGATTCATATATATATATGAAATTCTGAAAGTTTTGCAGTATGCTAAGGAAAGGAATTTGGACCTTCAGGATTGTGTTTTAGAAGGCGGAGGCATCTTCTGTACGTGTGCCTATTAGCTCCAGGAGGTGTTCAACAAATCCTCAACGTGTGCTTTTTTGTTGGCTGGGAAACCAGGCTGTTTGTTTATTACTATGTAGTTTGAATAACAGGACATCCTCGAGGCTGACAAAGGTCTTGGAATCCTATTCAAGAAAATAATGAAAACCAAGGGTTTTAAAAGGTAAAGATAGATAATAACTTCAGAAATCAATTCAGGAAGAGGAATGAGAAGGGAATGTCCTGGAGTTCCCGTCGTGGCTCAGTGGTTAATGAATCCGACTAGGAAACATGATGTTGCGGGTTCGGTCCCTGGCCTTGCTCAGTGGGTTAAGGATCCGGCGTTGCCGTGAGCTGTGGTGAAGGTTGCAGACGAGGCTCGGATCCCACGTGGCTGTGGCTGTGGCGAAGGCCGGCGGCTACAGCTCCTGTTAGACCCCTAGCCTGGGAACCTCCATATGCCACGGGTGCGGCTCTACATAAAAGGCAAAAAGACAAAAAAAAAAAAAAAAAAAGGGAACGTCCTTAGTCAGCTAAAAGCCAGGTACAGCGGTAGAGATGCCCGAGTGTGGAAACTGCCACACCCATAAACAGTCAGAACTAGCGCAACTAGGCCCAGCCTTTGCCCAAGAGAGTCTTGGTTTATGACTATCATACAATGACCGACGTGCTTCAGCATTCATCCCAGAAATGTTCAATTTTTAATAAAGAATCGTAATTAATAGTTCCAGCAAAATAAGTCAGAATGCTTTTGCTAGGCTTTCTCCTTCGTCCAGGTTCTGCCGTGACCTCGCAGAGACTGTATGGAGCACATGCAGTGAACAGAGCTCTCCCTTTAGCGAGTGGTTGGATCTGAAAGACTGAAACCACCTCTCTTGTTCCCAGTCTTTTCCAAATGCACCAAAACTAATCCCTTCCTCTCAAGAACAGCTTGTGGGTGCCCCGCTAAAGGGAATGTTCTCAGCAATCCCACTTCTGGGTATATATCTGGGTATACAGCCAAAGGGGATTAAAAAAAAAAAACAGGATACCAGGAGATATCTACACTGCCAGGCTCACTGCAACATTATTCACGACAGCTTGATACAACATAAGTGCCCATTAATGAATGAACAGGTCAAGAAGATGTGGCATATATACAACAGAATATCATTCAGCCACGAGAGAGGAGAAAAATCCTGCCATTTGAGACAACATGGATGGACTTTGAGGGTATTACGCTAAGTGAAATAAGCCACATGGAGAAAGACAAATACTATGTGACATTTACATATAGATCACATAGACTCTAAACACAAACAAAAAAAGTCCAACACAGAGAAACAAGGCAGAAAAGTAGCTGCCAAGGGCTGGGAGGGTGGGGGAAACAGGGAAAGACTGGTGACAAGATACAGACTTTCCGCTACAATGTAAATAAAACCTGAATATTCAATGTAAAACATGGTGACTATACTTGAAAGCATCATATTGCACACTTGAAGTTTGCTAATAAGATTGTAGAACTTAAATGTTCTCACCCAAAAAAAAAAAAAAGGATAAAGATGTGAAGTGATGGATGTGCTAATTAACTACATAGAAGAATTCTTTCACAACGTTCGCTTCAAACATCTTTCCATTTTATTTGTCAATTTCACCTTAATAACGCTGACTTTTTTTAATGAAATATTCTCCAACATCAGCAACTGTGGTCTGCCAAGTCTTTCTCATCTTAATGCAGACAGACACACTGAAATGACTGCCCCTGCAGGCTACTTGGTCCAGCAGACAAATTACGAGGTAGGCTGTTCCCCAACTTGTGAAATGCAAGAAGCCACCAAGGGGAAAATCAGTGGGGTCATCGAGAACACAGAAAGGTGTAAGCCAAAGGTATGCAGCTTTAAGCTGGGATAGAGGCTGAGGAGTCTGGCCATAAAACACAGACTTTTTTTGGCTTTTTAAACTCATTGATTAATCACTGGGATCTTCCATCACTATAAGGCTATAGTGTTGCCCATCAGTATAAATTGGTAATAAAAGTCATTTCTGATGTGCACCCATACTTTGTTTTGCTTTTTAGGGACGTACCCGTGGCATATGTAGGTTCCCAGGATAGGGATCCAGTCGGAGCTACAGCTGCCCACCTACACCACAGGCACCACCAAGCAGGATCCGAGCCGCGTCTGCGACCTACACCACAGCTCATGGCAACACCAGATCCCCGACCCACTGAGTGAGGTCAGGGATCAAACCCGCATCCTCATGGATACTAGTCGGATTCGTTTCTGCTGCACCACAAGGGGAACTCTGCACCCATGTGTCACTAGGTGTTTTCAGAGACAAGAGAATGTAATGATTAACACTGCAGATTCTTAAAGATATATATAGATCTTTTTTTTTTTTTTGTCTTTTTGCCTTTATGAAGAGCCGCACCCGCGGCAATATGGAGGTTCCCAGGCTAGGGGTCTAACAGGAGCTGTAGCTGCCGGCCTACACCACAGCCACAGCAATGCGGGATCCGAGCCGCGTCTGCAACCTTCACCACAGCTCACGGCAACGCCGGATCCTTAACCCACTGAGCAAGGCCAGGGACCGAACCCGCAACCTCATAGTTCTTAGTCGGATTCGTTAACCACTGAGCCACGAAGGGAACTCCGTAAAGATATATAGAGATCTTGATTTGAATTCCAGATGGGCTGTACCAGCTTAACGACCTTGAACAAATTTCTGTGTCTCAGTTTCTCACCTATAAAATGAAGACAATACTACTGCCAAGTTCACAGAAGTGAGTTAACAGACCAATGAGTTAATACAGGTAAAACACTCAGAATTGCATGCACTTGGCACAAGGACTACATAAGTGTAAGATATTATTGCTTGTTAAGCACCTATTATATGGTGGACATTCTACACCATCTAAAGTTAAAACATCCATTGCTTTCCAATTTAATAGAACTGTAATTTCATAGAACTGTAATTCCTTTTTTTTTTTTAGGGCCACATCCAGGGCATATAGAAGTTCCTAGGCTAAGGGTTGAATAGGAGCTGCAGCTGCTGGCCTACACCACAGCCAAAGCAACACCAGATCTGAGCCACATCTGCAACCTACATCACAGTTCACAGCAATCCCAGATCCTTAACCCACTGAGCAAGGCTAGGGATCAAAGCTGCATCTTCATGGATACTAGTTGGATTCGTTACCACTGAACCACAACACGAACTCCCTAGAATTTTAATTCTTGATTACAGCACTTACAACTATGGATTAAAAATATTGCTCTTCCCTCTTAGTGAAGGAAAGAAAAAAAGGGAAAGATTTATATGATCTGAAGAGAAACCAGAGTATAGTGAAGGAAAGAAAAATAATTCAAAAAGGTTCAAAAGAATTCACAGAAAAAAATAATTTTTCAAAAATATTGTAGACATTAAACACACAGTTCAACTAGGCATACTTTTATTTTATTTATTTATTTATTTGTTTGTTTGTTTGTTTACTTGGCCACACCTATGGCATGTGGAAGTTCCTGGGCCAAGAACTGAACCTGCACCACTCTAGCAACCCGAGCCACTCCAATGACAATGCCAGGTCCTTAACCCACTGCACCACAAGGGAACTCCTTGGCATACTTTTTATTTCATCACAATTTTTAACAAATTTTGGGTAATCATGTGAAAAATTTATTCAGGGAGAACGTGGGAAACAGAACTAACCTATATTGAGAAGATAATAGATTCTATTTATTAAGAGCTGACTTTGTGCCAGCCACTGTTTGAAACACTTTGCGAATCTAAATCATTCACACAACTCCAAGAGTCTCCTACAGGTTGAGCTAGCCCCTGATGTAAATCCTGGCTTCACTCCCTTCAACAGTGCCCAGAGGGAGTTCCCACTGTGGCGCAGTAGAAATGAATGCGACTGTTATCCATGAAGATACGGGTTCGATCCCTGGCCTTGCTCAGTGGGTCAAGGATCTGGTGTTGCCGTAAGCTGTGGTGTAGGTCACAGACGCGGCTCGGATCCTGTGTTGCTCTGGCTGTGGTGTAGGCTGGCAGCCACAGCTCCAATTAGACCCCTAGCCTGGGAACCTCCATATGCCACAAGTGAGGCCCTAAAAAGAAAAAAAGAAAATACACAGGGCAAACTGGATTTAGAGCAGAGAATTGGGGGAAGATTCTGCCTCCCAAAGCACTGTTGCTTCATTTCCATTTTTTCCTCTAAGGAGCTGAACAGCCATAGAGGAGGGGTGCTTACGGGGCAGCAAAGAGGCGGGAGAAGGGGTGGAACTCGTAGGGTGTCAGGAAACCAAATTCCAAAAGAAGTAAAGAAAACCTCCACTCAAGGCTGTACCTATTCTTATTTTTACTCCCTGTCAAAAGAGCAGGACCTCATCCTAGGTTCAAGGAGACGTGGAAGAAATATAAAAAGGCAGCAGCAGACACTCAATCAACTTGGGAGGGCCTGCCTAGACACTTTGACAGTGGCAACAGAGGCCACTCCAGAGACAGTGACCAGGCACACAGGCCTGATGATGTTAAGGGACCTACCTGGACTCACTGAGAATCTTCCTGGGCCCTTGTCCTGGATTTGCTAGTTATCATGATCAAAACGATTGTGCCGGACACACTGATAACCTTTGTTAATCACCCTCGGTTTCATCTCTCCCCACCTCACCTTGGAGCCCTTCTCTATCCCAGACTCCCCACGCAGAAGAGAAAAGTCTGGGTAGAGACTGCATAGAGCCAACAGTGCACCATCCTTCCTGGCCTATCTGTGAACTTTTTTAACATATTTTTCCAAGACACATAGGCATGACTTTTATGTGATCAATTCAGCAAACCAACTGATAATCATCTGAAAACCACCAATTAATTCATAAACATTTACACTGAGAGTTGACAGTTGGATGGTGGCAATTTATGAGACACGTATGTTTTTCTGGTTCTTTGGGAAACTTACCTTGTAATTTTTACAACACATATTTGAACTTGAATACTTAAGTGTGTGAATGTGTTTAATCAAATAGAACATGAATGAGGCACATTTAATATATCTTCTAAAGTCAGTACTGAGTTAACAAGCACCAAATATTGTTCTCACCATTTTGATCAATGAGCTCATTAAAAGTTGCAGCTGAGGAGAATAAAATATAGCATACGAATAAAAGAAGTGCACTGATGTTTTATTAATAACTATTAAGGTCAGCTAGAAGGATATGTTATGCCAGGTGAACAAGAAAAATGGTCAAATGACATGAACAGATAGTTCAAGAACTAGGAAATGCAACATATAAACACATTTATGAAAAATTAAAGGGAAATGCAAATGAAAACATATTTCCCTTTTAAATCTGTTCAAGTAGAAAAAAATGGTTTTAAATGATAACATCTCTTGCTGTCAAGGGAACAAAAAATGGGTACTCTCAAGCATGTCTGATTGTGTTCTTAAATGCTCTAACACTTTCAGAAAGCAATCTGGCATTATATTAGGAGCTATAAAAACTCAAAACAAAAACCTCACACTTTCTGTGCCAGCACCCCATTTATATAAATCTGTCTTAAGGAAAAACCCAAAATACTGTAAATTTTCAATCTAATTCAGTATTATTTATTATAACATCCAAATAGAAATAAAAGCCCAGTGATAAAGAAATAAACAAATTATAGTACATTCAAGCAGTAGAATACTGTATCTTAATATATTTAATAATTATAAACATGCATGCAGCAATATGGAAAATGCTTATGACATAATGTTAAATTAAAAAACGCCTGAGATATCTACAACAAAGGAGGCAAGAATACACAACGGGGAAGAGACAATCTTTTCAATAAATGGTGATGGTGAAACTGGGCAGCTACTTGTAAAAGAATGAAATTAGACACAAAAATAAACTCAAAATGGATTAAAGACCTAAATATAAGACCAGATAGTATAAAACCCTTAGAGGAAAACATAAAGCAGAACACTCACTGACACAAACTACAGCAGTATCTTCTCAGATCCACCTCTTAAGAGTAATGACAATAAAAACAAAAATAAACAAATGGGACCTAACCAAACTTAAAAGTTTTTGCACAGCAAAGGAAACCGTAAACAGAATTAAAAGACAATCCACAGAATGGGAGAAAATACTTGCAAATGAACTGATTAGCAAAGGATTAATCTCCAAAATATACAAACAACTCATGCAGCTCAATATCAAAACAACAAACAACCCAGTCAAAAGATGAGCAGAAGATCTAAACAGACATTTCTCCAAAGAAGACATACTGATGCCCTAAAAACACATGAAAAAATGCTCAACATCACTAATTATTAGAGAAATGCAAATCAAAACTTATACACCAGCCAGAATGGCCATCATCAAAAAGTCTGCAAACAATAAATGCTGGAGAGGGTGCAGAAAAGGGAACCCTCATTCACTGTTGGTGGGAATGTAAAATGGTACAACCGCTATGGAAAACAGTATGGAGGTACCTCAGAAAACTAATTACAGAACTAAGATAAGATCCAGCAATCCCAGTGCTGGGCATAAATCCAGACAAAACTTTCTTTGAAAAAGACACATGCACCCATATGTTTATCACAGTGCTGTTCACAAGAGCCAAGACATGGAAACAACCTAAATGCCCATCGACAGATGAATGGATTAAGAAGATATGGTACATACACACAATGGAATACAATTCAGCCATAAAAAGGACAAAATAATGCCATCGTTAACAACATGAACAGAACTAGAGACTCTCACACTAACTGAAGTCAGAAAGAGAATGACAAATACCATGTGATATCATTTATATGTGGAGTACAAAATATGGCACAAATGACCTATATACAGAATAGAAACAGATCACGGACATGGAGGGCAGATTTGTGTCTGCCAAGGTGGGAGAGTGGAGAGAGGGGGACTGACAGGGAGTTGTAGGGTTGGTAGATGTGGACTGTTACATTTAGAACGGATGGGTGATGGGGTCCTGCTCTAAAGCAGAGGGAAGTATATCCAGTCTCTTGGGTAAGAACCCTACAGAAAATTTAAAAAAGGGGCGTGTATGGGTAGCTGGGTCACTTTGCTGTACAGCAGAAACTGAAAGAAAATTGCAAATCAACTATACTTTAAAATTTTTTTAAATGCCTCCAGTAAAAAATAAAATACATTGATTTTCCTATCTTTATATGAAAAAAAAATTCTGAAACATGGTTAAACAAAATATCCTTGAATATAAGAGTATCTTTTAAAAAAGGAAATGGAATTCTACTAGTTATGTTACTCATCACCAATGAAAGCCATCTGGTAAAACCACAATGAGATATGACTACAGACACGCTAGAATATCTGAAAGTATATTATATATATAATATACATATATTATATAATATATATATAAAGCTGATTATATTAAGGGTTGCCAAGTGTGTGGAGGAACTGGAACTCTCATGTGCCGGCACAAAAAATGTAAAATTGTACAGAACTTTAGGAGACAATTTAATTTCATTTAATTTCTTTCAAAGCTAAAAACTGTAACTACCATATGATTCATAGGTCTGCACAAAAGGTTATATGCAAATGTTTAATAACAACTTTATTTCCAAAGAAGGAAGGAACAGAAGCAGAAGGAGATCAGAAAAACCAATGTGATTAGAAAGAATTTGGAAATACTTATGGGTCTTATCCAGGGGTGGATGCCTGACCAAGCAAAGTGAATAACACTATACACGTGCATTTAAGCTCTGCCCTGAGCTTGACTTTGTGCTCCTGGAACAGGCTTTGCTTAGCAGATAGATTGTAAGCAGGGATATTTGTTTGTTTGGGCTAATGTCAGTGAGACTGGCTGAAAGTATGGAAGAATGGACTATATGAGTAGAAAACATCAATCTGAAATTAAATCTTCCTTGAAACTGCCCAGAGTAACTTATTCTGTCCTTTCAAGGGTGAGATGACTTGATAGCAAAGTTGCAAGTACATGGATTCTTAAATAAATCTGCTTGTGTGTGGTTCAGATTTATGCAATTCCATGAATCCTTTCTGATACACAGAGACACAAGCATGCAGCTAATGCCTCTGCAGTCCACCAAAAACATATTTCGGTGTATTTTTCCTCTACACTTCTGCATGGTATATAGAATCAGTCCCCGCAGCAGCCCAGATCACACATGGACAGTGCAGTATGTGCCACAGAGCAAGACGAATGAAATGTAAAATAAATGACAAAGATGAGGCTCATGCAAAACAATCATAAGATGGGCTGGGGTTGTGATTCATAGGAAAAAAAAAGACAATAAATATATAATTTATCATCTCAACGGGAGATAGTTTTTAAAGCACAAGGTATGAGTCTGTAGTAATATAAATAGATGACTGGATAAATAAACAAATGGGAGGGAAGAAGACAAATCTCTCTTGCAGAAGAATTCCAAGTAATTTATGGAGATACTCTACCGGTGATATGGAGCCATAAATCAGATTTCTGTTAAGTGTGAGCTGCACACAGTGACTTCCTTCCAAAGAGTACAGGGTGGCAGAGAGTGGGGCAAAGTAACTTCCAGCAGAGAAACCTAAGCAACACATCCTCAGCCAAGTGATGACAGTCAAGATCTATGATGATAAATCACACTGATAACACATATCAAGGGTTGATATGATGTGATGAAAATGGCTCTTCACCTCCGTTCTCTTCCCCAAACCCAGCATCCCAGTCTACTCATGAGAAAAACACTAGATAAATTCCAACAGGAGGACATACTGCCAAATAATTGAGTATACCCCTCACAAACTGTCAAGGTCATCAAAATCAAGAAGTCTAACAAACTCTCCCAGCCAAGAGGATCCTAAGGAGATAGGATAACTAAATTTAATGTGAGGCAGAAAAAAGGACAAGAGATAGAAGTAAAGAAGTCTGAATCAAATCTGGACTCTAGTTAAAAATAATGTATCAAAACTGGTTCATTAATTGCAACAAATATTCCATAAGATGTTGATAATAAGGAAACTGAGTGTGGAGTATGTGAGAACTCTTTGAACTGTCTTAATTTTCCTGCAAGTTTAAAATTGTTTTGAAAACAAAACTTATTATTAGAAAGCACAAGGATGAAATTATCTAGGCAAAGGATGAAAAGGTTCAAAATCAAAAGATTTTTTGACCACGCCCACAGCATATGTAAATTCTGGGGCCAGGGATGGAACTTGCACCACAGCAGCTCCCCAGGCCACAGCAGTGACAATGCCAGATCCTTAGCCCACTGAGTTACCAGGGAATGGGCCTCACCCAGGCATATGAAGTTCCCAGCCTAGGAGTCAAATCGGAGCTACAGCTGCCGGCCTACACCACAGCCACAGCAACGCAGGATCTGAGCCACATCTGTGACCTACACCACAGCTCATGGCAACACCAGATCCCCAACCCACTAAGTGAGGCCAGGAATCGAACCTGTATCCATATGGATACTAGTTGGATTTGTTTCCACTGAGCCATGATGGGAACTCCTGACCATGACTTTCTTAGCAAATATTTACAGTCTTTCACAAACATACATCACTGGACTATAATCATTTATAATTTCTATAGAATTTCGCTTGTGTTAAATTCACCAACCGTCACTTCTGTTTCTTTTAAATTAAAATTGTATTTATTTTTGTCCAGGTAATACCATCACACAGACCACAAGTATGAAAACTATGCACATCAAAAAATATACTTAGACTCAGAAACCAATTGTTCATCACTTTCTTGTATATCTTGCCCAGAGACTGTTTACAAGTCTATCAAGAAAATATGTGTGTATTTTTCCTTCCATTTTTAGATAAAAACACCTGCATACCACACATGCTGCTCTGCACTTTGCTTTTTCTACGTGCCTATACTCTGTGAGATTTTTTTTATATGAGTAATTTAAGAAGCGTTCCTATTTTCAAAGAAAAGAAAAGGTGTAATTACCAATGATTATGCTCAAACAAGAGGTGAAACTAGAACTGCAAGTGGCAAACCTGGATGTACAGCATACTAGGATGGAGGAATGGGGTAATATATGCTTGCTAGGAGAGATTAAAATAGCTAGTGCAAGACAAGATACCTGTTTTTTTTTTATGATTTCTTTTGGCTGTGCCCACAGCATGTGAAAGTTCATGGGCCAGGTATTGAACTCATGCCACAGAGGCAGCCTGAGCCACTGAAATGACAATGCTGGTTTCTTAACCTGCTGCACCACCAGGGAACTCCGTAACTGTTATTCATTATTATTATTATGCACTCTAAACATCTATAGGAAAGATATGTGCTTTAATATCATCTAATTTGGGGGCTGAATTTATATTCTCTTGTGAAAAATAAGGAGAAACCAACAACCTAAATGTCCATTGACAGATGAATGGATTGAGAAGAAGTGGTATATGTACACAATGGAGTACTCCTCAGCCATAAAAAAGAACAAAATCATGCCATTTGCAGCAACATGGATGGAACTAGAGACTTTCATACTAACTGAAATGAGTCAGTAAGTAGAAAAATGCCATATGATATTACCTATATCTGGAATCTAATATACAGCACAAATGAACCTTTCCACAGAAAAGAACATCATGGACTTGGAAAACAGACTTGTGGTTGCCAAGGGGCAGGGAGTGGGATGGACTGGGAATCTGGGGTTAACAGATGCAAACTATCACCTTTGGAATGGATAAGCAATGGGATCCTGCTGCATAGCACTGGGAACTATGTCTAGTCACTTACAATGGAGCACGGTAACGTGAGAAAACGAATGTATACATGTATTTGTGACTGGGTCACCTTGCTGTGCATTAGAAAATTGACAGAATACTAAATCAGCTATAACGGAAAAAATAAAAATCATTATAAAAAAATAAGGAAAAACAAATCCCTAAGTAAGAGAAGGAAGCCCCACTTCCAACCAGAGGTATCCTAAAAATAACTCTAGGCAGACAAATTCTCCTTCAAGTTAGCATGGCCTTTCACCGTTTTACTCCCCTGCTTCAGCATAATCAGCACACTAGGCAGAATATCTTAGTCATGATCCATGAAGCAGACGTTTTTGTCCAGTTTGTTCACTGCCAGTCCCCAGAGCCTACGATACTAAGTTGCTTAAGATCTATTTGTTGAATGACTGAATCAATCAATCAATACGAGATAGAAGTAGAACAGACAACGTATCAAAAAGGAAAAATCAGAGTAGTACCAGAGTGCTAAGACACTACCAAGGTAGGATTGTGTGACGAGTGAAAATTCCCCAGCTACAATCTGCCAATTCACTTGGGATAGGTTGTTTAATCTCACTGAAATTTGGACGTCTCATCTCCACAACTGTACCAACAATGTGTCACAGTAAAAAAAACACATGTGGGAGTTCCCATTGTGGCCAAGCGGTAATGAACCTGACAAGTATCCATGAGGACATGGGTTCAATCCCTGGCCTCCCTCAATGGGTTAAGGATCCAACATTGCCATGAGCTGTGGTGTGGGTCAAAGACATGGCTTGGATCCTGTGTTGCTGTGGCTGTGGTGTAGACTGGCAGTTATATCTCTAATTCGACCCCTAGCCTGGTAACTTCCATATGCCACAGGTGCCGCCCTAAAAAGCAAAAAAAAAAAAAAAAAAAGTCATGTGGCATATTGGGTTACTGTAAAGATGAAATATACATACACACTGACACACATGCACAAACATATACATACAGTGTGTTCAAGTATATCAATACACATATTGCATATATGAATATATGCATACACAGAGAGGATTATCGTGTTGTTTTGTTTTTAAAATAGTCATTATGAGTATAGTCAATGATAGTGAGGAGGATTAAAGAATGACCTCAATGATGCCATGGAAATCAAGGAACTGGGCATTTTAAGAAAAAAGTAAAAAGATGAAATCTAATATAGCAAAATTAAACTCAAACATAACTATAAGGGTAAATGGACCAATTCACCCATAAAAGAAAAGAAAAAACAGGTTCATATTGTTTAAAAAAAAAAAAAACTGTATCCAAAGATAAGCTGTCTAAAAGAAAGCAATGGGACATAACTGCAGGTAAATGACTAGGCAATGATATTATACCAGACTACACTGGATTCCAGGCAGATGAAAAGGGCAAGAGAAGAAGAGCACTTTGTAATTATAAAGATACAATTCACAATGGAGAAGATAACTCTCATGAATCTCTGTAGTTTAATTTCACAAATTAAACCAAAACCACAAGAATTAACAGAAATGTCATTTTTTTTCTTTTTTCTTAGGGCCGCATGAGCAGCATATGGAGGTTCTGAGGCTAGGGGTCTAATCGGGGCTACAGCTGCCAGCCTCCCCCACAGCCACGCCAGATCCAATCCGCATGTGTAACCTACACCACAGCTCATGGCAACACCAGATCCTTAACCCACTGAGCAAGGCCAGGGATCGAACCCTCAACCTCATGGTTCCTAGTTGGATTCGCCTCCACTGTGCCACGATGGGAACTCCAGAAATGTTATCTTAATGAGAGATTTTCATCTCTCACCCACCTCCATAACAGGCCAAGGAAACCAGAAACAATGGATACAACTGACTGAAATACTATATTAAAAAAAAGATTTGTGTATATTTGCATCTGTCACACTCTATTAACTGAAAACAAGTATCTGTGGAACTTATTTGAAAGTGTATTTTCACGCCAAAATCATGACTTCAATGATTTCAAAAAAATAGAAAAAGTGCCACATTTTTTAATAATATAAAAATACTAGAAATAATATTTTTATAAAGTAAACTGAAAAATATTGAGTACTCTAATGTTCTTAAAATTCATTCCTGGGAGTCCCTGTTGCGGCTCAACAGGTTACAAACCCAGCTTGTATCCATGAGGACATATGTTTGATCCCTGGCCTCACTCAGTGGGGTTAAGGATCTGGCGTTGCCATGAGCTGTGGTGTCGGTCGCATTCGCAGCTCAGATCTGGCATTGCTGTGGCTGTCTTGTAGGCCAGTGGCTACAGTTCTGATTAGACCCCTAGCCTGGGAACCTCCATATGCCATAGGTACAACCCTAAAAGGCAAAAAAAAAAAAAACAAAAACAAAAACAAAAAAACAACTAAAACTCATTCCTAAAGATCCTCTGAGTCAAAGAGAAACTCCAAACTAAAAGAGAACATCTTTAAAATACTAAAACTATGGAATAATAAAGTTTTACACATGGACAAATGTAAAGTTTACACATTTTGATAGTCTAGGAAAAGTGAATATAAAATAGGCATTCAAACAAAGGTTATTAAATGGAAACAAAATAGAGCAGTCTATAAGAAAAAATTAATTGAAAAACAAAAACTGATGAACAATTAAAATCATAAAATTGGTACAGCAACAGCTCTTGACTTTTGAAACATCTTGAATGATACTTAGATCTTGCTCTGTCCCATATGGAATTTCTTCTAAGTGTCCTAAATAAAAATGCATATCCCATGAATGTTCTTTTCCTTAGTATAACTGAGTTCTTGGACGGCAAGAAAAAAAAAAAAACACAGGCTCTGCCCATGTTAAACGAAAACAGAATTTGTTGGAAATATATCTGTTAACTTCCTGGCTCAAAGTACAGGCTTAAGAACCAATTTATTTATAAAAGGATGGGACACCAAGCTAGTCTTAGGGATCTGAGCTACAAGCACTAATTGTGAATCTCGCCAGACTGCCTGATCTAAAATAAATACTCTCCCACTATTTTTTTTTTAATTTCCCTGTCCTTGTGCCATTCTACTTGAAATGTAATGACCCAGAAGATTTTAATCTCATTCTGCAGCTCTAGCAGAGCAAAGCAATTGATTTTCAACATACCAAGAATGAACACAATGGAGAAAGAGATAATTCTCCAAGAGGAAATGAAGATGCTGATTATCCAAAGAACCAAAACCGTATATTGATGAAGCCAACCAACTTTCATCACTTGCAATGTCCTGTCCCAGCCTCTGCTCTCCTCTTACCTTCTCATCCTACACACACTCTCTGGAAATCTCACCTCCACCCCATGGCCTCAGTTATTATCTAAATTCTCAAAATTCTCTAATCTGTATCTCAGTTTCAGATGTCTCCGCTCAAGCTTCAGACCTTTATTCTCAACTATCTATAATAAACTTCTTCACTTAAAAAAAGGGGGGCGTCTCAAACATCTCACATCCCAAATTAAATGAAGAAAAGGCAGACATTTTAATGCTGACAGACTGGGATTTGGGCATGATGGAGTTAGAAATATGAAAAGTCTCTGCAGTGATATCTCATGAAGAGGGTTATTTAAGACTTCAAGGTTATGACCGTTCCTTACAACAAAGTCGAGTGGGAGACAATGGCTTAAATGAAAGGAAAACCACAGTCTCTCATGATAAGGTTAGAGAAGAAATCAGGGTGCAGAATGTGTCAACCACATAAACACTGGAGTCATTTTGGATGATGCGGCAGGATTCGGGGAGGAGAAAAAAATGACCCTGGTTTTTAAATCTCCAACGAATAATATAACAAGCAGCACAGTAATGACAGCAACGAGGTAAGTTAGAGGATGTCTAGGTGAAGGTCGTGAGCCTCAAAAAGCACAATGATTCATGGAAAGGCACTGGAACAACTGTACAGAAGTTTAGAGAAGTATATACACTTGTATATATTGTATTGCATTGTATATATTATATACAATATGTATTGTATATAGATTGTACAGAAGTTAACGAAGTTTTTAGTTTGTAAGAGAATGAACTCTCTCTAAAGAATTATAGGCAAAATGCTGTGCTCAATGAAAATCCAAGTTTTAGTTAAAGAGGTAGAAAAGATATTCCATGAAGATTTCAAAGATCTAAGGCTCAAAGAATAGATAGTCTGGGGTCATAATGACAATTTGGGGAAACAATAGCAAAGCTGTGATAGGAGAGATGAGCAGAATTTACCAGGATGAGAAAACAGAAGAGGACAGGGGACCAGAAGCGCTTACATCTTGAGAGGTTACCAAGAAAAGCAGGGATTTCTAGAGAGGACGAGTCTATGCAGCCCCAGTTTTTCAAACAGACTAATCCTAGAATTTTCCTAGTTGGATGTGCAGGAGCCTGGGGAGCGGGGGGTGGGGGGTGGGGGGTAATACGGAACCCTTCCCAATGAACACACGCTTCCCTGCAAAATAAATGTCCTCATCCTTTTGCTAGCAGACCGCTGTAAGGTAAAGCGACAGGTATGAACACAGAGGTAGTCTGCAGAGGTAAGCGCTGCTCTGGAGTCTAAGACAGGAGACTGACGAACTCAAATTCAAGACTTAAGCCTTTGCAAGAGAGCGCCCCCACAGAGGAGGTACACAGCCAGAAAGTTTCCTGAATCCGTGGCCCTGACCCTCCAAATCATCCCCAGCAGCTTCCCAGAGTCTCAGATGTATTTTGAGCCCACAGTATCCTGAGATGTAAAGGCAGTGGAGCAGAGCAATTAAGATGTGGATCTACCGCTCTCCCAGCTTTGGGCAGTTAATCTAACTTTTCTCACTTTAGATGCTTATCTGTAAAACAGATGTCGCTTCCCCCTTGAGTTGTTGTGAGGATTAAAGTAAACAGATCTAAAACTCCTAGCACAGTAGTGGAATAAAATATGTGTTCAATAAGTGGCAGCTTTTATTATTATTTTTTTTCACAATAATGTTCTGGCTAGAAGCACATAGAGCTCTTCTGAGACTGTGCTCACAGGCCCTCACTGAAAGATGGTGGGGGAAAAAAAAGAGATCTAATTTTAGAACAGGGGCCTCCTTTCCTCCCTGAACTTTCCTGGTTCTAAGCCAGTCTCCCCTCCCTCCCCACCACCTGCCTTTAAAACCTGCAATCCAGTGGATGTTTGGACCTCGGCACTGGAAATTCTAATTCTTGATTCCAGGGAGGGACCACACAGTTCTGTATTTTTAAGAGCGTTGGAGAAGCTGGTGCACAGCCCGGTTTTCAGACCACAGTCAAATGTAGACTATTCTAGAAACTCAAGAGAGTCTTCGTCAGTGTAGGCATGCATGAGGTGAAAACAGCATTCGTAGAGAACAAGGAAAATCTCACAGATTTCACAGCCAAATAAGGGAACATTTTTGAATAACCTACAAATTATTTGGCTCAGTGATTAACCATTACTTCTAGCTTAGCGCCCAGACCAGAACTAGATTGTTCTTCAGTCACAGATCATTTCAGATACTCAAGGTCCACTCCCTGACTTTTTAACCCCCCGTTTTCCAAACTGATTCACATTCTTGCCTCAACATCTCTGTTGCTGCTTCTTTGCTTTTTTTTTCACACCAAAGCTAAAGACAGATGTCTTAATTTCTTTTCTGGTAGACACAGTACAAAACTCAAAAACCCAAATCGCATACAGCAGAGGGTTGATTTTCTTCTCTTTTCTGTTTCCCCAGCCACCTATTCCCACTACTTGGAGACAAATACAACAGTTTCTGAAACATCCATAGCATGATAAACATATTTTCCATATACACGGAGTGTATTATACCTCTGCTTTGCATATTTTTCACATTACAGTGGATACTGGGGAATTTATCAGTATGTATAGATATTTATCATTCCTTATAGTAGCTGCATATTCTCCAACATTTGAATGGAACAGCATTTAATTTAGCTTCCTTATAAAAATTATCATTTTCAGGCAGCTCTATATGGACCTTGAAGGAATAATATTCACACATTATGCTTAAAAAACAAGACAAGAAGTGGAAATTATGGGACAGCAAAACCAGGGAGAGTAGGAGATTCTATTTTTATGATGAAATGTTTGCAGCACACAAGTATTTGTGACAGATATAGAAACAGATCACTCCAGATGGACTTTTATGAAACAAAACAGAGAAACAAACACCTATGATCCCATCATCCAACTTAAGAACTAAACCATCACCCGTAACTTTGAGGCTCCCTGTCTGCTTCTGTCCATTCTAGCCTCCTGCCTTTCTTTATAGTTCCATTAACATATTTATCAAATTTTATATTATAGAATCACACTGCATATTTTTTGTGACTTCTTTTATATACGTATTAGCTGTCTAGGATGCAGTCTTTCTGACATATGTAGTTCAAATTCATTCATTTTCACTGCAATGCAATGTCCAGTTCACAGACTTTGGACAATTCCATTATGCATTTTTTTCACCAATAAATGTTTGACTTGCTTACGAGTTTTTATTTTTACTGTTCTTAACAGTGCTACTTACACAGGATTCCTTGTACAAAATGGGCAAACACTTCGCTAGCGCATATGCTAAGACTGAATGCACTCATGTTCAACTTACAAGATAACACCAAATTGCTATATCAACTTAGGCTCTCTAATTATAGTTTCATGGTGTCCTCATTGTCCTTTGTTAAAATTTGCTATTTTCGCTCTTTGAATATTTACTAATGTATTGCAAGTGACCTGGTATTTCATTGACTATCAATATTCCTTTCACTGGTTATTATGAATTTCAGCATCTTTTATGTATTAAAATATATAACTATACATAATAAATGTATTTTATATATTTTATTAAAAATTTATATTTCCTCTTCTGTGAAATACTTATCTTTTATCTACTTTTCTATTATTTCCTCTACTGTGAAATTTTTTACATTTTACCTATTTTTATTAGTTTACTACTTTAAAAAAACATTTTATTTTGAAGTATTCTTTTTCAATTTTATATATGACCAAAAAAACTCTCAGTATGTGGACTGCATTTATTTCTGAATTGTTTATTTTGACGAAAATAAGTTCATAACTTTAATGGAATCAAATTTATCAAGCTTTTCTTTTATGGTTTGCACTTTGTATGTCGTGAGCTACATCACAGCTCACGACAGCGCCAGATCCTTAGCACACTGAGCAGGGCCAGAGATTGAACCTACGTCCTCATGGATACTAGTCAGATTCATTACTGCTGAGCCACAAAGGGAACTCCTCAATTTTCCAGTATTAAAACACCACTGTATCATTGGAATAAACCCTAACTGGTCACAATGAACTTTTTTATACTGTGCTAGGTATTTTGCTAATATTTTGTTTAGAACATTTACAAATATGTTCATCAACAAGACTGACTTTTTTTAGATTTTAGTATTTAGAATTTATTGGAAAACACTCCTTTCTATTCTCTGAATGATTTCATATGCAACTAATTGGAATTCTGGTCTTTGCCTTTTTTGTGGGAAAATTTTTCATTGCTGATTAAATGTCATTAATGATTATCAGACAACTAAAATCTTTTTTCTCATATATTTGCTAACTTAATCTCACTTTTTTCTATTTACTTTTTTTTTTTTTTTGGTCTGTCTTCTTTTTCTAGGGCCACACCATGGCATATGGAGGTTCCCAGGCTAGGTGTCAAATCAGAGCTGTAGCTGCCTGACACAGCCACAGACACAGCTATGCAGGATCCAAGCTGCGTCTTCAACCTATAGCACAGCTCACACAGCAATTCCAGAAATCGAACCTAGTGTCCTCATGGATGCTAGTCAGATTTGTTAACTGCTGAGCCATGACAGGAACTCTTGAAAGTCTTTTTTATAAAGTTTGATAATCTCCAGATCTCTTAGCTATTTTTCTGGGTTTTTTTCTTGCTTCCTTATCTGAGTCATAATTCTCTGCCTTTTCATTTTGTATAGACTTTTGGAGTGGTTTCCTTTTTGTGGACAATAGAGTAATAGCTTCTCCTGTTTCTGATGTCCACTCCCCTGTGGCTGAAGCTGGTACGGGGGCTTGCTGAAGGCGCCTGCCCACTGGTAGGTGGAGCTGATTCTTATCCTCCTGGTGGGTGGTGCTTTCTCTCGGGGTGAGATTAGAGGCAGTGGTGTGTGTGGCTGGGGGTGTCTTTAGGCAGCCTGTTTGCTGATGGCCTGGGGCTTAGTCCTAATGGGTGGGGCCAGATTTTTCCCAAATGACCACCTTTAGAGGAACACAGGCTGATGATTATTCCCGAGACCTTTGCCTCCAAAGTCCTTACCCCACAACGAACGGCAGTCACCCCGTTTTCCCAGGAGATCCTCCAAGAACTGCAGTCAGGTCTGACTCAGATTCCTTTGAAGCCTCTGCTTTGCCCTGGGACCCTGTGCACATGAAAACCTATGAGCACCTTTAAAGAATGGGGTCTCCGTTTCCCCCAGTCCTGTGCAGCTTCTGTGCACAAGCCCCACTGGCCTTCAATACCAAATGTTTCAGGGCGTCCCTCTCCCAATGCCAGGTCCCCAGGTGTGGGGACCTGACATGGGGCTTAGAACTCTCGCTCCCACAGGTCAATCTCCATGATACAGTTACTTTCCAGTCTGTGGGTGGTCCACCCAGCCGATATAGGGTTACTTATATTACGTAATCGCCCCTACCAGCTCGACGTGGCCTCGTCTTCTGGAGTAGGATATCTTTTTTGATAGTGTGCAGTCTATTTGGTTGAAGGTTGTTCAGCAGCTGGCTGTTAATTTTATTGATTTTCTGAAAGAAGGCAAACACCAGTCCTTCTGCTCTGTCCTCTTAATCCTGTATCCATGATGATGTTTCTTCAGAAATGGCTCTCTCCTGACCTTTTTTTTCCATTTTCAAATGTCTTATTTCCCTTTTTTTTTTTTTTTTTTTTTGATCGGGTCTGTTGGCATGGGGAAGTTCACAGGCCAGGGATCAAACCTGAGCCATTTAGTGACAATGCAGAGTGCTTAACTGCTAGGCCACCAGGGAACTCCCTCTTATTTCCTCTTAAGTCAGATTTATAAGTTATGTATTTTTTGGTCCATTTTGTCTGTTTTAAATTTATTTGAAATGTATTATTTACTCTATTTTTTATTTAAAAAAATCCTGTTCAATCTTTATTTACTTGACTTTTTTTTCTAATCAAAGATGAGAAATTTGCCTTGAGTTTGTTAATTTTTTTTTATTTCGAATTGTTTCTTAGTAATATTAAGAATGTCCCAGCATGTGACTCTTTGGTATAAGAAGCTACAAGTGCCCAGAGGGAACTTTATACCTTCTCTAAGTGTTCTTTTTTTTTTTTTTTTTTTTGCCTTTTAGGGCCACCTCCATGGCATATGGAGGTTCCTAGGCTAGGGGTCCAGTCGGAGCAACAGCTGCCAGCCTACGCCACAGCCACAGCAACATCAGATCCAAACCGCGTCTGTGACCTACACCAAGCTCACAGCCATGCTGGATCCTTTACCCACTGAGTGAGGCCAGAGATCACACCGCAACCTCATGGTTCCTAGTTGGATTCATTTCCACTGCACCACAAAGAGAACTCCCTCTAAGCTTTCCTTAGAGCCATTCATATTTGTTTTAATTGGGTGAGGATTTGGTCTTGGATTTGGGAAAGTTCCTCTGTGACTCCTGGTACCTGAAGAGCTCTACGAACTGGGATGCCTCTCCTGCCCTTCAGTCCACCGGGTGCTTCCTCATAATCTATGCCCGAGACTCCATTCCAGTCGATCTGAAACCCTCTTACCTCAAGACGAGGCCCTCCTAGACCACCTGAGTCTTGGAATATTTTAATTCATTAAATTTAGCAAGAATGTGGTGTTCACAGAGCTCAGATCATTTGCTGCTAACTTTATTCAGGCAAAGGATTCAGGGCAGTGGCAACAATAACATCGCAGTTACATCATGAAATGCACATGCTTTACAACTAAACACAATGTCTGTTGGATCTAGAAATGCGAAATCCAAAGGAGAGAAGGGAAGCAAAGAGAACCAGAAAACTATCCTCAGGAAGTTGGCAGGGTTTGGTGCTTTCAACTTCCCACTGAAAATAACTGAGTGCTTAAGATAGGAGGGTGCTGGGAGGCAGCGGAAACATCAAATCCTCACAAATGAGGATGAGCACTGAAGGTGGGACACCAGAAGGAGATGGCCCCATTCATTCGCTAAGCACTTCCTTGCTGCTTCTGAAGGGAGAGACTCCCCAAGGGCAGGCAGGGAAGTCAAGGCAGACATCTGCACCCCACGCACAGTAACCCTGTGGCAACCTTAACGTTGGCTTCTGATCTCACCGATTATGAAATTTCCTTCTTTTCTAACATGTGGATTTAAAATTACAAATTTTTCTCTAGGCATCACTTTAGCTAAAGTCTTCAGATTTCAATGTGTGCTACTGTCCTCTTTTGAGGCTAAGTATTTTCTAATTTGCAATGTGATTTTACACAGGTGCATAGTTACAAAGTATGCTTTGTAAAAAATAATCCAGGAGTTCCCGTCATGGCTCAGCGGAAAGAAATCTGACTAGTATTCATGAGGACACAGGTTAGATTGCTGGCCTTGCCCAGTGGGTTAAGGATCCGGTGTTGCCATGAACTGTGGTGTATGTTGCAGATGCGGCTCGGATCACGCGTTGTTGTTGCTGTGGCTGGCAGCTGTAGCTCCAATTCAGAACTCCCAGCCTCGGAACCTACATGTGCCACAGGAGCGGCCCTAAAAAGACCAAAACAAACAAACAAAAATAAAATTCAAATACATGAAATTTTTCCTTAATGTTTTGTTACTTTTTTTTTAGGGCTACTCTCGCAGGATATGAAAATTCCCAGGCCAGGGGTCGAATCAGAGCTGCAGCTGCCAGCTTACGCAATAGCCATAGCAACATGGGATCCGAGCCACGCCTTTAGCCTATACCACAACTCATGGCAATGCTGGATGGATCCTAAACCAACTGAGTGAGGCCAGTGATCAAACCCTCGTCCTCACGGATACTACTGAGGTTTGGTAACACTGATCCACGACAGGAACTCCCCGTTTTGTCACTAACTTCTAACTTGACTTTACCCTAATCAGAAATGTGGTCTCTGTGATACTGATATTTTTTAACTTATTAATATTAGCTTTATGGCCAAATGTGTCAATATATACAAATAATCTATGTTCATTTGGGAGAGAAAAGTCAGTACACTTCATCGCTTTTATAGGAATCAATGTCTATTCATTACAAAAATACAGGAATTTTTTCTTCAATGTTTCAATGCTCTTACTGATATTTTTTTCTGGTTAATCTCTCAGTTACTGAGTTAAGTGTGCTAAAGTTTCTTGCTGTGAAGATGGATTTGTCAGTATTTCCTTGTAGTTACGTCAATTTTTCTTTTATATATTTTCAAGCTATTCCATTAATTATGTACACATTTAGAATTATTATATCCTCCTGGTAAATCGAAACTGTAAGTGGCTATTTTTTTCTCTTTTAAGGTTCTTTTCCATAAATGCACTTAGTTATGATTATAACTAAACAAATTTCTCTTGCTTAGTATTTATACAACATATATTTTGTTTCTCTGTTTACATCCTTTTATTATCCTTAAACAAGTCCGTCTTCTACAAAATTGGATTCTTTTTTGAAAGAGTTCAACTAATTTACATTATTAGCCCTGCTATATTTTTATTCATTTATACCATATTTTTATTTTCATTTCCTATTTGTCTTTTTTCTGGGGCTTCTTTCTCCATTCTCTCCTTTTGAAAGAATTAAGTCTTTTCTCATTCTATGTTTTCTCCCTCTACTGGTTTAGAAGATACGCATTTTATTCTTTCATGGTTACTACTGAAACTTTTACTATAAAAATTTTATGCTTCATGCCACTTCAGGACCACCCTATTGCACAACTCCACAAGTTAAGTACAGCAGTAGTCCAGCCCCACTCTCTAAAGTCCTTAACAAAAAAAGAACCTTAAAAAGCTTTAAGCCCATCAGCTCCCACCCATTTGAAAAATATAGGGCAAAGAAAAAAAACATTTTTGCCCTATATTTAGGATTTCTCTATATTTTTAACTCACGTGTTAAATGTTTTTATTGTTTTATTAACTCAATATCTGTTATAATTTAGCGACATTTAAATTTTTTTTACCTCTCATTCCTTTTTTTTAACAATTACTTTTATTTTTTCCATTATAGCTGGTTTACAGTGTTCTGTCAATTTTCTTCTGTACAGCAAGGTGACCCAGTCACACATACATGTATAAATTCTTTTTCTCACATTATCGTGCCCCATCATAAGTGACTAGATATAGTTTCCAGTGCTATACAGCAGGATCTCATTGCTTATCCACTCCAAAGCCAAGAGTTGGCAACTATTAACCCCAAATTCCCAGTTCGCCCCACTCCCTCCCCTTCCCCCTTGGTAGGCACAAGTCTGTTCTCCATGTCCATGATTTTCTTTCTGTGGAAAGGTTGTGCCATATATTAGATTCCAGATATAAGTTATATCATATGTTATTTGTTTACTTAGTTACTTTTTCACTTAGTATGAGAGTCTCTAGTTCTATTCATGTTGCTGCAAATGGCATTATTTTGTTCTTTCTTATGGCTGAGTAGCATTCAATTGTGTATATATACCACATCTTCTTAATCCAGTCATCTGCCAATGGACATTTAGGTTGTTTCCATGTCTTGGCTATTGTGAACAGTGCTGCAGTGAGCATGCGGGTGCATGTGTCTTTTCTAAGGAAAGTTTTGTCCGGATATATGCCCAAGATTGTTGGGTCATATGGTAATTCTATATTTAATTTTCTAAGGTACCTCCTTACTGTTGTCTTCCATAGTGGCTGTACCAATTTACATTTCCACCAACAGTGCAGGAGGGTTCCCTTTTCTCCACACCCTCTCCAGCATTTGTTAATTGTGGACTTATTAATAACGGCCATTCTGACTAGTGTGAAGTGGTACCTCATAGTAGTTTTGATTTGCATTTCTCTAATATGATGTTAAGCATTTTTTCATGTACCTGTTGGCCATCTGTATATCTTCTTTGGAGAAATGGCTATTCAGGTCTTTTGCCCATTATTCAATTGGGTTGTTGGCTTTTTTGCTATTTAGTTGAATAAGTTGTTTGCATATTTTAGAGATTAAGCCCCTGTCAGTTGCATCATTTGACACTTTTCTCTCCCATTCTGTAAGCTGTCTTTTTGTTTTCTTTTTGGTTTCCTTTGCTGTGCAAAAGCTTGTCAATTTGATTAGGTCCCACTGGTTTAGGAGAATTAATCTTAGATAGCAGATAGGATGATTGTGATCAAGGGTGTATGTATCTGTGCACAATGTTCCTTTGTAGGTAAACTGTCTTTTTAATTGGCTGCTTTCACGATTATTACTGTCACCGACTTCATTTTTAGACCTTTTTTAGGTTTACAGAAATGTTGAGCAGAAAAGGACAGAGAATTGCCATACACTCTCCACCACCCCCAACCCCAACCAGTTTCCCCTAGCATTAACATCTAGCTTCAGCGTGGTATATATGTTAAAATCGATGAGCCAATACGATCCATTAGTATGAACTAAAGCCCACAGTTTCCATTAGCCCCCACTCTTCATGTTGTACACTGCACAAGGTTTGGCAAATGTGTAAGGACATGCACCCACCATTAACGACTACTGTACACAACAGCTCCCCTGCCCTAAATATCCCTGTGCGCCCTTCCTTCCTTCCTAACCACCCCTAACTTCCTTCTAACGACGTCTGATCTTTTTGCCATCTTCATGGTTTTGACTTTTCCAGAATGTCACACCACTGGAATTATACAGTACGTAGCCTTTTCAGACTGGCTTCTTTCACTCAGTATTTGACTTTTATGGTTCCTCCCTGCCTTTTCACGGCCTGACAGCCTGAGAGCTCTGGGGGCCTCCTTACAAATTCACCTAAGGGGCAAATATACCTCTGAGGTAAGCTTCTACTTTCTTGGAGGAAAACAGTCTAGTTTCATATGAAGAAGACTAATTCTTCCTATTAGTAGAACAACTGATCCCGCCCTTTGTGAATCAACAATCACAACATTTCTATACTAAGGAATAGTTAATTCTTTTCTGGCAGGTTTTACATCACAGTAACTACTACACTGGCTGTAACAGATTCCCTTAAAAATCCAACAGCACTAATAGCTACTTCTATTAATTTGATTTAAAATTTTTACCTGCTTCCCACTGGTCCCTGTTAATGGACAAAAGTTTATCTTCCAGTATACCTGACCACATTAATAAAATCATATTTAACACAGTCATCCTGATAACAAGGTTATTTTCCAATACTGGAGATTGACCAAAATCTCACTATAATTTTCACCCATCTCTGCAGTTCCCTTCATTCTAATGCTGTTTCCATAGCTGTTATTCAAAGCCAGTCACCCCCCAAGACAGCGTTAGTATTATTTGAGAAGCACAAATAAAGATTTCCCAGCTGAAGAATTTCCTTCCCACTAAGCTGCCACTAGGGAAAGAAAGAAATTAACATTTATTGAGTTTCTTCTAAATGCGAAGCACTCTCATAAAATTTTATCTCATTTAATCCTCACAATATGAGGCAAGATGGGTACTATTACCCAAATTTTGACACTTGGGGAAACTAAAGGGTGATGGTTTTCTCCGCAGGGAACAAACTCTGCCCTTTATCTGTTGTGCCTCCAAGACAGCTGAGTGGTGGACCCAAAAGATGTACTGAATAAAAGGTCAGTTGAATAAATGAGACTTCAAAAGACTAAAAAAAATTTCTGAGGCCAAAAACTTTCTAAGAAGCAAAGAAAAGATTCAAACTCCATTCTGCCTCCAACCTTTATCAAAAGCCTATGTTGCAAAGACATAAAGACAGCCAATGGGCATATGAAAAAAATGCTCAACATCACTGATTATCAGAAAAATGCAAATCAAAACTACAATGAGGTACCACCTCACACCAGTCAGAATGGCCATCTTTAACAAGTCTTAAGTAATAAATGCTGGAGAGGGTGTGGAGAAAAGGGAACTCTCCTGCACTCTTGGTGGGAATGTAAATTGGTACAATCACTATGGAAAACAGTATGGAAGTTCCTCAGAAAACTAAATTCAGAACTACCATATGACCCAGCAATCCCATTCCTGGGCATACACCCAGAAAAAGCTCTCAATGAAAAAAATACATGCACCCCTATGTTCATCACAGCACTATTTACAAGAGCCAACACATGGAAACAACCTAAACGTCCACTGACAGATGAATGGATTAAGATGTGGTACATATATACAATGGAATATTACTCATCCACAAAAAAGACAAACTAATGCCTCTGCAGGAACATGGATGGAACTAGAGATTTTCACACTAAGTGAAGTAAGCCTGAAAGGAAAAGACAGATACCATAGGATATCACTTATTTGTTGAATCTAAAATCTGGAACAAATTATCTTAAAAAGCAGAAATAATTTGGTTGTGATGATTGTTATACACCTATAGATGTAATAAAATTAAGAAAAATTTTTTAAAAAAATCAGAAATAGATCATGGCCAAGGAGAGCAGACTTGGGGTTCCCAGTGGGGAGGGGGAGGGAGGGGGTGGATGGGCATTTGGGGTTTTTTTTGGATGCAAACTGCTATATTTGGGATGAATAGGCAATCAGATCCTAGTGTACAGCACAGGGAAATGTGTGTGATTGTGTCAGTTTGCTGGACAACAGAACCTGAAGAAACAGTGTAAATCAACTATCCTTTAATAAATAAAATAATCTTTAAAAAAAAAAAAAAGAGCCTAGGCAGAGCTTCCTTGCCTGCCTGCTTGCATTTCTCACAAGCGTCCTATCCTAATAAATCTATTTCTTGCCTATCACTTTGTCTCTCACTGAATCCCTTCTGCGCAGAGACATGAAGAACCTGGACCTCAGTGAGTCGAGACACAGGGTGAGTGATTCTAATTTAAGACTGTGGGGTCAAGTCCCAAAATGGGTTTAGGCTGGATTCGAGTCCCAGTCTGGGTTGAGGCTGGGTTTGAGTCCCGGCACATGGGTTCAACTTCCAATCCGGGTTTATGCCGGGTTCGAGTCCTGGCACATGGGTTCGAGTCCCAATCTGTGCTCTGGCTAGCTTCAGGACGTTAACACTGTCAGTTTTAGTTTTCATATCAAAAGAAAGGTATACTTTTATCCCCAATCTATTGACTGTTACCTACGAATATTTTACTTTTGTGGTTAGGTAAGCTTGCAAACATTTGTATAGTACACAAAATTTCTTATTTTAAATAAATATTAATGTTCAAATCCCCCCCCCGCCCCGAAAAAGAGCCTGAACTGCACCAGGTGCTAAGATTTGTACTGTTTGACAACTAAACTTACATCACAGCATAAGTCAAACAACGTAAAGAAGCGAACTATTTGCAAGTACTCTGCACGTTAACCAGGACCTGGGACATAGTTAGGGTGCAGTAATATTATTTCCCTTTTCCTATCTGAGTAAAGCTACATTAAATGTTTCTGGAGCCATTCCTCTCTCGGATCATCCAAACCGCAGGCATCGCTGACGTCGTGCATGCAGACCTAATTGATGTCCGTGTATTTTCTTGGCTTGAAGCTACAGCAGCATTTTCCAAGACTGTCCCTCTATACTCCTACTGTGAGCCCATTGCTATGATATGTATTACGGAAGAAGAACCAGACAAAAAGCAACTTTTGTCTTATATTCAGAATCAGCCAGACCCTGGACCTGCTCACCCAGGTAGAAGGTGAAGGAGCCAGTCCAGCTCTCCCAGATTTCCATACTGTGTCTCATAAAGAATTAAGGAAAACCAAGGTGAAGAAGGTACTGAGTGAAATCAATCCATACACAAGAGAAGAAAAAACACATTTCTGTTTAAATCAATGAAATCTAAAGGCAGAGTCAGCTGGGGGAAAAAGGGAAACAGAGAAGAAAAAGGAGGAGCAGAAGAGAAGACAAATTTTTCTAACTTTCCACTACTGACTCTTACAGCAAAAAGATGCATTAACCCACTAAGCTCTCCTGGCCTGTCCTTCCACTCCGCGTGGACAATTCTAACATCTCTTTACACACAAATACTCCCATCAACTCTCCCTATTCCTGCCACAATGGGCTGCTTGTGGTTTGCCTTCCAATAACAGAAGGTTCTATCCAAACCATAGGGCGTGAAATTGATCCCAATTCTGATGAGCTCTAGAAGTTTATTAAAACTGTGGAATATTTTCAACTTTGTTTGTAAACCTATCATTTTACTCACAAAATAAACATATTCTGCCAACAACAACCAGAAAATATTATCAATAGAGTCAGTATGGGGAGTTCCCATTATGGCTCAGCAGAAAGAAACCCAACTAGCATCCATGAGGTGGCAGGTTCCATCCCTGACCCCGTTCAGTGGGTTAAGGATCCGGCATTGCCATGAACTCTGGTGTAGGTCACAGACGCAGCTCAGATCCGACATTGCTGTGGCTGTGGTGTAGGCTGGCAGCTGTAGATCTGATTCGATCCCTAGCCTGGGAACCTCCATACACCACGGGTGTGTCTGCCTGGACCTGGTCCCCCGCACCACTGGCTGTGCCTCTGCCAGGCAATCTCAGCACTTCAACTTGCCTTTGGTCCATTCCCAGGTGGGGTCCACCCCAGCACCTGGAGCTGAGCTGGCACTCAGTGGGCAAACGTAATTGCAGTCCTCACTTTCAGGACTTCCCCTCACCTCCTCCTTCCCCTCTGCCTACACCTTTGATAGGTTTTTGCTTTCTAGTTCTGCTGTAACAAATAATCACAAGCTTAGTGGCTTAAAATAGTACAAGTTTATCATCTCACAGTTCCGGACATAAAAAGTCAGAAATCATTTCTCCTAGGTTAAAAATCAAGGTGTAGGCAAGCCTGCATTCTTTCTGGAAGATCTATGGGGAAATCTGTTTCTTTACCTTTTCCCACCTCTAGAAGCCACACGCATTCCTTGGCTGGCAGCCCCTTCCTTCATCTTCAAGACCAAGAGAGGAGCACCATTTCTTCCTTCGGATCCTCTGCCTACATTCTCGCACCTTGTCTGCAACTTCCCCAGCCATCATTTCCATTTCTTCTCATGTCCAGTGATGCCCCACTAAATGGCTATTTCAAACAGCTGTGGCGGGGTGGCAGCTCATACCACTTCAGCCAGGCTGCAGGCTTTTTTCAGGCACGAGACTGACACCATCGCATGTGGAATCACAAGCTCTGTGGATGTAGTCATCTTAGCGCCTGAAATCCCTTCTCACCAGGCCCAAGGGGAGGAGCAAGGAAGCTCTATCCTCTTCCTGCAAAGGGGGAATCCAGACACCGCGTGCACAACTCACTCTCTCCAAAGAAAGTCTCCCACCTCCACACAAACCTCCAGCTGCTTCAACTTTAACACTAGCCCACCTAATGCAAGAATAAACGAAAAAGCTCTTTACTTCCAACTCCTTTGTAAGTTTAACATAAGGAAAAATGAGAAGATTGTAACACAGACGATCGTGCTCCTCACTGGAAGCCTAAAGAAGTTCCATTTCAACATCTTGTCATACACAGCGCCTCTAGAAGGCCTCATACGTGTTCCTAAAAATCATCACATTAGGCAAGACCATGCAATAAAAACCACAGGGCTTACGGGTTTGTAGGCATAACACTTAAAAACTTTTTTGGTGACACATTAAAAAAAATAGGATCCTAATAAATATAGAAGCAAGGTTTTAGAGTTGTTAAACGGTTAGGAAATACATAAATGGGTTCAATAAATACAGCCCTTTACCTTGAAAAGACCTGAAGTGTGCCATCAGAAGGATGGCAACCTGTGACTTACCGGGACGTGGTGAAAGGAAGGGTCATCAAGAGGACTAGGAAAGGAGGGAAATCAGACGGACAATGGAACACCAAATGTTGATGAGTGTGGCTTCTAAGCCATGCAGTGAATTGAGGTGTGTGTGTGTATACATGTCTTGCGCATTCCTGGGTGACTAGGTTCAGCTAAATGCTGTTTTCTGTGTTTGCCAACTATTTCTTATGGATGAAATCATGCGTAAGCAAACATGAGATTCCTGTTATGCTTGAATTCCTCTCTGATACAGCCACTGTGTTGGAACAGATTTGCATTTTCAAAACAAGCATTATAGCAAAACAATGTATTTGTCTATGTGTGTTCTGATCAAATCCTCCTGAGGGAGATACGCCAGAGGAGAGTAGCTTACCAAGCTATTAAACATAAGTTGTTTTCACTTGTCGGGCATCTATGGGTATTACTGAACAGATGGTAAGAACCAGGAATCATTCCCCTACGTTAAAGCCAAAATAGAGAAGACAGTGTGAAGATGCCTAACTGGGACACAGGAGGAAATGCAGGTACCCAAGCAATCTATCATAGCATGAAAGAGACAAACTTCCACTGAACTCCTGGTCCAAAAAATTCTAACTATATACTGTGTGATTCCAACTATATGACACTCTGGAAAAGGCGAAACTATGGTGAAAGTAAAAAGGTTAGCGGTTGCCCAGGTTTAGGAAAGAAGAGATAAGTTAGCAGAGCACAGAGAATTTTTACGTCAGGGCAACTATTCTATATGGCCCTACAACAGTAGATACTTGTCATTACACATTTGTCAAAACCCAAGGAGTGTACAAGAGTGAGCCCTAACTGAAGCTAGGATCTCTGGGTGACAACAATGTATCACTGCAGGCTTATCTGTTACATTAAATGTACCCATCTGGTGAAGGATACTGATGGTGGGGAGAGGGAGCGATCGGGAGTAGCAGGCAGTGTATGGGACATCTCTGTACTTTCTACTCGATTTTGCTGTTAACCTCAAACAGCTCTAAAAAATAAAATCTATTTCTTTGAAATCCCTCCTTTGATAAAAACTTAAATGCAGACATTCCAAACATGTGTGCAGTACAAGCACACCCCACTTTACTCGTCGTCACTGGAAAAGCCCTAACCCTTCTTTAAGCGCTACTGCTCCTCGCACAGAGGTTTTCCAGCCCTCTCTTTTCAGTCACAGTATACCCCGGAGAGAAGTTGAGAGCAGGCAGAGGAGGGCTACCGAGTTTGAATTTCTTACACGGAGCAGGCACAAGCAGCTGCTGCATGACACTTGTGTGTCTGAACCAGCTTTTCTTGAGACTAGACAAGAAGCGATCATTTCTGCACCCGCGCTGACTGCAGAGAAGTTAAGTGAGAAGTTAAGTGAGCACCCCGGTGCAAGTGCCCTAAGGGATTACAGGTAGCAAGCCCAGATGAAAATGCACCCCGTGGTGAATTTCTTTGGCCAAAAAAAAAAAAGGAAGGGTGAGAAGGAAAGCACAGGGCAGTGCTTAGAGCAGAGGCATAATCTAGCTCCAACTATGAGAGGGATCCTGGGGTCAAGCTGAGGAGAGTAGGTCCCGGATGAGAGAAAGGGTGCTATTCTGAACGCCAAAATACCTGTCGTGCTTTTTTCTCATCCTCTTGGCAACCATGACATCACGACCCCTTTAAAGAAGGCACTTTTCGCCACTGTGCCCAGTGGGCAAAGGACCAGGGTCTCCCCTCTTCCTTCCTCATCCTCTCTTCTCTCCTGCCACCCCTCCAACATCCCTAGCCTTGTTGCTACTGGGCGTGGAAGCTGTTTTAGCTATTTATTCCCAGACTTTTAAGCCACTCTGTCATCATTCTAGGTGCAGGTGTCACAAAAATAGATGTACATGTAAGGAATCATGATTTTTTTTTCCTTTTTTTTTGCTTTTTGGTCTTTGCAAAGTCTTTTGAAGGATGCACTGGCTATTGATTTATTCAGAAGGTCAGTAGGCTGTGCCAACACATTTTCAAAGGCTGAAAAATGATGATCCTCATACAAATATAGACAGTGATATGTCAAAGAGTTGGCTCAGCTCAGTAACTCAGTAATTAGTTTGGGAACTGGTCAGAGAGTACAGTTTGTTGCGAGAGGAATGAGAAGCAGTTTATACAGGGAATCCGGGATACAAAAGAATGTTAGAACAAGATTGCTGGAGTTCCCGTCATGGCTCAGTGGTTCACAAACCCGACTAGTATCCATGAGGACTAGGGTTCAAACCCTGGCGTTGCTTAGTGGGTTAAGGACCCGGTGGTGCGGTGGGCTGTGGTGTAGGTCACAGACATTGCATGGATCTGGCGTTGCTGTGGCTGTGGTGTAGGTCAACAGCTGTAGCTCCTATTCGACCCCTAGCCTGGGAACCTCCACATGCCACGGGTACAGTTCTAAAATAATAATGATAATAATAATAATGCTACAATCAAATGTTAATTGACCTGCTTAAAAGGTGCTGCCTCAAACCCCAGTGAGGTGTTACACAATGTGAAGTATGTATAATTTATTACTTTTCTAATCACCAAAACTCTTGACTTCCAAAACATATTTAGCCTAAGGATGACAAGGAATGGAAAACCTGCATGATTTTTCAAAATACTCCTGTTGACCACGAAACGTAAAGTTAGGCTTTTGCACAGCTGCTGAAGAAACTACTAGCTGGCCCCAGACCCAATTCCCCACAACCTGTATATGTTTGCAGGGGAATCTGAGATGAAGACCTATGTGATGCTGCTGTATCACATGGTTAAAAGTCACCTCTCTAGCTCTGGACTTTGTTTCCTTACTACTAGTTGCTCCTATTAGCTTGAAATGGTCATGACTGAAACTGACTCGGAAGCCATGTGCTGGGGGTGGCGGAGACACGTGGCTAGCCTCAGTCCCCGCGTGACTCTGTGGAGCAGAGACCTCGTAATCACCAAGCACTGCTACATGAGAAGAAGGTAAACGTCTCTGCTTTTCAGTCCACGGTGTGTGCAGAGCATCTTAGTCACAGCGTGTGTCCTTTAGCTCCAACTTCTACAACAGCCTAAGCCCATGAGATCATCAACTTGAAATTAGCATCTTGGTTTCATAATTTGTATTTAAAATGTGTCCACAAATTTCTGAGTAGGTTTCTTAGTTTAAATAAGATGCCCTTTCAGCTCACCAATTTTTCCCCCTCTCATTGAATTTTAATAAGCATACGAAACAATTAGCTGGTCACCACTGGCCCAAATCGACTCAACTGTTTGCCTTTTCTTTGTTTCTAGCCATTTAAGTTTCCTAACAACTTTCTCAAACAATGGTTTTTTTTTGTTTGTTTTTGTCTTTTTAGGGCCGCAACCTCGACATATGGAAGTTCCCAGGCCAGGGGTCTCATCGGAGCCTAAAACACAGCCACAGCAACACAGGGTCCGAGCCACATCTGGAATCTACACCAAAGCTCTCGGTGATGCAGATCCTCAGCCCACCAAGCAAAGCCAGGGATCGAACCCGCGTCCTCACAGATACTCGTCAGGGGAGTTACCACTGAGCCATGATGGCAACTCCAGCAGTGTTTTGTCTTGCTTTGCTTTTTCTCTCAGATACTAAGTACAGAAGTTACAGCCCTCAAGGCTGTCCCTGTGTAGTTCTCAGTAGAAGAAAAAGGCAAAAATAATCTTGAGTCTCTTTTTTAAAAGACCGTTTTTAAAGGGCACAAAAAGAATAAACATACACAAAAATGTATTCTTGTAGACTCTGGGGATTATTCTTTTTATTAATTGATTTTTTTTTATGATGCCTGAATTCCTAATCAGTTTGGCCTCAGTCGACCACCTCTCTTAATATTGTCAAGATAAACGTGCTACCCAAGGTGCTGACACTCTATCCAATCACGCCAGATTGTCAGGAACATACTGACAGACCTCTGCATCTGCCGGTCAGCAAATCCACAGCCATCCTGAGAAAACTACTGGTTAAGGATCTAGAGTGCTGATACTTAGATTGAAATATCAGAGGTATCCTCTAGTTACTTAACAACCGAGAACATAAGATAATCAGCAAATCCTCAGCCCTACTGAGAAGACTGTTGGTTATGTGAGGGTCCAAAGTATTAATGTTCCACTTGAATTACTGGTGGTATCCTCTAGTTCCTTAACAAGCAAGACTGTGAGATTTTATTATAACAATCTTCTGGGTTTGAGGGGGATTGGGAGGGGGACGTTAGGGTTTTTTTTTTTTTTTTATTGACCGAACCTCTGGCATATGGGGGTTCCTAGGCCGGGGATTGAACTGGAGGCACAGACTTAATCTCTGCTGCAGCTGCAGCAACGCCAAATTCTTTAACTCCGTAATCCTCTGTTTTATGACTACATTTTGCTGTCAGTTGAAGATCTTACACTGTGTGCCCCCCAAAAAAGTAAATTTTTCTACTGACTAGTCTGGTCAACTAAATGCAGAATGGAGAGAGAGAGGAAGGAAACGCAAACACAGAAAGGGAAAAAAAGGATTGAGTCTATTACAGTATTTTATTCCATCCCAAATGTAACTTTTTTTCTTAGAAATTCTTTATGAGTGAATCTGGTGCATTAAAATAGTATATCAGTTTCTGATATTTCAGTGACCTCTGTCTTAATTCAAAATTGTTCCAGCAGACCTCTATTTGACATTCTTCTTCCCTCCTGGTCTGCTACTTCTTTAAGCTAAACTGAGGATTTCTTCTAAAGCTCAATACTTGGTCCTATGTTCTCAATCTTTAGACTTCACCAGAATACAGTGAGGTCGTCTTACAACTGCACTTACTGTATATGACAATCGCTATCAAAAATCCTTCCCACAGCCCCAACCCATCAGAAGAACTGATCTTCTAACCCTAAAGCCAAGGGATTCACTGTTCTTCCGTATTTATGTACCAAAATCTCCCTCAAACTCAAATGCCTGATAAAACAAACTGGATCCTTCACCTAATTCCTATCAAAGAATAATACAGCCTAGCAGGTAAAACCAGTCTCTGGAGTCAGTAGACCTGGGTGGATAACTTGTTCTTCCACTTGACCAATGTGTGGCATTGGGCAACCTCCTTAACCCTTTCATAGTTGTGTAAATACTATGCACAGTACTTAGCCTACAACAGATGCTTAATAAATGTGAGAAGTAATTTTCCATCTGGAATACACGATCCTAGAGAATATAATCTTATTAGAAAGAAAATACACACAGAGAGAAAAGCCTTCAAGTCACTGCTGTCCTCTGTGCCCTGACTTCATAACCAAACAAAAGAAGCTTCAAAGCAGCGGCTTGTTTATCAACGCACTAAGGTGTGATGACCAGCCATGGGGACGGAAAGCCAGGGTATCACTCCCCAGAGGGCCAAGCTTGCAGAGAGAGGGGAAGGATCTGAACCCAAACACAGAGCCATGATGTTGCCCATAAAGTGAAAGATAATGATCGCAGAGCTGAGAAGAGAGGTGCACAAAAAGAAACATGATTTCTAGCAGAGACTACTGAGTAGAGGTGTCTCCCCCAGTTTGCTCTTTGTAAAGACCAAGTCTTAGCCTCTTCCCTATAGGAGCTAACGAGAAAAAACAGCAAATGATTTGTTCAGCTCCCGAGGAGGTAAGAACATTGCTGTACCTGTGAAGGATGTATTTTATTCTGCGACTACGATAATGACCAACAATTACAGACTTGGAACCAGACCACTTGGGTTCAAATTTTATTTCTACTCTTTGTTGGCTCTGTGAACATGGTCAAAGTTACTCAACCTCTCTTCACTTCATTTCCCCATGTGGGAACTGCACATCATATTGGTAACTACTCCTCTGGACTGCTGTGAGAATAAATCAGTAAATATACTTAAGTAGTTGAAATAGGCCCATGCAAAGAATAAGTGCTATAAGCATTTACTTTCATCATTATTACCATTATCATTATATTTCAATACATTTCTTTTCTCAAAGGAATGAACTGTCCTGCTGAAGACAGCAGAAAACAATGTAAATACCAGTGATGGGGTCAAGAGCAACCACCTGCTTGTTAAGATCCTTGCACCTCTAGGAGTATCAGCTGTGTGCATAGGTGATGACTGCTGATGGGCAAAATCAGACTTGGGTCATAGAAGGTGATGTGTGTAACCAAACTTCACTGCGTTTGTCTTCACTTTTTTTTTTTTTTTTTTGGCTTTTTAGGGCCGCACTTTCGGCCTATGGAAGTTCCTTGCCAGGCTAGGGGTTGAATCAGAGCTGCAGCTGCCGGCTACGCCACAGCCACAACAACGCTGGATCTGAGCCGCGTCTGCAACCTACAACGAAGCTTACGGCAACACTGGATCCTTTAACCGACCAAGTGAGGCCAGGGATTGAACTGGCATCTTCATGGATACTAGTCTGGTTCGTTACCGCTGAGCCACAACAGGAACTCCTTATTTTCACTGTTAACTTATGGGGCATGTGCTACAGAGCATCGTTAACCACATTAATTAACAGTCACGGCAGTCTTCTCCCTGCTGACACTTAGCCAGAAATCCCATTGCAGAGTAGGACGGAATAGCCCAAAAGTTAAAAGTGTTCCAACAATACAAACGCACAAAACTTTCATCGGCTTGGACAAATTTTGTTTTTATTAACGTTCCCTTTGGATGCATAGTGCACACATCATCCTACAGACAAAGCCAAAAGGAGGGTGTTATCACCCCTTAAACCAAACTCCAAATGGTGTTCTTAGCTTGGAATACGGCAGAAAGACAGTATATAGGCTTCTGTACCTGTAGTTACTCTTCAACAGAAACGAATTTTTTGTCGTTGTCAATAAACGTTTTCACTTAAGCTGTAACCTGCGTACAAGTTACACCTGCCGGGCCCGCTCCCGCTATCACAGCCTCAGTAACTAGCACACCCGACCGATAGACGCTCAATCAATAGTTGTTGAACGAATAAACGAACAAATAGCTCTCACGTGGGGAGTGGGGGAAGTCATATAATTCAAGCTTGGCAGGAATAACACGGACTTTAGTGTCCACATCCTCAAAATAGACCAAAACACAGGAACGACTACGTACTGGGCAGACTCACCTGCTAGATCTAGACGGCGTCCTTCAAGCGAGTTACTGGTTCACTACCTTTTCCCCAGACGGAAAAGCGAGACCAATTCCGCCCCCCCACCCCACCCCCGGGTGAGGAAACTGAGTGCGCGTTTAGAAATTCGGTTCCCCAAGAGGCCAACGCCCTCAGGCACTTGGGGTCCAGGGCGGCGCTCACAGGAGCCGGGCGGGAACTGGCCGCGGGAGGAGTGGTGGGCAGCGCGGGGGGCCCCTCGCCTCGCTTCCTACCTCGTGTAGCGATGCCTGACGACGCCCTCCGGGTGCCCAAAGTCGCTGTCTTCCGTGAGGCCGCTCACGGACCTCTGCGGGAGACGCCGTCGTCCAGGCTCGATGCCTGGGACGCCCAGCCCCGCACGCCGTCCGGAAGCCCCGCCCACGCCAGGCCCCGCCCACCGCGGGAAGCCTCGCCCACAGCCAGGCCCCGCCCACCCGACAGCCCGCGTCAGGGGTGGGGAGGGCAGCTTCCTCCCTACTCACAGCAGGTGTCCCGACTGATTCCTAGGTAGGCGTTTTTGAACTTGTTTAGGACTTAGAAACTGTCTTAAAAAAAATTAGTAAGGCCCTCTTCGTTTATTTTCCAAGAGCTGGAGGGAATTTTTATTCCCTCCACCCCCCCATCCACAGAGGGCGATTTAAGGGTGTCTAATACACCCCAAGAACGTCTGAGATCCCTGGAGAAAAGGCAACTGCCCCTGCCTTTGGTTGTGTGTAGTATACTGAACACTAAAAACCTGTAAAGTCAGAGCTCATGTTGTGTTCTTAACCACAATAAAATATAAAAGAAGAGAAAAATAAAAAAAAGTTTTATTTTTGTTTTTTTACAGCCACACCTTCGGCATACAGAACATTCTGGCCAGGGATTGAATCCGAGCCACAGCTGTGACCTACCCTGTAGCTGCGGGCAATGCGGGATCTTTCAACCCACTGCGCTGGGGGGAGGCTCCAGCATGAGCAGCTGGTCTCCAGGGACCCTAGCCCCTGCTGTAGGATTCTTAACCCACTGCACCACCGCTGAAATCCAACAACAACACAAAAAATCTTTTTTACAAGTGAATCTTTGTATACGATAATGCACAGAAACATTTAATTTGCCCACTTAGGAAATGTAAAGAATGCTTTTACTATCAGAGAGAGAGAGAGAGAAAGGAGGGAGGGAAGGAAGAAATGAAGACTGGATGGGTGGGAGGCAGGCCCTTGTCTCCAGGGTATTCCCTGAAAACCAAAGGACCTGCCCCGATGAACCCAAACCTGTCGTAAAAGGTAGCCACTTCTTCGAGTTTTTTACTGAATTTTACTAGATTTACATATAAAAATTGAAAAAATAGCAATTCCCACTGTGGCACAGAGATAATGAACCCAGCCAGTGTTCATGAGGATGTGGGTTCAAAGAGTTAAGGATCTGGTGTATTGCCACGATCTGTCATGTAGGTTACAGATGCCGCGGTGTCTGTGGTGTATGTAGGAGCTGTAGCTCCTATTTGACTCCTAGCATGGGAACTTCTATATGCCTCTGGTGCGGCCCTAAAATAAAAAAAAAAAAAAAGAAAGAAAAAGAAATTGAATATAAAAATTTCCATCTTGATACAGTTTCACAAGAAGTGTAATCAGATAAGCACAGAACATTTCCATCACCACCAAAGAAACAATACTTCTTCCAACAGTTACTTTTTTAAATGTCCATTAAAAAATTTTTTTTTTATCTTTTCGCCTTTTCTAGGGCCGCACTCGCGGCATATGGAGGTTCTCATGGTAGGAGTCTAATCAGAGCTATAGCCACTGGCTTACGCCATAGTCGCAGCAATGCTGGAACCCAGCTGCGTCTGCAACCTACACCACAGGTTGCGCACAACACCAGATCCTTAACCCACTGAGCGAGGCCAGGGATCAAACCCGCAACCTCAAGGTTCCTAGTCTGATTCATCAACCACTGAGCCACAACGGGAACTCCCAAAGTGTCCATTAAAATTTTAACTGAGTGTAGCAGTCCTTTAGATGTATGCAAAGGGAAGAAAGGAGAAATCTTACATTATTTCCTAAGACGGTGCCCATAACTCGAACAACAAGAGATTTAGACTTTAAACACAAAATCTAGGATACTGTACCTACTATAGTATGATTTCAAATATGTCTATTGCTTGAAACTGATTTTGTAAGATTATTAGTACAAAAGGACTAGTTATAAAATAACTAGGATGTCTATAAAAGCAGCATGAGTTCCTGTTGTGGCTCAGCAGTAACAAACTGGACTAGTTTCCATGACGACTCAGGTTCGATCTCTGGCCTCGGTCAGTGGTTTAAGGATCCCAGAGTTGCCATGAGCTGTGGGGTAGGTGGCAACCGTGGCTTGATCCTGCATTGCTGTGGCTGTGGCGTAGGCCGGCAGCTGCAGCTTCGATTCAACCCCTAGCCTGGAAACCTCCATATGCCAAAGATGTGGTCCTGCTCTGCTTGTTTTCCAAGCTCTTCCCTCTCGTGTTACCACAGGGACACTTCCCTCTGGCAAAAACCGAGTCCGAGAGACCCCTGATGAGATTCTCTTCTTCAGCAGTTGATGGAGCCTGCTTTTTCATTTCCAAGAAACGAGGTGATTGGAAGACAAGGAAGGCAGAGTGCTACCTGACGGGGCGTGCAGCAGGTGGAGGGTCAAGAAGAGACTCCGAAGACAAACTAAGCTCCTTCCAGGCTTCCTCCTACATCACACCCCCCCATGCCCCCCCCCCAAACACACACACCTACCAGACACCACTCATGCGCTAATCACACATACCGCGCTGCATCCTCACCTAGTGGATAATCGGCCCCGGCCGAGCATCCTGGGTGTTTGTTTCCCACCTGGATGGAGGGCTGGAGACTCGGACTCCGTGTGAAGAGAAGCCGTCTCCTACCAGGACGAAATCAGACTAAACCGGTGGACGAACACTTGCCCTTTGAACCAAGAGTGATGGATCCATCATCGTTGTGAAAACACAGCCCAGAAAGAATACCAGTTTTGAATGCTGCAAGTTATAAGAATTTGCTACCTGAATCTTGAACTGGAAGAAAAAGAACTGAGTCAAATAAAAGGCAATATTTAAAATACTCAAGATTAAAAAAAAATCTTCCTAATAGATGAAGAATGAGGATTAGATTTAGGAACTCAAAAGGATAAGCAACATGCTTTGAGGCCACTGCAAACTAGAGGTAGTGGTTCTGTCAAGGATAGAAACCAGGACTGTGAGTAGGAGAGAGTATATTCTTATTTTTTAATTTTTTTTCTCTTTAGGGCTGCACCTGTAGCATATGGAAGTCCCCAGACTAGGGGTCAGATCAGAGCTGCAGCTGCTGTCCTACACCACAGGCACAAAAACGCTAGATCTGAGCTGCATCTGGGACCTACACTGCAGCTTTCGGCAACACCAGATCCTTAACCTACTGAGCAAGGCCAGGGATCAAACCCGCACCCTCACAGAGACTATGTTGGGTTCTTAACCTGCTGAGCCACAATAGGAACTCTGCATATTCTGAACTCAGAAGTTCATGGTCTGAACTATGGGAAACAGAACCACAAAATGCAGTATTCAAAAATGCCAGCAGAGGAATTCCCACTGTGGCACAGTGGGTTAGGGATCCAGCATTGTCTCTGCAGCAGCTCCAGTTCAGTCCTTGGCCAGAGAACTTCCATATGCTGTGTGTTGGGGAGTGGGGGAGTGGTAAGCCAACAGAGTACAGCAACTAAGTGTACAGCTAAGGTAGATGCCAAAAGTGGTGGAGCCAGGACTTGAACCCAGGAGATCTGGCCTTATAACCCTGAGGCAGAGGAACTCTGAAATTAGTTTAAACTTAAGTTTCAAGACTACTATTTGTCTGAGACCCTCTAAGATCCTAGATTTAACGTTATACTTTGTAATTTATTAGTTTTCTTAACGAGGACTCCCCTCATTTGTAATAAGCTTCAGGTCTCATGAAGCCTGGTCCCTTGCTCCCTGCCGTCAAGAGGAAAGCTGTCACAGGACACCCCGGGTAAGTGACGGTCTCCTGTGTGTGTGTACGTGTGTCCTGTGGTGCGGGGAGGCAGTGCTTTCCCGCCTTTCTCGTGCTGGGACACACATCTAACATGCTTATTAAGGCAGTCGAGGGAGGAAGAGGTTTGTTAACCGGAATT
>PVHT021183523.1:6042647-6077302 GCA_004024745.2 Catagonus wagneri | reverse complement strand
ACCCCGGGTAAGTGACGGTCTCCTGTGTGTGTGTACGTGTGTCCTGTGGTGCGGGGAGGCAGTGCTTTCCCGCCTTTCTCGTGCTGGGACACACATCTAACATGCTTATTAAGGCAGTCGAGGGAGGAAGAGGTTTGTTAACCGGAATTTCAGACAATAAAGAGGTTTGTTTGGGGAATGATACAGAAGCACGTGAACTTTGTTCCGCCAGACTGCAAAAAGGGGGGAGCTTACACGGTCCCGCCTTGTGGCAGTGGGTTAAGAATCCGACTGGGAGCGCTGAAGAGGCGAAGGTTGGACCCCAGCTCGGCACAATAGGATGAAGGGTCCAGCATCGCCACAGCTGCAGCGTAGGTCACAGCTGCGGCTCAGGTTCACTCCCTAGCCAGGGAACATCCTTATGCCATGGGTGGGTGTGGCCAAAAAATTAAAAAAAAAAAATTTTTAAATGGAGGGGGAGCGTAAAGGGCAGCAAAAACTACAAGGTGACACAAGTTGTTTGTCAGAATTAGAATTGGAGCTGGCAAGAGAAGTGGGGGTGTTCCTTTAGCAGGATTGGCTAGGGTTTGAAATGATTACATTGTCACGAGGGTGGCGGGGTGAGGGGGGCTTTGAAAACTACCAAGTGGCACCGGGCAGCCATGTCCTTTGATACAGAGTAGAAAATTCAAGTTCTCAGTGATGCAGGAAAGGCTGTGAACCCACATCCACAGTGGCCGCCCGGCTCCGTGTTGAATGCCTGAGCCCAGGCACCTGTGATCTGAGCACTGAGTGGGCACAGGGGTTGAATAAGGCCACATGACCCATCCCTCAGGGTGCAGTTCGGATCGTTCCCGCCACGTCCCAGCAGCCCTTTCTCAGGGCTGGAGAAAGGAGAGTGAGCTCACTACCGTTTATTGTTATATGTGTTAGTTATTAGCTATCGATTTTAATTTATTCGCTTTTATTTTATCTATTTATTATATTAATTTATCTTTTTATTAGGTAATGAGATGCTCACAAGTATAAAGGGCAAACAGACTTCCATAAATGGTAAGAAAATTGTCCATACAGGTTTTCTCTGCAGCTGAATTTTGTGCACTTTCGTGAACTGAATTTTACTACTCCCCTCCCCCCAAAATAAGAACACTTACCTTGGAAGTATTTCAAAGATTTTGGTGCCAGTGTTTTCCATATTCCACATGAGCATGCAATGGCTTTTCTGTCCCCTTTCTGACAAATTGAAAAGTGGAGTCTCTAAAGGGTCATGGCTGAGGCTAACGAAATTCTCCCGGCACCATGGATTAGCTGTTTTTCTGTGTCCTCACATAATTATCACAGCAAGTAGTATTAACCACATCTTCTAGAAGAGGAAAGTAAGGCTCTGAGATTAAGAACCACTTTGGAGAGGTTCCCAATAGCTAGGAGTTAAGGATCTTGTGTTGTCGGTGCTGCGGCACCAGAAAAAAACAGTGGAAGTTGCAGCATTACTTTGTGGTGAAGTTAAGCGCTCCAACCCAGGACTGTCCAATTTCACAGCTTAAGCACTGCTCCCCAGTTCCTCCCAGGATACATATTTTGGGCATAAATGCAGTGCTTCTGGCAAGACCGTAGGGCAGAGGAAAATATGTCCTTTCACGTGTCTTAAAGCTGGTCTGCATCTTGAGTATGGAAATGCCTGTGAGTAAGACATTGCGGAAGCCCCGCAGTGCACGCTGAACTTTCGGAGGGGGATGTATGACCTTCAAACACATGCCCGCAGGGTCCACAGGCAGATTTCCTGCCCAGGGACAGATACTTGCGGATAACCGGAAATAGACCCCAAGGTTTATGTCCATGCCTGTTCGCCACAGTGCCGTTCATAACTGCCACAAACGGAAAACATTCTAAATGTCCCACAGTAGGGAAATGATTAAATAAATTAGGGCTACTCATATAGTAAGATATTACTCTCATTAAAAATCATCTTTGTCAAAAACAATTACTTTTAATACAAGCCTATATTATTTCTGGATGCCGGAAGAAATAACAGAACATTATAGGAGCAAGAAATTTTTAATATAACTATTTATAAAATAATATCATTAAATAATATTTATTGAATGTAAAATTTTTGATATAAATATAGTTTAAGAAAATATGCTAATGCTTAGAAGATACATGTTTACACATTTAAAAATGGAAAAATTTGTATTCTTTAAGAAATACTTCGGGAGTTCCCTTCGTGGCTCAGTGGTTAACGAATCCGACTAAGAACCATGAGGTTGCGGGTTCGATCCCTGGCCTTGCTCAGTGGGTTAAGGATCCGGCGTTGCCGTGAGCTGTGGTGTAGGTTGCAGACGCGGCTCGGATCCCATGTTGCTGTGGCTGTGGCGAAGGCCGGCAGCTACAGCTCCTGTTAGACCCCTAGCCTGGGAACCTCCATATGCCGCGGGTGCGGCTCCACATAAAGGCAAAAAGACAAGAAAAAAAAAAAAAAAAAGGAAGTTCATAATATAGTATTAAGGTAATTTATTTTCATTCTGCTTAAAAATATACATATAGGGAGTTCCCGTTGTGGCAGAGCAGAAACAAGTCCGACTAGGAACCACGAGGTGGCGGGATGGATCCCTGGCCTCCCTCAGTGGGTTAAGGATCTGGTATTGCTGTGGCTGTGGCATAGGAAAGCAGTTGTAACTCCGGTTGGACCCCTAGCTGGGAACCTCCATATGCCGTGGGTGTGGCCCTAAAAAGCAAAGAAAAAAAAAAGGTGGGGAAAAAAGATTGGAAGGAAGTCATCAAAACATAACATTGGTTATCTCCATGTAGTGAGATTTCATCAAGTTTTTATCCTTTGTACATTTCAGCATTCTTCTAGTTTCCCACTGGGGCCTACTATTATTTTGTTCCCATTCCTTCAGGGTGGACGCACAGGGATAAATCTGGACTCGGGAAAAGTTGATCGGGCACGTTCTTGAGTTAAATTAGTGTAGGAAGGCCTTGTAAAGGCCTAAAGGTATAAAAGAAAGAGGTTAGGATCCGAGCACTTGGCTCACTAGCGAAGACTGAATCCGCTGTGGATACTGCCCTTTGCAGATTCCACAGAACCCACTTCCCGTGGCTCTAGAATGCCTTGAGTGGGACAGCACATGCAGACTTGGCTCTGCCATCTCTGAACACAGTGACAGAGAGGACGTTCCATCCTCTTGTGAGGATGGTGACATGACACGTCTTTACAGTGTTCTGAGAACACAGTACAGACACTCCAGGCTCTACCAGTGGGAAGAAAGGTGACTTTTCAGAGGAGGCTGAGTCAGGAGTGAAAAGGAGAACCGTGCATACAGCCCCTGGAGGAAGCAAGATTGTCCCACACGCAGAGCTTGGCACACAAGGCAAAGATACACACACATAGCAGAGTTTTTGAGTCAAATAAATACACTTGAAAAAAATGGCATATATTTATAAAACTGCCCTATGTCAGAGGAACTGGGGATAACAGGGGCTAGTTCTAGGTCTACATTTTCAGCAATCAGCATATACAGAGGGAAGTCTTCCTAATGAATCTGGTTAAAGACACAGGATCAGCTTTCTCCTACTGGTGTTGGAAATTGTCCACTTTGGCTGTTCCCTGGGGGATCAAGTCAATGGAAACTCTTGGGGGTTTCAGATCAGTTGATGCTAACACTGTCAACGCATTAATCATCCTAATTAATAATCACCCGTCGGCCTTAGACCTCATTCTCAGAAAAGGCTGAGGGCATCTCCCTCAGACATGGTTATTCAGTGAGCAGATGGTAAGAGGGCCTGTGTTCGTCCCTTCGTTTGGGAGACAAGGGGAGAAGATGGGCCCGAGAGCCTCCACAAAGGTCTGCTAGAGGAGTTTCATAGGCATCTGGCAATGCTGCATGAAAATAAGCATCACGTCCTCTGAGCAGCCGTCCTGCTGGATGGAGGCAATGCTAAATTATTCAACTGCTGCGCGAATGTCTGCTTCCATCAACCTCTCCCCTAAGATGTGCCAGCATTCCCCTGCATCGCGGCTCTTCAACATACGCCATTCATTTATCATTTATTTATTTATAAAAATTTTTTGCTGAATTCCTATTATGGACAAGGCACTGTGGAGTACAGAAGACCAAATCTGGCTTGACAAACATGATTTTATGGTTATGGAAGAGAAATAAGGAAGTAATGAAAGAGCTCTTAGATGAGGAGGATAACGAATGGCAACCCATCACAATAAAAACACGGAAAGAACTGTTACTTCCACTTAGGAAAACTGGGAAAGCCTGCATATCTTTTGAGACATGAGCATGGGCAACATTTAAACAGGCGCAAAGTGTGAGTTTTCATAGAGAATCAAGAAGAACACGAGTCTTTATGGAAAAGAGTGAATTCATCATTTAGCTGATGGGTACAATGCAGGGAAAGAAATCATGAAGTCTTTTGGAATGTTTGCAGGTAGATCGGTTTCCTGCTGTTAGATGCCCAGAATATGTGATTATGTGGCATCATTTAATGATTCTTCGGTGACACATTTGAAAGGAACCCAACATAAAACCATTCAACATAACCCAGATAATCCTCCCTAGCGTTAGCGGCACTTCTGAGCCAGATCCCAATGCCAGTTTGCTGCATCGCCATATAGTGCTGGGGCCAGGATCTGGGCCAAGAGGAGCCTGGCTTTCTTTAAACCACAAGCACCTTTGACCAGTGTTTATAGCATTCTGGGCTGAAACTGAGCCTCAGAGAGGAAAGGATGGTAAACAAAAGCAAGGTCTCTAGAGTCAGACTGCCTTTATTTCAGCTCTGGTTCAACTCCTTACTGGGTGTGTGGTCCTGAATAAGTCACCTTACTTTCCCTTAATCCTACCTTTAAGACAAGGACAATGACTACATCCCTTAGATTATTAAGGGAAGTAAATGAATTAATAAATACAAAGCAACTGGTTCAGAGTCAGAGCTCAGTGACTCTGAGCTGAGAACATGGCGCTTGTGGATTGGCAGACACTTCAAACAGAAATGAGCCCAGGGGTTGCAAAGGAATTCCTACCAGAAGATCAAGTCTTCTAAATCCATTTTCCAGAAGGTGCACTTAGGTTAAATGCTGTGTCCTAAAATGAACATCACTTCTCTGGTTACGGTGCTGCTCCAGGTAGCTTTAAGGACAAATTTGGAACAGAGACCCATCTAGTGTCCAAGAGATAACATACAAATGAAGAGCTTACTGTTGGTCCGAAGTTCAGTGGCCATAGTGGGGGTTAGTTTCTTTGTTCTACTTTAATATCAACAGAACATTTTTTTCTCATAAAATAATATATGTCTTAGACATTCTATAAATTCAAATTCAAAATCTGCCTTGACACTACCTCCAACCACACACACACACACACACACACACACACACACACACACACACGGAGAATAAGAGGGTACATCTTTAAATTTTAATTAGTTTTATAGACTTTCATTGTATGGATAAACCATAATTTAGCAATTTTTTATGTTATTTGACATTTGAGTTATTTCCAGTCTTCTGCTAGCAATATTGCAGCAAATAAATCATACTTTTTGTAAAAAAAAAAAATAAACTGGTCATTAAATTTCATGGAAAAGTATCTTGATGTTTAACTTAGATGATAAGAACTTGAGACACAGGTAAGGAAGTCTTTCCCAGCTAATGCTTTAATCCTTTTTCAATACCTTTTGAGAAGTTTTGAAATTTTCTGGTTTTAGTTGAAAGATACTATTATTTACTATTTCTCTTCATCTTTTTTCTTTCTTTCTTTCGTTTTAGGGCCTCACACAGCATGTGAAAGTTCCCAGGCTAGGGGAATCAGCTAGAGCTGCCAGCCTACACCACAGCTCATGGCAACGCCGGATCCTTAACCCAATGAGCGAAACCAGGCATTGTACCTGCATCCTCATAGATACTAGTCAGATTCATTACTGCTGAGCCACAGCAGGAACTCTTCTCTTCATCTTTAAGTGACATTTTAATGAAATGTATGTGTAATAAATTATTTGAAGATGAAGAAGCTTCAGAAACAAGTTTCCTGGTATTTTGAGAGTTAAATACTCAGCATCTGCTATTCCCCGCTCTGCTCTTGTAGCCGCAGCTTTTGCACAGGGGAGAGAAGGGAGCACCAAGCATATCTTTCACACCTTCTCCTTTTGGAGTTCAATGCTCAGCCATTTGGGCAAAAAAAAAAAAAAAAAAAAGGGGGGGGAACAAGTGCAATGATTCTTAATGTGCTCTTTTGTCCCTGAATTAGGAGGAGATTTAATAAAATCCTTTCATCCTTTGTTTGCCTGTCGTGTTAAACCACTGTAATATTTTCCTTTAATGATTACAGAACTGAGCATTATGGAACACAGTAGCAGGCTTGGTAATATCTAAACTGAAGAAAGTATTACACAGGGAATGCAGCCAATATTTTATAATAACTATAAATGGAATATAACCTTTAAAAATTGTGACTTACTATGCTGTACACTTGAAACATATGCAACTGTACAACGACTCAAACAAAAGTTTTAAAAAATGTATTACACGGATTAGCAAAAAAAGTTGTTTCCTCTAAGTTGGCAAGAAATCACAGAGTATAGAGCCCAAGGACCTCAGATCTTCCACTGTCCTACCTAGTAACTTAAGAACTTGTTTTTGGAAAGGATGGGCATCTAATATGCTGATGGCCCACCCCTTCCCTTTAGAGTATTTTAAACCTTCGAACTACCAATCAGCTCTAGTGTTTTCTTTAGATGAGTTTTCCATGACAGGGATCCTTTGCTTTTGCATCATATATCTTGTTAAAGTTCTAGCATTCTTGTCCTTGTGCATCCAAGAATGCTCACGTTAAAGGTATGAAATCAAATGGTAGTTAGGCAAACCTCTCATCTCAAGATAGGAAAGTGAGCTCTAAGCAGATCAAGCAAGGGTGACTCTCCATATTTTAAAGAAATGTTTTACAATTCCTGTTTTCAAGGAATATTTAACTCCTAATGGCAAACCCTTGAGGGTAGGAATTTGTTTTGCTCATCCTTAAATCCCCAGTGATGTGACGCTGGGAAAATAATAGATGCTCAAATAATCTTTGAAGGATGGGGATGCCTCTGTCCAAAGTCACACAGTGTCGGGGTCAGAGGCACAACCAGGACAAGCCCTGCATCTACTGACCACCACTCTTGGGCTCTGTCATTGATTTCTCCCTGCCAGTTTGTCTTTTACCTGAAGAAAAAAAATCATTTTTTTCTTTGCTTCCCTTGTAAAAAATTCTAAACCTTTTTTTCAAATACTTATTATAGTGTTCTACTTGAAAAATTTCTTCAAACTTCCAAGTAGACTTTACTGTGATAGTAAACACAGAATCTCTCAGATCCAATAAGTGATTAACAAAAAATTTTAGAGTTCCCACTATGGTTTAAGGATTTCATGTTGCTGCAGCTGTGGCACAGGTCGCAGCTGTAGCTCTGATTTGTTTCCTGGCCTGGAAACTTCCATATGCTGTGGGTGTGGCCAAAAAAAAAAATTACAAAGAAATTTAGAAATAAAAAAAAAAATCCACACAGACCTGTAACAACTTGGAGAAAGAGAGAGAGAAGAAGAAAAAATTAAAAAGGAAAAGGAAAGAAACATAAGGTTTCTCCCTCAACCTTGTCCAACTCTTTGATGGTTGGTATAGGGGATATCCACAGTAAAATAAACAAACAAACAAACGAGGCTCCATGGCGAACTGATATCAAGCTGAAGACAAATCATCCCCAGGGAACAGAGCATATTTAACACAACTTCAGAAAAGAAAGAACTCAGCTTCACCAAAACCACTCAGCTTAGCTAAACTTAACTCCCCGTCCCAGCTCTGCCCGGTGTACAGAGCCGATGATTCAGAACGCCAATAAGCTCGCAGATAAGAGGATGACGGTATCAGAATGTCCAGTATCAGGTCAGACATGTAAAGAGCTTGGAAGTTGTCACCCTTTGTCTTACAAGAAAAAAGTCTGAACAAACTAAAAAGAACTGTGCAACAGTTTAAAATGTATAACATATGGATAATAGGCTCTTCCTTAAATGGCTAAATAGAGAGGTGCTCTATGACTATACCTAAGAGAGATGAAAACATGTCCATGCCAAAATGTACCAAACTATTCATAGAGGCATTGTCCATCACAGCGGAAAGTGGGAACAACCCAAATATACTTTAACTGATCAATCAGTGGTTAAATAAAAAGTAGTAAAACTACATGATGGAATTATTGGCCATAAAAAAGGATGGATTCTGATATACATTGCACCATGATGAACCTTGAAAACATCATTCTAAGTAAAAACTATATAAAAGACCACATAAAGTGTGATTCCATTTATATAAAATGTCCACCCAGAATTGGCAAATTTATGGACAGGCAGGAGATGAGCAGTTGCCAAGGGCTGCACAGGATGTGATGGGTGGGGAGAGGTGTGGTAACTAAGCTATGGGTTTTCTCCTAAGGGTGATGAAAATCCTCTAAAATTGGTTGTGGTGATGGACAATCAAGTACGTGAACGTACTAAAAACCATTAATTTTACGCTTGAATGGGTGTATTTTATGGTATGTGAACTATATCTCAATAACACTATATTTTTTAAGCAAAAGATCAGAACAATATTCCGAGAAAACAATTCTTGAAATATAAATCTCAAAAATTTAGAAATTTATGGATTTTTTTAAAAATCAGGAAATATAAATTCTAAAAAATCACACGTATTTCAAAAAAGGTCTCAAGTCTATTTTACTATTTTTGAGTAATATAAATAGACCCAACTCTGATGCTTTATTTCTTGTATTCACTATTATTTAGCTTATTCCCGTTCTTGTTCAATTTTAATTTATCCTTTCATTCATCACTGTGTCAAGGAATATTTTTAGATAGCTTTCTTTAGGGTGGCAAAATGCTTTGAGGAAAAAAATGATGCTTTATTTTGAAATATAATTCTTCACCATTAACAGAGTAAATATGCCTCAGAAACGACTCACTATTAAATAGCTACAGATAAAATCCAGGAACAATATTTGAGCAGAGCCAGAATGTCAGCCTGTAGGTCCTCTAAAGATTTGAAACTACAGCCAGTGGTTACACATCCGGCTGCTCTCAGCATCTTAAAATGGAAGAATTCCCCCCAGCTCATATTTTTCACAGCAATTTACCCACCACAAGGCATATTTGTGTGAAGACCTCCTCAGTGACATTTCACAACAGTGACAGTAAATTATAGATTTCTATTATTTCAACTTTTCAATCCTAGGGGTTGGCCTAAAAGCTTTGTGAAAATGGCTAGACTTTTTCTTATTTACTACTTTTTTACTTCAACCTTGCGTTCATGTGGAGAACAGGAATTTTTCTCTCCTTTTGGAGAAGTTTTTCGTGTGTGTGCTTTGCCTCCTCCTGGAAGAGTCCGCATCAGTGGACGGTCTCCTCGCATCCACAGATAAAGAAAATGTCTTTTACATCATCTGTACTTTATTATGTCATGTGATAAAAGTTAAGCCCACTTTTGGAGGAAGAGCAGCCAAAAGCATCTTAAAAGCTGAAAACAAGTTATGTTCAGAATGCCTGAGTTTCTGGAATGTACATTGCTAAAGAACTGCATTCCTTTCGGTGTGAGAACTTGCATTTTTGGAAAGGAGTGCCCCTAAGTTAAAAATGGTGTTTGAATCTAGCCTCCTGCACATGAGCACAGTGGCCTCTCGTAGTAGAGTGGGTCTCACGTGGGCTTTGGGACTATGGAGCCCTCTGACATCTTCTATTAGTGTCATTTGGAGCACATGACTTCAATTCTTTTCATTTCAGTTTTCCCACAGATAAAATGCATATTTCACCTAGTAGACAGAACTGTTGAGATAATTCACTGAAACAGCGTATGTAAATTACCTAGCCTCATACTGGAAACACAAATCAGTTCTAATAGTGGAATTAATGATACACATCTTAAATATAGAAGCTAGAGATGCAATATATATTAGTTCTTTATACGGCCTCTTAAACATTCTAATGCTATGGATAATAGAGCTTATTTGTATAAGTTTAAGTATATATAACATCAAATCGATTATTACATAATCTTGAGTATGGCAATTATATGTTGTTATGAAGAGAGAATTTTTAAGCATCATTTTACAATAGAAATTCCAAAATAAAACCAGTGAATTTCCAGGGTCAACATGAGAAAAATATCAGGCTATGATTTTTTTAAAAAGTAAAGTATCTGAAGAGGTGAGAATTCTTAAGATGAGCTTTACAGATTGATATGAATTATTAAAATTATAATATTAATTTACACTTACATCTTTTATAATAAAAATTTTATACCTCTTAAGCAACTCTAAATTGATTCCTACAAAGTAATAAATATTTTAGTGCCAGGCAATTTTTAAGTGCTTAGAGTACATCAGTGAACAAAACAAAGGGTTTATATTGCAGAGGCTGGGAGATAGACCATAAATTCCACACATAAAACAATGTAAACAATTAGTATGTTTGAAAGCAGTGAATCCCTTGGGAAATAAAGAAAAATACAAGGCAAGAAGAATTAAAAGTTCAATGACAGTACAATTTTTATCAGGTGGTCAGGGTAGGCCTTACTGAGAGGATTTTAAGTGAAATTACTTAAAGGATGTGAGGAATTCAGCCGTACGCATCAATTAAGGAGAGATATGTGCAGAAAAAAATGGCTAGTGCAAAGGCCCCAGGGCAGGAATACGCCTGGTGTACATGCGGGACAGCAGAATACACAAAGAGGATGTTTTAATAAATGTGCTCAGAGGTAACACAGGGACTTCATCATGTAGGAACTCACGGTCATTGCAAGGTTTTGGATTCCTACTCCAAGAGAAATTACAAGAGTTTTGACTAGAGTGACCTGCTCTGACCTACATTCAAAAGGAACACCAGCTCACGCGCTGAGAATTGACATGACGGAGAAACAGGTAGAAGCATGGACACCTATCAAGAGGCCCCTGAAGCCAAGGAAAGATGATATCGCCTTAAAAAAGGCAGCAACAGAGTTCCCTCTGTGGCTCAGTGGGTTAAGAACCTGACTAGTATCCATGAAGATGAGCATTTGATTGCTGGCCTCGCTCAGTTGGGTTAAGGATCTAGTGTTGCCTCAAGTTTCAGCATAGGTCATAGATGTGGCTCGGATCCCTTGCTGCTGTGGCTGTGGTGTAGGTCAGTAGCTGCAGCTCTGACTCAAACCCTAGCCTGGAACTTCCATATGTTTCAGGTGTGGCCCTAAAAAGCAAAAAAAAAAAAAAAAAAAAAAAAGCAGCAGCAGCAACAGCACCAAGAAGGTGGTGAGGATCCAGGATATGTTTCGAAGCCAAGATGATTTCCTGGTGAAATAGATGTGGGACATGAAAGAAAGAGAGAAATCAAAGATGATTTCAAAGTTCTTGACTTGAACAAGTGAATAGACGGGAGTTTCCACTGATAAGGAAGGTTGTAACTTGATCAAGTTTGAGGGAGGTGGAGATCAGGAGTTGAGTTCTAGGAAGCATTAAGTTCAGCATCATTACTAATCCAAATGGAGATTTCAAAAAAAGGAATTACATAAGCAAGACCAAAGCTCAGCAGAGTGGCCTTGACTATGGAGGTGGCTACTGGGCTTAGTGGCCTATGGGTGATATTTAAAAGCATGAGACAGAAAAGATAATCAAGACAGTGAAGGTTATAAGGAGTAGAGAACCAAAAACAAAACTATTTCCAACATTAAGAAACAGAAAGAAGAATGATGAGATTGGAGGAAAACTGAAGAGAATGTAATGTTCTAGATGCCGGCAGGGGCGGGGCAGGGAAAAATCTTATGGACAAAGAAGTATACAACTATGCTAAATATGGTTGATAAGTCAAGAAAGAGAAAATATTTTATTTGGTGCACTGAGTGTTGCATTTAGGAATGCAGAGGTCACTGGTGACTTTGGCGAAGTGGTTTTAGAGAAATCAGTGAGCTGAAAGCTGGACATGAATGTTTTAAGAGAGAATAAGAAAAGAGGAACTTGAGACAGTGAAAATAGAAAACTCTTTGGAGTAGTTATACTACAAAGGGTAATATGTGAACACTAAAGAATTTTAAAGACATAAAATAAAAAGAGTAGCGGTAATGATTTAGTGGAGAAGGGAAGGCTGATGGCATAGGACAGAGAGAGAATTGCTTTCTTAAAATAGACAAACAGGGATTGACTCCAATGCATCAGTGGAGGGGCTGTACTTAAACAGGATCATAAATATCCTGTGGTTTCAGGCAGGAAGATAGAGTTTATGGGCAGAAAAAGGTGAGCAGATGTCATAATAAGGCTCTTAGAAACTTTCTTCTAGTTGCTTGAATTTTCTCAATCAAGTAAGATGCTGAGAATCCTGATGGGGGAGGAAATATTGAAGGTTGGGAAGAAAGGAGAAGATAGGCAATAGTCACCTAGATGTTTGGATGGACCAGCAGGTATAATGTGATTGTTGGAAACTTCAAGGACCCACTTGATATCTGTGGTCATGGACTAAATGTGTGTGAGTTAAAAGTGTGACTGTTCAAACATGGTTGTGATTTTTACTCACTCACATTCAGCTGCCTAAATGCAGATGTGGCATAAATCTGCACATCTGCGAATTATATTCTGCAGGTTCAATTCTGACATTGAATTTAACCAAAGTTGTGGTTTCGTTCCAAGTATTAAAAACGGAATTATCAGTTTCCTATGGCTACTGTAACAAATGGCTACCAATAGCGTCCATGGAAAACAACAGCAATCTATTCTCTCACAGTTCTCAAGGCCAGAAGTTCAAATCGTATTAAAGGGATGCAAATCAGTATGTCAACAGGGCTGCACTCGCCCTACAGAAGAAGGGGCTGCCAGCATTCTTTGCTTGTGGCTGCATCATTCTGAGCTCTGCCATTGTGCTCACAGAACCTTCTCTTCTGTGTGTCTCCCTCTCATGAATATTTATACGATTGCATTTAGAACCTGCATGAAAAAGCCAGGATACCCTGTCCATTTAAAGATTCTTAATTCAGTCACATCTGCAGCTTGCTTTTTTGCTATTTGCAGGAATCTTCACAACTTTGGTGAAATTAGGATATGGCTCTCTTTCTTGGGGCGATTATTCAGCCCACCACACTGAGCATGTATTCAAGAAAGAGTTTGTGATGGTTGATCATGAAATTTAGCTTGTTAGAATTGCTATGGATTGAGTGAGGTGGAAGCAAAAGAGGAGATGGTCATGGAATGGTGACTCGTGGGTAGAAATAAGGGCACATTTGTACACATCGGCAATTGCAAGGTCTAGCACACGGCTGAGGACAGGTAAAGTAAAAGGTCGCTGGAAAAGAGGAAGTCAAGAAACTGAGCAAGCAAACAGTTGGAAAGTTCACATTTAAGTACATTGGAATGGTCAAAAACTGAGGCAGAGTGATTAAACAGAAGTAGTGAACCGGAAATAAATGAAAATAGAGTTAAATTCAGGATATTGACTCTATGTGATGTATACGTCTGCGTAAAATTCTGATGTAAATTGTAAATTCATTTCATTCCCCTACTTAAAGGACCAAAAAAAAAAGTGTGACAGGTTTTTTTCTAATATATTTTATGCTCACCCGTGTTATCAGATGCAGCACAGGGTAGCTGGGATCACCATTACGGATGTGAGTTTGTCCTGTGGGTTAATGTGATGATGTTTCCAGGGTCTATCAAGGTGTCTAGAAATGTGTACTCTTTCCTTCTGCTCTAGACAGCTGTGTTTTTAAAGGCTCGTGTCTTCTATTTATATTTTCTGTCACCTTTCTTGCTGTTTGGCTGTCATCTGTCACTAAATTTTGCTTTTAAGCTCTTTCATTACAATTTGTAGCTTCTAAAATGTCTTAGGCAGGGCAAACAGAGAGGCAAGCTAATTATAATTGTGTCCTGAAAATGAGAAATGTGATTCTGAATGAGATACGCTGCTTCTGACTAAAGTTTATAGACGACAGAGTTTACAGCAGATAGTGCATCTTGGATGGCTCTTCCTCATTTTTACTTGTGCCGTGGATGTCTGCAAATTTACTACTAGGTGTCTATTCTAACACCATACCTATGAACACTAATAAATCTCCACAGAAACTAAAGGACTGATTATTAATGGCAACACTCAAAAATAGCGTACGTATCAGTCTGAGTCATGTCTGAAAACAGACCACTCACTCAAATTGGAGAATTTAATAGAAGACTACAGGCATACCTCAGAGAATTGTGGTTTTGATTCCAGATCACCACAATAAAGCAAATATTGCAATAAAGCAAGTCCCAAGAATGTTTTGGCTTCCCAGTGCATATAAAAGTTATGTTCACACTTTATTAAGTATGCAATAGCATTAGGTCTAAAAAAAGCACCTACCTTAATGAAAAAATACAAAATAAAAAAGCTAATTACGATAGTAACACCAAAGATCACCGATTACAGATCACCCTAACAAATATAATAATCATTTAAAAAACTTAAAATATTGTAAGAATTACCAGTATGTGATGCACAGACATGAAGTGCACAAAGACTGCTGGAAAAAATAGCCCCTCTGATGCAGGGTTGCCACAAAACTTCAGTTTATATAAAATGCAATATCTGTGATGCATAATAAAATGAAGCACAATAAAGCAAGGTATGTCTGTATTTACAAAGCCATAGGCAGGGTTTAAGAAAAACTAAATCGGATTGAGTAATAACCGGGACTAGTAGCAGCAAGTTGTTTCTAAGACTACGCCTGCAAGAGCAAAGCGGGGATGTTTTTACCAAAACCTGAAGACTCTTGTACAGAGAAGGCTTCCCGAGGGGAGCTGTGAACACACAAAGCTGGCCCACAGATACCTAGCAGAGAGAAAGCCAGAGAAATAAACAGCCTGATCTCACTTTCCTTCCGCCACGGTTTCCTGCTGAAGCCTCCCATCGGCCAGGTTCAACTGGAAGTCAGGAAGCAAGCGCACTGGTTTAGTTTGTATTACTTGGACTATTAGAGGGTAGAAAGCCGGTAGAGGGCGTTCCCAGTGTAAATGAAACCAAATAGTATCCATGAGGATGTGGGTTCCATCCCTTGGCCTTACTCAATGGGTTAAGGATCCGGCGTTACCGTGAGATGTGGTGTAGGTCGCAGATGTGGCTTGGATCCCGTGTTGCTGTGCTGTGGTGTAGGCCGGCAACTACAGCTCCTGTTAGACCCCTAGCCTGGGAACCTCCATATGCCATGGGTGAGACCCTAAAAAAAAAATGGAAAGCAGGTAGAGCTGGGTGAAGGGGAGATATGGAAAGGCAATTGGAAGAAATCCAACATATGAAAAAATCTGAACCAGCCTCAACAAAAGAACAGTGTATAATTACATATAGTTATTTAAGTAATATGATTTTTATATCAGTAGTGACAGAAATATGTAGCTAATGTAACTGTAATGACATCTCATCTCTTCTGGATTTCCTAAAAATAAATTATCTCTAAAACTTAGAAACAGTCCCAGAAAGAAGGTTATAGCAAACTATTCTGCTGATGCTTACTCTTAACTAAAAGTAAAAAGCTAGGATTGTTCTTTTACTATCCATAAAGTCTAAGAAAACACCAGAATCAACATATTGACTTTTTACCAATCTCAAAGAACTATTATTTTCATTAGTCATTTTTAATAGTGAAATTATGAAAAGTGTATAGGGATGACTAAAATGGTAGAGATTCTTTGAGGAAAAATACTGTCTTTGTTATTTTATTGCAAATATTTTACCTCAGTCTTTTTAGAAGGAAATATATAGCGTACTTCCATCATGAAGTTATTATGTGGAGTATCATGCTTTCCTTTCCTATATAGTATATTTATATTCAATCCAGTTTTAAAATAGAAAAAGTCTACATTCCGCTCTTAACAATATGTTTCTACTATTCATAGTTCACAGAGCAGATGCTATTTTCTGAAGTGCAAGTAATTAATGCAAGAATTTTATGAACTTTATGAGGGTATTTCAGAGTGAGTAATACAATATTTAGGCCAAAAAAAAAGAAAAAAATTCTTGTTAAAAATGATCAAAGAAAATATTTATATTTATTTTCTCAATGTCATTTATTCTATAAATGTCTGAGAACATAGTCACCCTCCAATTATCTAGAAACTTTCCTTTTTTTAGAAAAAGTTGTGTTCCTACATACAGAAGGAAAATTCTGCGTTCTATTCAACCTAATGTAAGATAATGCTTTAGAATGCTTGGCAGAATGGCCTGAGCAAGAATACTGTAACTGCAGGCTAGGGGAAAGAGATAAACAAAATCTCCTTTTCTATGGGTAATGTGCTGTTATTGTTGTTTTTCCAAACCCATAGACTATTCCATACCCATTTTCTATAATTGAACAATTTTAGAAAAGCCCTTTTTTTTTTTTTTTTTTTTGTCTTTTTGCCTTGTCTAGGGCCACAGCCGCGGCATATGGAGGTTCCCAGGCTAGGGGTCTAACAGGAGCTGTAGCTGGCGGCCTCCGCCACAGCCACAGCCACAGCAACGCGGGATCCGAGCCGCCTCTGTGACCTACACCACAGCTCACGCAACGCCGGATCCTTAACCCACTGAGCAAGGCCAGGGATTGAACCCGCAACCTCATGGTTCTTAGTCAGATTCGTTAACCACTGAGCCACGACGGGAACTCCAGTAAAGCCCTTTTTTATAACAGTAAGCAAAAATAGAGGTATAAATGTCAAATGAACCTAAATAGATGCTAATGTCCCTTTAAGAGTTTAAACTTCACAGTTCAAGACAAATGTTGTGTATTCCATCTAAGTTTAGGCCTCGTGTTAGGCGTATAAAAAGAGATGTGATGCAATTAACCATCTGAACAGACAATTTTCTAATGCACCAGTCCTGCTGAGTACCGTGTTAGGTGTTGAAGGTGTCGGGTAGAGTGACCCAGTACTGTTCCGGAGGAAGTTTGATCAGATGAGAGGGGGGCAGACAAGGAGATGACTGTGTGCTAAGTGCTAAGAGTGACATATGCAGAGTGTTTTTACAGTGTCAAGGAGATGCCCCTAATTTCGTCTCTAAGTTCTTCAGAACAGGAGCTCATTAGCTAAGTATGACAGGGTGAATTACCAGTATCCTAGGCAGAGGAAGCAGCATGTGCAGAGAACCAGAGATGATTTTAAATGGTAAGAAGCTCTGATGAAACTGGACAATAACTGATCAGGATTCTCTCTGTTTTGTCTTTTTAGGGCTGCACCTGCGGCATATGGAGGTTCCCAGGCTAGGGGTCGAATCAGAGCTACAGCTGCCGGCCTACACCACAGCCGAGCCCCAACTGCGACCTACACCACAGCTCATGGCAACGCCAGATCCTCAACCCACTGAGAGAGGCTGGGGATGGAACCAGCGTCCTCATGGATACTGATCAGATTCCTTTCCCCTGCCCAACCACAGGAACTCCTGATCAGGATTCTTAAACAAAATCAGAAGTTGTCAAACAACTAAATATACCTGTCAGTGATTTTGTTGTTGTTGTTGTTGTTTTTTAGGGCTACACCGGAGGCATGTGTAAGTTCCCAGGCTAGAGATTGAAACAGAGCTACAGCTGCAGGTCTACACCACAGCCACAGCAACACCAGATCTGAGCCATGTCTGCGACCCACACCACAGCTCACAGCAACACCGGTTCCTTAACCCACTGAGCGAAGCCAGGGATCGAAACCACATCCTCATGGATACTAGTCGGATTTGTTTCGACTGAGCCATGATGGGAACTCCCTGCAAGTAATGTCAGTAATGTTTTTGATTTAAAAAAAGAAAAATGGGGTGTAATTTTTTTGAACAGAGACACCAACACCAACTCATGAGGAAAAGTTTTGCTGATAAGAGAAAGTGAAAACTTCCCTCAAGTATTTCACTTCGGTGTTTAGATTGAGAATTGGATAAGAGGGACTTGCTTCCAAAAATGTTAATAATGGTTACAGTGGAGGAGAAATATTTTCCAAATAGAAACTCACATAAAGGGAGTTGTTGTGGAGATAGAGGAATATATTTATACATCACTATAACATTTAAAATAAGTTTTCTTTATAATTAAAATATATTTTTATTATTATTACAGCTATTTATTTAGTTGAAGGAAAATGGCCCAGCTGTGTACATCACCACTGCACAACAAAGTAAAATGTAATGCAATTGTAAAAAATGAACAAGGACTCTATTAACTGACATGGTAACATCACCAGAATATAATGTGAAAAAAACAAAATGCAGAACAGTGCTTATTGTATAGCTTCCTTTGTTGCAGAAAAGTGAGAAAATTCTATAACATACTATAGCACATATATGTCTAGACATAGGTGTGTGTGTGTGCGTGCGTGCGTTAAATAGATATAACCACCTGTATTTTTAAAAAGAAACAATGGTTATCTAAAGGGAGACAGACTGAATAGGGTATTCAGACAAGGATGGAAGTTCTAATTCTCTGAATGTACTTTGTTTTACACTTTAAATTCATGTAAATACTTAACACATACTTAATAGATAATTAGTAACAGTAATACCGCACAATTACTAAAAGATTAGTTATGCCAAGAACAAAGAATTCTTAGAAGTGGAAAAAATAAACCAGGTTGTGTTATTATTACACAGCCTTGATTTTAAACAATGTCAGTGATAAACTACCCTCCCTGGGAGGGGGGACTACTTCTGATCCACCTTCACCCCCCCCACGCTAGTTCAAGCTTCCGCACAAATTCTTCCTCGAAGACAGTTCCATGGCAGGGTATGTTAGCTGCAGGAGCCAAAGCAGCAACTTTTCTGCATAAATTATTTTGAGTTAAATTCCCATCACTTCCCACTAAAATAACTTTAAATGACTCACTGAACAACAGAAATTACCATAGGGTTTAAATATGGATGTTGAAAATGATTTTTAAAATACAGAATCATTTAAGAGAGAGAATGTGGGTAGAGAATAAATTCAGTCACAGGATACTGGGGAAATCAGTTTTTAATCCAAAACAATATTTAAGAGAAAGAGCTGGGTTAGAACTGTTGAAAAACCATATGATAATCAAATTTTTAGAAGCAATGTAACACATAAAATGGTTGTATTATTCAATGCAATGTTTATCCATGCGTTGGCTTGTTACTATTAATGATGGTTGGAGTTCTCATCGTGGCTCAACAGTTAATGAACCCGACTAAGATCCATGAGGATGTGGGTTTGATCCCTGGTCTTGTTCAGTGGATTAATGATCCAGTATTGCCATGAGCTGTGGTGTAGGTTGTGGATGCGGCTCGGATCCTGTGTTGCTGTGGCTGTGGTGTAGACCGGCAGCTGTAGCTCTGATTCGACCCCTAGCCTGGGAACTTCCATATACCATGGGTGCAGCCCTAAAATGAAAAAAAGAATGACGGCGATGGACTTTAATTCAGTGTTAGAATTTAGGTGAAAGAGATAAATTATGTTTAAGATTCAAGTGGCAGATTATAAACAGGAGCATCTTCGAACATCGGAAATTTGAGGGATAAAAATAACATAGGATTCTTGGAGTTCCCGTTGTGGCTCAGCGGTTAGCGAACCCGACTAGCATCCATGAGGACGTGGGTTCGATCCCTGGCCTCACTCAGTGGATTAAGGATCCGGCGTTGCCATGAGCTGTGGTGTAGGTCGCAGATGTGGTTCGGATCCCGTGTTGCTGTGGCTGTGGCGAAGGCCGGCAGCTACAGCTCTGATTAGACCCCTAGCCTGGGAACCTCCATATGCCACAGGTACAGCCCTAAAAAGACAAAAAGACCAAAAAAAAAAAAAAAAAACAAAGCAAAAAACCCCATAGGTTTCTTGCAGACAAAAACGGTAATGACTGGGATAAAGTGACAAAAGTTGTAGAAAAAGGTTATAGAAAATAGAGGCGAGTTCTGCTGCCTCACCTCTGAGCTCACTTTCACTCTCTCTCTCTCCATATGCCTATGTGTATAAACATAGACTCTGACACACACAACCATAATGGTCTTAGAAATCAGGAATAGAAACAACAGCTTAAAATAGAGCAGATCACTGCCGATTAAGGCTGGCAGCTGTAGGACTGTGCACGCAAAGCACAACATTAAAAAAAAATGATAGAATTTCCATAAAAATCAAAGTCATAATACATTCTCTCCCCACTTCACTGCATCTCATTCCTGGCTTATATACAGTTGGCCTAAAAATTGCGGTTATCTTTTTTCTTGAAAATGTGTTCACGCACCGTAATCAGGGAGGACACACAATCTTAGGGTACTATCCAATATTAACATATTTTTAGAACTAAATAGAAGAAACAGTAATGAAAGAGGTGTTCAATAGAAAAATCTCTGGGGATCCAATTTGTATGGTACTGGGGAAAATGTCCAGAAGGTCTGCAAACAAATAATGGGCAATATACACAATGTTCAGAATAATATAGCAGATTTTAAAAAACAGAATAGAGCCTATAAAGAGGCCTTTGTGTTTAGAATGCCAAAATCCAAATGTAAGAACTTCAAAGAATAATTGAAAAGAGCTGTCTACATTGAGGCTATAGCAAATTTTACTTGATAAGAGAAGATTTAGTACATGGAAGATGTGTCTTCTGAATAGCAAAAATATCACCAAGGATATTCATTATCTTTCTCATTTCATGGGACCATTTTTAAAAAGACAGGAACATGAATTCCACTGAAAAAAATTGCTTCAGTGTTCCTGGTTTATTTTAATGTGCACTTTTCAGCAAAATCCTTTATAATAAAGATTTTACTGTCATTTATAGACAAAAAAGTGAATTATTTTACAACTTTTAGGCAAGAAAGACAAACTAGAAAAATGATTGTAGCATCATGTATGGGTATATAGAAATTATGTCTTTTATATTTTATAAAAAAGTCTTAATAAGGGGCTTGGGAAATTATAAAGCAATCTATATTGATTTGTTATCTTCCAGTGCTCATTTCTGCAATGTTCACAAAGCTCCAGAAGATTAAAAATTGGTAATCATTGTAGTTTGATGCCAGTTTTGAAGTTCAAATAGCAAATAAATGTTTATACTAATGGAAATTATGTGAGACTAAAAATTTGCTGCATTTGTTCAACTTTAATACGTACATATTACCAGTTTTCATATTTAAAAAATAAACCTCTAGAAAAGAAAGTAACATAAATGACTTTTCTAATATTTTCATGGAATCTTTTATCCTTGGTCTTGATATTCTGATGGTTTTTTAAACCCATGGCGGTCTGTTTGGTTTGGGGTAATAACGCATAAAAAAGTACAAACCCTAATGCCAAGTATGAGCCAAAATGAAGTTTTTCTCTACCCGTGAAGTGCACACAAGAACACATCAGAAGAGTAGTAAGACAGCCATGCTGCCAATGGACAGCTGCAGACAGGAATATGTAGGTGCTTGAAGGCAGATTTAGTCAAAAGGAATAGTCGCACTATTTTATATACATTAAAAAAAAAAGGGGGATTTTCCTAATTATTTCTTCACACCCACTTGGAGAAGGTCACATTTAAAACTCAACACTGATTGACATCGGGAGTTCCCATTGTGGCTCAGAGGTAACGAATCTGCCTAGTATCCATGAGTCTGTGGGTTCGATCCCTGGCCTTGCTCAGTGGGTTAAGGGTCCGGTGTGGCTATGAGCTGTGGTGTAGGTTGCACATGTGGCTTGGATCCCGCATTGCTGTGGCTGTGGTGTGTAGTGTAGACCGGGAGCTGTAGCTCCGATTAGACCCCTAGACTGGGAACTTCCATATGCCGTGCGTGAGACCCTAAAAGAAACAAAACAAAACAAAAAACAAACAAACAAAAAGCACAGATTGACATCCACCTAGAATTAAGACCAAGAGAGTACCATATTGGACTAATTTAAATGTCAACACATCTTGTTTTTTTTTTTTTTTTTTTTTTGCCTTTTGTCATTTTATGGCCGCACCCGCGGCATGTGGAGGTTTCCAGGCTAGGGGTCTAATCGGAGCTGTAGCCACTGGCCTGCACTGCAGCCACAGCAACGCAGGATCCGAGCCGCGTCTGCAACCTACACCACAGCTCACGGCAACGCCGGATCGTTAACCCACTGAGCAAGGGCAGGGATCGAACCCGCAACCTCATGGTTCCTAGTCGGATTCGTTAACCACTGCGCCACGACGGGAATGCCAACACATCTTGTTTTTGATGGTGTGAATCCATCCAAATGCACCTTCTCAGAGTCCTCCTTTTTGAAAGCTCACACTGAAAGCTCACCTTTAACAGCGGTGTTAGGCAGGGCCGCAAGTTAGAACGTTAGAGCTGGTAGACTGAAAAGCCTGTCAGCATTTCCATCATAAACCTATGTTACCCAGCGTTTATACGTTGGCTATAAAAAAGAGTCAGGATCTAGGCATTGAAACCCTTTTGGAAAAGTCTTATATTTTTAGTCCTGTGGTAAAAACACAGGATATTTCAGGCCCAAATATAGCTATACTTTACACACATTTAAACACATTAAAATAAACCAGAAATGTCCTATTTCTAAATTCACAAGACATAAAAAGAACACATAATTTTAGGCCACTATCCAAGCTCTCTAGTCTGATTTTGTGAAAATCTGTCTTCCATCATGATTATGCAGAGAACATTGAAAGCATTTGCAAATTTTTAGAAACAAATCTAAAAAAGTTGAGGTTTTATAAACTTACTCATCTTTGAAGTGTTGCATATGTTCTGAAGCATTCATATGAAATTCATACGGAATTGCTAAAATTTTTGCCTTACCTTGAACTTATTTTTTCTCTTCCCGTATGCTCAGACTTAATAGTGTTATTTTTGTAGAGCACATTTTATTGTATACAATAATTTAATATGCGGAATTTAACTCTACAACAAAACCAAACAACCTGCAATATTACCCTCGTTTTACAGAGGGAGCGGCTGAGACTCAGTAGGTAAATGTTTTACTCGGGTCACACAGAGGGAATCGAAGTTCAAATCCAAGTCTTCCGATTTCCAAGTTCTATCGGATGCTATTACCAACACCCTGGATTAGTCAGGGTTCTCCAGAAAAGCAGAACCAATGGAATATATATAGAGAGAGAGAGATAAGAGGAGATTTATTACAAGATTAGTCTGTGTATTAGAGAGTCTGAGAAGCCCTACAGTCTGTCATCTGCAAGCTGGAAAACCAGGATAGCGTCTGATGTAACTCAGCCCCACCAGAAAGTCCAAGAATCAGGAGTGCCGACACCCCAGCACAGAAGGGCGTTGTTCCAGCTCAGACAGAGAGCAAATCCTCCCATCGGGCATCCTTTTATGCTATGCAAGCCCTCAGCAGGTTAGACTGTTGCCTCCTAGCGTTGGAGAGGGCCATTTCCTTTCCTCAGTCTCCTGATTCAAGTGCTAGTCTTTATTGGAAACACCCTCACAGACACAGCCAGTAATCCCATTTCGCCAGCGATCTGGGCATTCCTTCGCCCGGTCAAGTTGACATTTAAAGTAGCCACCACAGTCCCCATCACTGCAGCGCTCCTGGCCCCTCACTCACACAGACTCTGCTACCCAGCCTCGCTGTGGCCTCTGCTGCTCTCACTCCTCTCCGTTTCCGCTTCGCTCCGGCCACCTTCCTCTCCTCTCTCCAGAGCTGGACCTCAGTGAGTCAGGGCCATGGTATTTGCTCTCACTCGGGCCTCTCCCCGGGTGATTTTTATCCTCCAGAGAACATCTGGCAGTTCTCCAGATGTTTTTAGGTGTCACAGCTGGGGGGTTGGGAGTTGCTACTGGCCTGCAGCTGTAGAGACCAGGGAGGTAATACTACAATGCACAGGACACTCCACGTACAAAGAATTATCCAGCCCCTGATGTCAATAGTGCTGAGATTAAGAAACTCCATTTCAGCTAGAATTCTAGACCTGCAACTCAGGATCTTTCAACCTTCTGCTAGAATCAACGCTTGAAACTCGGTGACACCATCTTCAAGTTCTGGCTTTCCGCATGGCTGTTAAATGTCAAATGCTCTTTGATTAGCATCTTAGGCCTCCAAATTAAATCTAAGCTCACATAAAAACTAGAAGTGAGGTCTATGAAGGTGTTTGGGGGCTATGGTATTGTTCAATGTCTATTCTTCAGAGCTAACCTTGTAGAAGGGATTCAATAAATATTGGCTGAAACAGTGAAGAAATACAGGAAGAGTCTTTCTCTAGACTGCAGAAATATTTGTCTGGCCGAATCAAATCACGTCCAGTCTTGAGGTCTCCATCCCTCTCCTATCTTCCCCCCACCCTGCATCCTCTAAGCTGTCACACAAATCATGTCCCCTCCCTCTTATCTTTTCAATTATTACATTCTATTTGCTTCATCGTCACTATCTCCAAATCTGCTCAAAAATCTTACTTTTAGAATAAATCCTGCTACCAGCCTTTTTAAACTCATTTCATTTATTGCTAAGCTTCTGGAGTAATTATTGGCTCCAATTCCTCTACAGGCACAGTGTGCAACCTTTTGAAATCTCATTGGATTTCCCAAATCTCTATAAATACTACTTATCTAAAATTCAGTGCTGGCTTTCTAATTGCAAACTGAGAAAAGGCCAATGTATTTCCAGTAACCTTGACCCTGCTAAAACATTTGATAGGTGTTTATCCCTTTCATGAGATTCCTTCCCTTAATTTCCATGAGATTGTGTATTCTGCCTTTTCACCTTGACCCTTAAATGTCTGTTTTTATCTTTCTTGGCAGGAACTCTCCATCTTCTGTATTCCTCAACTAGATGCTTTCTGAAATTACATTGTTTTCTGGGGTTATTTTTCTTTTTCTAAGTTTTCTCCCCTAGTTTTCTCATTTATTTCTCTGTGAATAACTAAAACATTTCCTCCCTCAAGCTTTCACTGTATTTTTTTTTACATGTGTGTGTGTGTGTGTGTGTGTGTGTGTGTGTGTGTATGTGTGTGTGTGTACATATATATATATATATATATATATATATATATTATTTTTCCCATATTATTCTCCATCATGTTCTATCTCAAGTGACTAGATATAGTTCCCGGTGCTATACAGCAGGATCTCATTGCTTGTCTACTCCAAATGCAATAGTTTCCATCTATTAACCCTGAACTCCCAGTCCATCCCACTCCCACCCCCTTCCCCTTGGCAACCACAAGTCTGTCCTCCAAGTCCAAGAGTTTCTTTTCTGTGGAAAGGTTCATTTGTGCCATATATTGGATTCCACATATAAATGATATCATTTGTATCATTTGTCTCTCTTTTTCTGACTTACTTCACTTAGTATGAGAGTCTCTAGTTCTATCCATGTTGCTGCAAATGGCATTATTCTGTTCTTTTTTATGGCTGAGTAGTATTCCATTGTGTATTTATACCACATCTTCTTAATCTATTCATCTGTTAGAGGTTTCCATGTCTTGGCTATTGTGAATAGTGCTGCAACGAACATACAGGTGCATGTATTTTTTTCAATGAACGTTTTGTCTAGATATATGCCCAAGAGTGGGTTTGCTGGGTCATATGGTAGTTCAATATTTAGTTTCCTAAGGTATCTCCATACTGTTTTCCATAGTGGTTGCACCAATTTCTAATCGCTGGCTAACCATGTCTACTGTTACTTTAAACTCAACATACATGAATAGCAACAACTATTTTCTCGCCATCCTTTCCCGTGACTTCCTTCAGCCCTCAATGGCCAGAGGATTCTATCTCACACCAGAGCTGATATAAGAAACTTTCTTTCTCTGAGTCTACTCTATACTTAAACCATCCTGCCATTTTGTCAAGTTATTGACCTAAGATCCTGAATTTCATCTGTCCCATATAAAAAGCAATTCTGCAGAACTAGCAATCCCACTGACTATTCTGGTGGGTAAGATCATACTTCGAAATAGTAGGTCCTGCTAAAGAAGACAATTATTCCCATAATGATAATTGGCAACATTCATATTTCTATGCTGATACATACTAACTTATTTAATGAAAAAATTCTATGAACTAAGTGCTATTATTAAGTACATTTTACAAGTAAGATAACCAAGGCAGAGTTAAGTAATTCATCTAATGTTAACTGCTAGGAAATAGCAGAGCCAGGATTTGAACAAAGGCAGTTTGGCTCAGGAGTCCATGCTTTTAGCCACCGTATTTTATTGTTATGTTAAGTCAGAACACATATAAGATTGATGGCCAATGACTGAGTGAACAGTATAGAATAAAAAGGCATACATACTAAAGATGAATATAGTGGATTAAGTAGTGGCTCCTAAAAAGATATGTCCAAGTCTCAATCCCCAGAATCTGTAAAGATGACATTATTTGGGAAAGGGTCTCTATAGAAGTAGTAATAGTAAGGATCTTGAGATCTTTCTGGATTCTGAATAAACCCTAAATCTGATGATAAATGTCTTTTTATAAGAGAAGGAGAAAACACAGAGACACAGAAAAGGTGTCATGAAGATGGAGGCAGAGATAGGAGTAATGCACCTACAAGCCAATGAATGCCAAGCACTGCCAGCAAGCACTGGAAACGAGGAGGGAGGTACAGAACAGCTTCTCCTCTGAGCTTCCTGGTGGGACTAATTTTGCCAACACCTTAATTTTGGATTTCTGTCCTCCTGACCTGTGACAGAATAAATTTCTGTTGTTTCAAGCCATCAATTTTGCTGCAACTTTTTAGGACAGACTTAGGAAATAAATACAACGAGACAGAGTCTTGTGACATGCAGCAGGAATGGAAAAATAGAACACCGGAGATCTCTTAATAAAGTTCATCTCACTAACAAAATGCTACTCAAAGACAAGATTTTAACTCTGTATAGTACACTCTGTCAGCAACTTTAGTGGTCAGTATGTAATTTTTGGAATGAATGAAAAAATAAAAGAACACTAATTTTTACTATACAATAAATGTGAAGAAATCATGTCATTTAAAAAAGTATGTGTTAAAATGGTGGGTAAAACATTTTACTCCACTTTAGATATCTAAAGTTATTAAATATCACTCTGATTACATTTATTTTATCAAAAATTCTGGAATACTTTCAAACCTATACAGAGTATAGGATCATCTATTTATCACGGCTGTCATGATTTAACTTACAAATAATTTTAGTTTTTATAGACAAAGAAGTATAATGAATATTCTCTAAAATATTAGTGATTTAGAAATAAAATATTTCCTAGTATCTTGGAAACCAGATTTATATATCACAGAATCTAGATTTACTATATTAAAGAAGGTATGATTATCTTTTACCTTTTTCTAGTCAAGTTACATCACTGAGAGGTAAAATTGAGTTGAATGTAGTTTTTGTAAGTATGTTTTGGTTCCCATATGTCTATTCTTGCTGGAGTGACATACTAACACTCCTTAAAAACATATTTTTCAAACAGAAATCTTCAAAAGAATTAATCATATGAGTTAATGGGGAAAATGAGTGAATGCAATGATTAAATTACCAATCAATAGAGATCCTGGATTCCAAAACAGAAAAAAATATTAAACATAGCTTTCCAAGGTAAACTATCTGGGAACAACTATATATATTTATATTTTTATACCCTCTCCCGTTATTTCAGAGCCTATCTCTTAAAGATGGAATAAAAAGGATCTTGAAAATGTGAATTGATTGAGAACTTAACTTTTGAAACTCAACTATCCCATACTAAAAACATATATATGAAAAATAAATATCTGAGAAATACATAGCTCTGATATATAACTGAAATATACATATAGCCCTGATATATTATACAGCTCTGATTTCATCCCGTTTATCATTATCTTAATTTGGAAATCTTAATATCAAATGTTTTTACTTTGTCATGCATTAGACATCTTGCAAAAGTAATCATGATCAATGCATGTAGGACTCGGCGGCAAAAGGCAAAGAAGTAATGAAAGCATTTTTAGGCCAACATTTATTTAAGTATCATATCAATGCCACTTATTTCTAAACAAAAACAAAATGTTTACTTATACATTTACTAACTGGGCTAATTAATTTTTCTCACTGATGGACACCTGCAGCAATATAAAGACAGAATATTTTGAAATGAGAGAAACCATGAAAAGTTGAAATGTATAAACAGAGAACTTGTTAATTTTATGCAACTTCAAATCTAGAGACTGGGCTTCACCTATGTATGCCCTTGTACAAAATACCCAACCTCGCAATGCTTGGATTTCCACCCTTATAAAATGTGGCTGAAGATGCCTACGCCATTTAGGGAGAAAATCAGTGCCCCACTGAGTGTAAAATGCCATCCATAGAGGCTGCCCTGCTCTTCCTCCTCCTCATTCTCATTATTATCCTTGGAAGCTCTATGCTATGCTGATGTTGTTCCAGACAAGCAAATTAGAGTTATTCGGCAAATAAAACTGCACTTGTTTTCTTTCTGTTTTAAATATCTGCTGGCCCTCAATAAACCCTGATCCTGACAGAGATAACATCTTTAAGGAATCCTACAGCTTCTTTGCCAAGTCATTAACCCACATGCCTTTGACTGTTCACTTAAACAGTATATTTATAACATTCTCTGTGTACCAGGAGGTATAAAGCACAAAGGGAAAAGGTACAAGCTTATTAAAGTCCATTTATTGGAATTGGATACTATTTTTAGTTTGAATAAAATGTTAATTGGGCTGGGAGTGTTTCAGGGAATACATAAGATCTATTCTGAATGAACAATATAAACTTTGATTGATTCATCAAGCTTGATATCTTGGGTACCCATATCAATGCAATTAGTTTTTTAAATAAATTGTATCTTTTTTTGTTTAAAGTTCCCTTAGATGAAAAAACATCTAGCCCAAATTTATAATTAATTTCTATATGGTTAACATAGATGTGGCTGGTGAGCTGACTATGAAGGGTATTTAAATTAAGTCCACCATAGTGGACACATTCATTAGTTATTTCTATAGCTTTGAAAATGTCCCTCGACAGATGAACGGACTAAGATGATGTGGTATATATACACAATGGAATACTACTCAGCCATAAAAAAGAACAAAATTACGCCATTTGCAGCAACGTGGATGGAACTAGAGACTTTCATACTAAGTGAAGTAAGTCAGAAAGAGAAAGACAAATACCATATGATATCACTTATATCTGAAATCTAATACACAACACAAATGAAACTTCCACAGTAAAGAAACTCATGGACTTGAAGGACAGACTTGTAGTAGCCAGGGTGGAGGGAGAGGGAGTGAGATGGACAGGGAGTCTGGGGTAAATAGATGGAAACTATAGCATTTGGAGTGGATAAGCAATGAGATCCTGCTGTATACCACAGGGAACCATATCCAGTCACTTGTGATGGAACCTGATGGAGAATAATGTGAGAAAAAGGATAATGTGTGTGTGGGGGGGAGACTGGGTCATTTTGCTGTACAGTAGAATTTGACAGAACACTGTAAATAAAGTATAATGGAAAAAAAATTTTTTTTAAATCCAAAGGAGAAATAGAAATGCCTAAGTATTACTCTCTATTCTCACTAAACCTAGTTTCCTTATCTATAAAATAGGAGTGATAAAGGTATGCCCCTTTATGTTTGATTTTAGGACCAGAAGATAAATAATTGATAATTTTAGCAATTATTATTGATTATAGAAAATTATATATAGTACATAAGATTAATTATCTAATACTTATATATAATAGTTACATATATATAATTAAGGCACTGTTCTATGCTCTGAAAAAATGTAAGATGGGCAAGATATAATCATTAACCTTGCATAAGTTTTCTACTGCTGCTTTAACAAATTACCCCAAATTCAGCATCTTAAAACAACACAGATTTATTATCTTAGGTCAAAAGTCTGCTGCCCATCCCATGGGGCTAATATCAAGGCAGCCTGGCTGGATGCCTTTCTGGAGTCTCTGTTTCCTTATCCAGGTTGTTGGCAGAGCTTTATTTTTTGTGGTTTAGGACTTGGCTGCCCATTTTCCTACTGGCTATAAATGAGGGCCATTCTCAGCTTCTAGAGGCCACATCCCTTGCCTCATGGTCCTTCTTCTATTCTCCAAACCAACAGCAGTGGGCTAAGTCTCTTTCATGTCACCTTTCTCTAACCCATCAGGAAAGATTATCACCTTTTAAGGGCTCCTGTGATGAGACTGGACTCAGGTGCATAAGCCAGGTTAATCCCAATCCTGGGCATATATCCAGACAAAACTTTCATTCAAAAAGATACACGCACCTCTGTGTTCACTGCAGCACTATTTACAACAGCCAAGACACAGAAACAACCTAAATGCCCATCAACAGATGAATGGATTAAGATGTGGTAATATACACAGTGGAATACTACTTGGCCATGAAAAATAACAAAATAATGCCATTTTCAGCAACATGGATAAAACTAGAGATTCTCAAACTAAGTAAAGTGAGTCAGAAAGAGAAAGAAAAATACCGTATGGTATTACTTATGTGTGGAATCTAAAATATGGCACAAATGAACCTATCTACAAAATAGAATTAGACTCACAGACACAGAGAACAGACTGTTTTCTATAGAGAATAGACTTGAGGGGGAAGGAGTGGGATGGATGGGGAGTTTGAGGTTGGTAGATGCCAACTATTACATTTAGAATGGATAAGCAATGAAATCCTACTGTATAGCACAGGGAACTATATGCATTCTCTTGGGATAGACCGTGATGGAAGATAGTATGAGAAAAAGAATGTGTATATATGAATGACTGGCTCACAATGATCTATAGCAGAAATTGGCACAACACTGTAAATCAACTATACTCTAATAAAAATAAAATAAATAAATAAAGCAAGTATACAAATAGCCACAAAAGGCAGAATGTACATGTTGCTATAGAAAACTGCAAAGATGATATTCAATGTTGATTATCTAATTAGAAGTAATAAACTATTCCTTGCTCATGAATAAAAAACTTCAGAAAATGATTTCTGTCTTCTCTGTAAGGGGCTATTTTCTGTCGCCCTGATTTCCTTTAGCCTCTCTTTTCTCAGTTCTGCTGCTATTACAGAACTCTAAATGTGAAATGGAAATGCCATTTTTATCAGGAGGAAAACCATTTTCCAGTTTTAAAAATACAGCTCCTAAACTGATGGACTTAGGCATTCAGAGTATTTTGCAAATAATCAACTTTAAGCCTTTTTTTTTTAATGTTATTTTGTGGACTATTTGTATAGAAATTCTCCTATTCCTTCTTTCTTTACCTTTCAGAGATTATGACCAGAGGCTAGTTATCTAACTTTGGTTTCCCCCACTATGGCTGAATTCTTGGGAACATTGCCGGTGTTAGCAGACGATGCTGTACTCCTCCTGTCTTGTTTATTTTTTCCTTTTCATATCTCTGTCATTATCATTCATTGCCCTTCATCACAACCTAATTCCATTCTTCAGCTCAGTCACTGCGGTATTGTGGGGGATTTTTTTTCTTGACCTTTATCTAGATGTACTGAATTTTTTTTCCTTTAAGTATAAAAATATTTGCTCCCATGACTTGAGTATTCTACTTCTAGGTCTTTTCAATGTAAGCCACATAAATGTGTGTGTGTGTGTGTGTGTGTGTGTGTGTGTGTGTGTGTGTGTGTGTGTATCTCCATCTCTTCCTTTCTGTAGGGTTTCACAAAACAGCAACTTAAAAAAATTCTGAGATCAAACTGGTTAATACATAGCTGGTTTCATATAATTAAAATAACTAACAGCTTGTGAGCCTAGTAATCTGCAGGCCAAAAGCATTTCCTTTGGCATTACATAAGACAAATCCAACATCTCCAAGCACAAAAATAGTGTATTTTAGAGCAATACTGAATTAATAAGAACCTAAAAAATATTAAATTATACAGACAGAAAAAATAAAACATAGCACGTTTGAGTGTTTGGGTTTTGAGGTCCAGTAGTTGGGACTTAAGATTCAAACTCTTTTGCTTACTATCTACTAGAGCTTATGCAGGTAACGTAAAGGGTTTGAAGCATGTTTCTCATTAGATAGAAGAAAGTAATAATATCCACCTTGGACAGTAGCCATAAAAACTAAATGAGATAATATATGTAAAATATTTGACATATACTAATTACTCAGCAATAGAGTTTAATATTTGCTCAGATGTGGTTTTAAAAAGAATTAGACCGAGACCAGCAGCTAACTAAGCAATGCTGAAGAGGAGACAGCATGACGGTGTGGCCTGTTTTGTGCATCTAACATTTTATGCACAAGTCCTTTGGGCCTGGAATTGTGTTAAAAGCCTAAATGTATTATGCCTTTTAATTATCACACTAACTATGATAGAGGCATGGTAACACATTTAATAGAGGAGGAAAAAAAAAAAACAAAAACCTCTTAGCGCATGAGGAGGAGTAGCGTCTAGTACACACGGCCGGAGATAAACAGAATTTAACAAACAGACCTTGGTTTCTGACCCCAGAACCTGTATGTTCATATTTTCCAAACTAAGCTATCATTTTCCCCAAAAAGCAGCCCCTTCTCCTGACATCTCAATGCCTCTCGATGGAATGAAATTCTCAGTGGTTCCTTTTCTGAAGTTAAATATAAGAAAATAGGCATGTATCACTGATACAACCAAAGCAAAGTAGCATGTTGCTTATTTCACCTATTGCAGCACCATAAACAACCCCAGCACGCAGAGGCTGAAGCAGCTGCTTCGTTAGCTCTTGATCTGTGGACTGGCTGAGGCTCTGCTGGGTGCTGCTTCTGCTGTCTCACTGCGAGGTTCTCTGCAGCTGCAGACAAATGGAGGCTGGGAGGAGCTGTGGCTTCATGTCTGGCTCCCTAATGGCCCTCCCACTGGTTTCACATTTAAAAAATGATAGAATTTACTTCTTAGAGTAGTTTTATATTTATAGAAAAGTTGAGAAGATAGTTCAGAGAGTTTCCGCACAACCCACACCCCATTCCCCCTATAACTAACATCTTGCTTTAGTTTGGTACAGTCATTACAGTTGAACTAGTCATGATGCCTAATTAACTAAAGTCCATACATGTGCTTTTTAAAATTTTTTATTATAGTTGATTTACAACGTTCTGTCAATTTCTGCTGTACAGTGAAGCGACCCAATCATATGTATATATTCTTTTTCTCACATTATCCTCCATCCTGTTCCATCACAAGTGACTAGATACGGTTCCCTGTGCTATACAGGAGGATCTCATTTCTTATCCTCTCCAAATGCAATAGTTTGCAACTACTAACACCAAACTCCCAATCTATCCCACTCCCTCCCCTTCCCCACGAGTCCGTTCTCCATGTCCGTGAGTTTGTTTCTTTTCTGCATATAGGTCCATTTGTGCCATATATTAGATTCCAGATATAAGTGATATCATATGGTATTTGTCTTTCTTTTTCTGACTTAACTCACTTAGTGTGAGAGTCTCTGGTTCCATCTATGTTGCTGCAAATGGCATTATTTTTTCTTTTTTATGGCTGAGTAATATTCTATTTTATATATAAAAGATATAAAATCTTAATCCATTCATCTGTTAATGAACATTTAGGCTGTTTCCATATCTTGGCTACTGTGAACAGTGCTACAATAAACATAGGAGTGCATGTATTTTTTCAATGAAAGTTTGTCTGGAGTGGGATTGCTGGGTCATATGATAGTTCTAAATCTAGTTTTCTGAGGAACCTCCATACTGTTTTCCATAGTGGTTGTACCAATTTACATTCTCACCCACAGTGAAGGAGGGTTCCCTTTTCTCTATACCCTCTCCAGAATTTGGGATTTTTTATTTTTCTGTCTTTTTAGGTATATGGAGATTCCCAGACTTGGGGTCGAAATCAGAGCTGTAGCCAGTGCCCTACACCACTACCACAGCAACGCCTAATCCAAGCTGCATCTGTGTCTTACACCACAGCACATGGCAATGCTGGACCTTAACCCACTGAGTGAGGCCAGGGATCCAACCTGCATCCTCATGAACACTAGTCACAGTCGTTTCCACTGAGCCACAACAGGTACCCCCAGAATTTGTTATTTGTTGACTTGTTAATGATGGCCACTGGTGTGAGGTGGTGCCTCATTGCAGTCTTGATTTGCATTTCTCTAATAATTAGTGATGTTGAGCATTTTTTTCATGTGCCTGTTGGCCATCTGTATATCTTCTCTGGAGAAATGTCTTGTTTTTTTTTTCTTTTCTTTTTCAGATTTCCTTATTTATACCTAATGTCCTTTTTCGTTCCAGGAACTCATCAAGGATACCGTACTGCATTTAGCTGTCATGCCCTTAGACTCCTCTTAGCTGTGACACTTCTGGTCTTGCAGTTTTTGTGATGCCTTGTCCTCCAGGTCCTCTTCACATAATCTCCCTGCCATACACACACATTCTTACACGCATCATATAGGATAATCTGGATTCCATACCTAGTGGCTCAAGGCTCTAAGATGGAGGAAGTGGAAGATATCACATGCTGAGGCCTGGGCTCAGAAGTCCCATAGTATCACATCCTTCTTATGCTCTTAGTCGAAGCCATCACAGAATTCAAGGGAGGCAGCAAAAGTTCCACCTCTTGAAGGTCAGAGCAGCATGTGTAAGGATCATGAACAGAATTGTTGAGTCATCTTTAAAGGCAAGTTACCACCCAATGCCAGGTAAACACTATTGATTGTTTAGTTGATGTCTAAGCAGGTAATGATGAAACCATTACAATGAAGTGAAAACAAAATGGCATATTGATATTGAATTCAAATTCCTATTTAAG
>PVHT021183523.1:6022671-6041647 GCA_004024745.2 Catagonus wagneri | reverse complement strand
CCACCTCTTGAAGGTCAGAGCAGCATGTGTAAGGATCATGAACAGAATTGTTGAGTCATCTTTAAAGGCAAGTTACCACCCAATGCCAGGTAAACACTATTGATTGTTTAGTTGATGTCTAAGCAGGTAATGATGAAACCATTACAATGAAGTGAAAACAAAATGGCATATTGATATTGAATTCAAATTCCTATTTAAGCTCTGTATCACAAAATCAATCATTGCCATGGGGTATCTACTTCTTAACACAAATACACATTTTTTTCATGGAATTCAATCACTCATAAAAATGTTTAATGTGCCTCATATAAATGTGGTACTTTTTTCCTTTGGTAAATATAAAAATCATGTGAATGCTCACAATAAAATTAGTCTTCACTTTTACCATAGATTGAGGAACGGTGGCTCTCTTTAGAAGTCTAGGTCGTCTCCAGGCATAAAAATGGAAATACGGATACTATGACAACACAGTCTGAATTTTCTGCTTTGCAGACACCAGATTTATTTTTAAATGGTGTGAATCAAATCTGTGCTGAGAGGCCAACTTCAAAATATAAAAGAAAAATTGGCAATGGAAGGATTTTGCTGGTTTGGCTGAAGTGAAGTGCTCTGCAGCATTTCATTCTAGTGGAGCGTCTGACTGTGAAAATCTTTCCAACTGTAATTCTCTTTGGCTTGCCAAAAGGGGATTATGAATTAAAGTTAATGTTGCAGGAAATGTCACCTGTCCTTTGAAGGAAAATAATAAATCAAAATGGCTTTGTTCATCATATTTAAAAGGAAAATCTACTTAGGGGTCTTCTCTCATTCCTTGACAAAATAGGTAAATAAAGCAGAATTTCATTGTGGCTTTTCATGTTAATCCTTGCTCATCTCTAAACAGGGAAAAGGATTTTTTTTCAATATGTATTCATTAAGAAAAGAGAAGAATAAGAACAGAGGGATAAAGAGAAGGGAGATGGATAGAGCACTATGACTCCAGAAGTAGAATTCTTTAAGTCAGAATTAAATTAAGAAAAGCTCTATTAAAATGTTTTGTTCCTGTCATGGATACCACGGTACAAATTCAAGAATTAAAAGTAAATAAAAGCAGAATCTGGTGACTGATTCCTCAAAGACTTTAAGTATTTATATATTATGTTTTAAGGAAAGAAAAACAAACCTACAAAACCAACACAACAGAGCTTGAAATTATCTGTATTTCTTTTGCCTCAGTGTTTTTTTTTCAGGTGGTTTTAGCAATAAACGTTGTCCGTGATGAGTTTTTAATCACTCAGAGAAAGAAAGTGATGTTTCTGGGCTTATGTAGACACCATGCCTACGATGACACAACTTCTTTGTAAAAAAATAATTAGCAATGTTACTTTTTACATATTAATCTGAAAAGGCAGAAAAGCAATTTGGTAGTTGATGCCACTACCTTGAACTCCACTTGTTGTTGTTTTAATCACCTATGAATAATATCTGGAATATTAATGGGTTGACAAATTTAGAAACGGTCATAGACTTGAAAGATGGAAGATAATGGATTATGACATTTGCTTACTAATATTGCAATGATGTGGTTAGCAAAATTAAAAGAAACCAATAAACCAATTATAAAGGACCTACAGAATATTTATAGAGTGTTATTTCTTTGTGCATTTCCTGGTATGGTATGGAAGAGTATAAGCAACTTTTTAAATGTGGTTTTAAAATCAGGACATATTGCATTGCTTATTTTTAGTTACCGGTTTGTAACTGAATAACATACACTGGATCAAATACAGCTATGGACATTTTCATTTGAATAATATACACACACTAAATATACGTTCTCCTTCGTAATCGAACCAGAATGATGACTCAAACAAATAGCAACATTTGGATATAGTGAGAACACAGCCTTGTAATTTTGTTCTGTCTCCTCTCTATCACCAAAGATTAAGATATTTCCCTTATGATTATACTGTTTCCATATTGAGATAAACCATAAAACAGTTATCAGATTAGGAGGAAGTTAACAACTTAAATTTAAATTCTGATTTTGAATCAAAATAAAATGATAATGGATAGATCATAAATATATACATAAAAATATACCCACACATATAAATAGATACACACGTACATGTTACCGACACACACATCCACACACATAGACAGACAGAAACGTGAATAAGATACATAGATAGACAGCACCCTCAGTCAAAACTTTCAGTTCACCTAGTTGCTGTGTCTTTATTTCTTCCTTGGCTTGGATTTCCAGATACATAGAGCAAATTTTTTAAAAAAATTTATTTTAACTATTTTACTGTTCAACCTTATCATCACTGAGGGTTTAGGATTATCTATGTAAATTTTGTGATAAGCCATCGATTGTGGGTCAGTTGCTCACCTCTCTATTATCTCATCTGAATTTTTACTGGCAACAAGAAGGCTCTTTCCTTTGCAGGAGCATCAGTAAACTGAAGAGAAACAAATCTTCCTAGACATTTTCCAGGGTTTTTCAACACTTCTGCATATCATATACTCCACTGCTCGTGGCATCCAGTGAGAATACAATAAATGTTGTTGATTGACTGCTTCCTATCTAGTTAGAAAATGGGGCGGGGGGAGATTGAACATAGTTTTGGTATATTTCCTAGCTTCAATATTTTAACATCTTGAAGGAGCTAAATGTGGTTCGAAATGGTGTAGGCCATTTCATTGATGTTTCCAGAGGAGTCTGAGAACAATCAAATGATTCAGAGATGGGGCAGAAAGTAAGGGAATTGGCTTTAAAAGTCAAATTACCTGGTGTTTCTCTCTCAACACTTTGCTCCAAATTTAAGGCATTAAATCTAATTTCAAAATGTGATTACATATGGAAAGCCCAAAATATATTCATGCATAACAAAAGCAGGGGTTAGGCCAAAGGATACACCATTCTTTGGTCAAAGCATGGAAGTTAGTTATAAAATGTTCATGAATTAAAAAAGAAATATAAAATTTTTGAAAGTTTTGAAATAGGATATTTTGAAGTCAATACATTACTTTTGTACTCTCTTCAACAAAAGCAATCATTTTTGAAACTCCTTAAGTATTATTCAGATAATAAAAAATATGCTTCCTCAACAATTGTAAAATACCAGGCTTTGGCTATGCTTCTTAAAAATAATGATATTAATAAATAGAAAAGGGAAAACTGCAGCTCATATGACTATCAATAGTATATATATAAATATTTTGTTTCATTTTTCCCTATATGTTAATATTTTCTTTCTCTATTCACATTTAAAACTGCAAGTACTCTGGAAATATATTTTGATTACATTTTACAAAGTTTGATTTTTTCCTATCTTCAGAACTTAAAAGATTTTCTATAGTTTCTATTGACCTTTATTCTTCTAATTAAAATTTGCTTTAACATGACTACGATATATAGGTTGTATTTATTAATACAGGTAATTTAAAGATTTGGAATAAATTGATCACAAATTCAGATCTAAATGATCACGTTGATGAATATTTAGAGAATTTTCATGACATATTTAGCTATAATAGCAGGAGGAGACATGACAAAATATGGAGGAATTATAGTTCCATATGATACAATTTCTGTCACCTTCCTTGTGTGAAACAATCTAAACTTGAAAGTATATGGCTTTACCAAATTGAGGTGAAAAACTTCTTTAAAAATGAAAGAGTGCTTTAGATCAGTAATTTGTCAGTACAAATTTTACACTGGAGAAGAAAATCTAAGCAAATGAATTCTCTTTAATTCAGTGAAATTAATTTGTGTTTGATGCAGACATATGGTATGTATGTTCCTAGCAAATCTTTGCCCACGATGAGCTACTAATATGTCTGCTATGATGGATCAGAGGATTATGGATATTTGGGGGTTCCTTTGTTCCAATTCTCTTGCCCCTTTTCCTCTTGGTTCCTTTCAATTCTCACCCATCTTCCAGAGTCTAACTAAGTACAATTACAACTCTAGACCAAAACAGTTTTCTGAGAGCTGTATGCTGTTGACTGAAACAGAAGCACGGGAGGGCTGCGAGTTTCAATTATATCAGGAGCCTTACCGAGGACTACAGACTGGAGACAGCCTCTCAGATAGCCCTGAGGAACTCCTACAAAGAGGTGGAGGAGATTAGCGTACACGTGATTTTGGAGAAGGGATATGTGCAATCAAGCAGACATCTCCGTAGAAGGCTGCTGCTAGTTAAGAGGAACACATATCTCAGTTAATGACATTAGCACTTTTCTAAATACGGGAAGATGCTAGAAACTGGGTTCAAAATTTTTTTCTCCTGAAAATATCTCTCTGAAGCCCTGCTCTGCCAGTGCCCCCAGAGCACAGTGCCATCAATCCTGATCTCCACCCTGAACTCATTTCAGGAGTGTGCTGAAGGTCAGCTCAGTGGCTATAGCAGCTACTGACTCAAACCCTGTAGAGCCAGATGGCGAGAAGCACTCTTTAGTTGGCAGTGCCCAACCACAGTTTATTTTCTGATACTAAGTTTGACAAGCATGTTTTCTTCAGCTACTGAAATTAACATTCCAACAGTAACAGAAATCGCTAAGTATTTCATCAACATTCACAGAACTATGTGGTCCTTTGAAGCCATGCATGAGCATTAGCCTTTCCAAGGAAATGAACTTATTTGCGCCCACTGTCAATTGCCAGTTTCAATCAGTTTTGCCTCCTATTTCTACAATTAATCTTCTCATTAAAACCTAGACTGCCTTACAACTCAAAGGATGGTAGCCTTGGCATCACCTGGGAGTTAGAAATTCAGAACTACTGAACTAGAATCTGCATTTTAGTCAGGTCCATAAATTCATGTACAAATGGAAGATTGCAAAGCACTGTTTTTTTTTAACTTTTTTTTTTAAAGCCACACCCGCAGCACATGAAGTTCCCACGCTAGGGGTCGAATTGGAGTCCCATCTGTTGGCCTACACCACAGCCACAGCAACTGGGGATCCGAGCCACACCTGCAAACTACACCACAGCTCAAGGCAACGCCAGACCCTTAACCTACTGAGCAAGGCCAAGGAGAAAACCCACATCCCTATGGATACTAGCTGGATTCATTACCGCTGAGCCTCAATGGAAAGCAATGAAATAAATGCATCCACCATCCTAAACAGGAAAGCAATGCTGCTTCCAATCCTTAATGCTGCTTTGCAATCCTAGTGCTTGCAAAGGTCTTGTCTGGACTTGTGTGAATGGTTTCACATTTGAAAAACCTCTTTCACACCTTAATTCCTTTCACATCCCTCCCTTACCTGGGCAGGACCAGGAGGTACAGATTACATACCCCCATAACCACAGAGAGAACCTGCCTTGGTACCAATGCCTACTGAAAGGGTATCACCCTCAGAGGACTAAAGACTTTTAGGAATTTCATTAAAGATCAAATATACATCTATGTGTGTGTGTGTGTTTTATCTCACCCCATTTTCACATGCATGTTTTTTCACATAACTAAAATAGGGGAAATTCATGGTTAAATATTTTTAAGATGGAGTTTTTCTGCAAATATCACAATAACTCTTCTCTCCATGTCATCCTGGTGAGAGAGGTCACTGGCTTTATCCTGCCTTACAGACCTGGAATGGACTGTACGTGGGTTTTGAAGGTATTGTAAATTGGTTTCTTCCAAACTAGAATTATTTTTCTGTTCTAAAGTCTGCAGGAATTAGAAGCCTTGAGGAAAAGAACCACTGGTAGTTTGGGAAGCTTTGACAAACAATTAAGTAGAGAATGATTTAGTACAAAGTTCAGTTCCTGGACAGACTCACTGCTGACTCTGATTTAAAAAAAGAAAAATGTTGCCAAGACAAAAATGCTCCTTCTATTCGATACAAATGCCTTTCATTAGAACTTAAAAAAAAAAAAAAACTAGTAATATTCAGAATGATAAATTGGATTATATAATTACTGTTAAGTGGGTTCTAAAATACGGAAAATTTCTCTAACTTTCTTGGCTTTATCTAAAAATAGTTTGAATGGATGAGAGTTTTCCTATGCATATATTACCATTCAGTGCGGCTCTGACACCAATTGCCATTCAATGGTTAAAACCATTTTCACTCATTTCTCCTCGAACTATACAACATTCTTGAGAACGTTGCTCACTTCTCCTCTTTAGGAGACTTTAAATTGCTTTGACTTTATCACAGAGTTAGATGCCCAGGGAGGTTCACTAAAAGAAACCTTGAAGTTTCAGGGAAGCAAAATTTGCCACCCCAAAATATCTCTTTGGCACGTGGCTTGTTTTGAGCTGAAAACAATCAATGCCCAAAAGATTCAGGCATTTGACCTCCCTCTTAGCTGCCCAAAGAATGCAGACAGAGGACTTGTTCCAGGAAGGGAGCAGTAACCGTAGATAACTATAGTATAAGCTGGGTGAGTAGACAGGGAGAAACCTAGCAAAGACTGTTTGTTAAAAGTCCTCTCTGTGTCCCACTGTCTCTTCAAGGCCTGGCAAATAGTTGTTTACCAAACCTTGCTTTTCCATTTCCATGTCCTTTTGCCTTCCTCCCTTAAAGTCCCAAACCATTACCCCCAATACCCTCTTGCTTATTTAGTTGAAGGTAATATTTAAGGTGAGGGTTTGGGCCACTTTGGCAAATTTCTGTTTTCCTGAGTCTCTCCCATGTATTCATGTTATTAAACTTTTGTGTGATTTCTTTCCTCCTAATCTATCTCACATCAGTTTAATTCTCATACCAGCCAGTAGAAGAAAAGATCTTCCTCCCAAAGGAATTGAAATGTCTATAAACAAGGAAGTGATCAGCTTTTTAAAATTACACACTTATGTAAGTGTGGGATGTTTTGCAGCAAAAAAAAAAATAGGAGGTAAAATACAATTGCTGATTCGAAAAGATGCCAAGGAATGTTGTGAACTTTTAAAATAAAAGGGGACATTGCAAAAGCAAAATGTATAATAATTTCATTCCTGTTAAAACTCCATGTACCCATGAACAGAGAAACATATACATTGATATCAGTAGCTATAGACAAAAACGGATAAATAAGTAGGTAGATAATAGGTAGGTAAGCAGGTCAGTGGGCAGATGGATATGGAAATAGAGATGGAGGTGTGTTTGAGAAGTTTTGAAAAGGAATCAACAGACACGAATAACAAATGTTGCTAAGAAGTTCAAATTAAATGCGGGAAATGAGACTTCTACTTTCCTCTAAACGCCTTTACACAGTGTCTGAATGTTTTCATGAATGTGTGTTACAGTTTTAAAAAATCATGTGCTTCAGAGTTCTTGTGGTGGCTCAGTGGGTTATGAACCCGACTAGTATCCATGAGGAAGTGGGTTCAATCTCTGGCCTCGCTCATTGGGTTAAGGATCTGGTGTTGCTGTGAGCTGTGGTGTAGGCCACAGATGTGGCTCAGATCCTACGTTGCTGTGGCTGTGGTGAAGGTCAGCAGCTGCAGCTCCTCCGATTTGACCCCTGGGAATGTCCACATGCTGCAGGTGAGGATCCCCCCCCAAAAAAGGGGTGGGGGAGTTCCCTTCTTCCTTCTTGGCTCAGTGGTTAACAAACCCAACAAGGATCCATGAGGATATGGGTTCGATCCCTGGCCTTGCTCCCTGGTCCTTGGGTTAAGGACCCAGAGTTGCTGAGAGCTGCAGTGTAGGCTGCAGATGTGGCTAGGATATGGTATTGCTGTGGCTGCGGCTGGCAGCTGTAGCTCCAACTTGACTCCTAGCCTGGGAACTTCCATATGCCGCTAGCGTGGCCTTAAGAAGCCAAAAAAAAAAAAAAAAATCCTGCTTCTATAGTGTATAGCATTTACTTTCAATCCCAAATATTCTGCCTATTTCACTTCTTAGCTATTTGTAGTTACTCAGTCATTAATCCTGTAATTTAGACTTAACTATATATACTCATTGCCCTTGGTCTAAAATAGCTCTCTATTTTGAATCCGCCTTTCTGGTCTTTTCTGAACTTTAAGGTTGACTCTCCCAGAAAAGAAACCAATTAAATAGATTTGGGCAATCATTCACCTCCTGAGCATGGCTTAACCCCTATTCTCTCTTAAGCCAGAGACCAACTAACTGCATCTTTAACTTAGATATCTAAATTAATGCTTCCAAAATGAGGCACATGACTTCAAATAAAGATGGTTTCTCTTACAACCATAAAGGCATGTTCAAAATTCAACGATTAGAAGAACTGTCCTGGAAGAATCATGTTATAGGAAAGAACAGAACTAATTAGGGACGTTAATATAATTTGGAACACATTCTCTCAAAAGAATTGATCCTAAACTTTAACAATGATTAACAGAGCATACAAGATAATGAATGCGTATTTCATCTTCCTGGATGCTTCAGGACTATCACTCAACTTCTAAAATCTTAACTTTTTAAATTAAATAAGTCTTTACTAATGTGCAAAAGATGGCAAGATTCCTTACAACCTACACTCCCCATGAGAAATCCCCTCTTTAGGAGTCACCTGATTACCGGCACGTCACACCGACCCCCACCTGTCCGCCATGTTTATAACTTTAATAGAGTCGCCTGCTTCAATGTGATCTGTCTCATATTGTGATTTCTTCACCTCAGTTCTATTTGTTCAGCATCTACCACTGTTTCACATAGAAGTGGTGAATAAATGCTGCCAACCATGTAAAGGTAATGAGAAGAGTTAAAGAAGCAGCTGAACTCTGTTTATTCAACAAGGGCTTGTTGCATATTTACCATGTACATTGTGTTACATGCTAATGGAGACTATAAAATAATTCCATTTGCTCATCATTACAATGACACCATTGAGCAGGATGCTCGCTAAGGTGAATTGTGAGCCTAATACTCTATGATTCTAAGTGTAAATTTCTAAATGAGAAGACAAAGTCTCATTCCTGGATTTAACCTATGAAAGGGGAAATACAAAATTTGTATGGAAAATATTTAAAATACAAACAAATAATACAGAGATGGATTAAGGAAATCTACAGTAACTTGAGACAGAGCGGTAAAGAACGCATTTTCAACGAAGTGCATCTTTAGCTGTAACGCGAAGGATATGACGGGTGGAGATTAAGGTAAATTTGAATGAAATCCAAGTTGAGGTTGGAGGAGTATTGGAATGTTTAGACTTATAATCATTGATAAAAGAAGCAAGAGTTTACAGAGTCTAAGGGTGGAGTTTTGACTCCATAAATGCTGAGAAAGGGAATAATGTGTCCAGCGTGGCGGGGGGGAGGGGGGACTGAGATTTCAGAGAAAGAACTGAGGAGAAAAAGGTGATGGTGAGGAAGATAAAAAAGGAGGAAAAAATGAAAAATCTTCTCTATGGAAGCCAGAGAATGCCCAGGGGAACATTTAAGCACCAAAACTTTAAAGCTCTATGCTTTGCAGGGTGATGGTCAGCAAGAAATCTTAGAAAGAGAAGTGCTAATTTTTCCATCCTCCCAAGTCAACTTTGAATAATTAAGATTTACAAGAGATAACAAGTTAACAGCTCTGCGAAATTCTTTGTCCTTGATGTTTATACTTGGTAAGGAGCTGGACATGAGTGTAGGAAATGGTAGCCGGGAAAATACCTGGTTCAACATGGCTAATAAAGACCCTTTCCGAGTCAAAAAGGGGAGGGTGTGGAAAGCGCTCAATCTGACTTCCCCTCTAACAGCCCTTAGGGCAGCCCTAGATGGGGTTAACTCGAGGAACAGCAACAGATCCAGCACGTGGTAGGCCTCATTTTTTAAAATCTATATTATCTTTTTAAAAAACCACCAAATTCGTTGACCCATCCTCAAGACTTTTTCTCCAATAATTGCTCATAAAGCTTTAGAAGCTGACACAAAACTAACTGAAATATGCTCAATTCGATATAATCTTATTCCGTATTACCACTAACTAAAATCATGAGTGAGCTAGAATCTCTCCCTTATACAATTAAATAGGCATTGTTATTTTGTATTGTTTTATTCTTGTTTGTTTTTGCTTTTAAGGGCCACACCCACAGCATATGAAGTTGCCAGGCTAGGGGTCAAACTGGAGCTGGAGCTGGTGGCCTACACCACAGCCACAGCAACATCAAATCTGAGCCACGTCTGCCACCCACACCACAGCTCACAGCAACGCCTGATCCTTAACCCACTGAGCAAGGCCAGTGATCAAACCGGAATCCTCATGGATGCCAGTCAGATTCTTTTCCGCTGAGCCACAATGGGAACTCCCATTGTTATTATATTTTCTGCCTATTAGATGAAGACAGTCTAAAAGCACAAATATCCAGTTAGTTATACGATAAATAAGTATTAGGGATATAATGTACAAAATGGTAAATACAGTGAACACCGTTGATGGATATATATGAAAGTTGTTGAGCAAATAGATCCTAAGAGTCCTCATCACCAAAATATATATGTTTTTTTCTATGTCTTTAATTTTGTTTCTTTATGAGAAGTTGGATATTCACTGAACTCGTGGTAATCATTTCATGGTGTATGTTGGTCATTATCCTGTACAACTTATACAATGCCGCATGTCAGTTATATCTCCATAAAACTGGAAGGAAAAAAAATAGATACTGTGATTTTTCTCTGCTTATCAAGAAACAATTCAGAACTGAACGTTCCAAAAGTGGAGTTTTCAACCAAATGTAGTTTTCTTTTGTCTTAAGCCTGCTAGAGATGTATCCTCCACATTCCCCTGTTCACATGTCTGCCTGGAAAAACGGTTTTTAAGGAGTTCCTCCCATCAGGATCCTCAATGTCATTAGTAACCCAGGCGTGTGAAATAAGTGATCTATGAATTTAGTAGTTTTCTAAAGATCATGTTATAGAACAACTAGAGTTCACAGAAAATTACCAGCAGGGCTCTAGTGTGGCTAGAGGCAGAGGACATGGTTTGGGCCTTGCCAAATGTTTACGAGACAAATTTTGAATTTTCAGATTTGTTAGCATCAAACCCCAGTAGAACTGGAAAGAAACATACAGATTTTCTAATTCAAACCTCGGCATTACTAAGACAGATGTGGACAGAGTTGGGTTGTTCTGTGAGTGAAAATGCCCCCCCCCATATTGATCTTAAAATTACACTTGATGTATCTGTCTTGCCAAATTAGTAGGAGCTGTTATGACAAAAATATAGAACAGAAAACCAGACTATTTCTTCTAAATAGCCACGATGGGTATAATTTTTCCACATCTACTAACCTAGCAGGCATGTGACATTGTTCTGAGCCAAGTTGAGACAGGTTATTTATTTTTGGTCTCTGCATTTCCCAGGAAAACTCATAGAGCAAGCATGATTTGAAAATGTTTCCTTCAGTTGTGTAATTCAATCAACCTGAACTCTTAAGCCTCTCAAGACCTTAAGAACAGGTTAATGTAATTCCCTCCTAGTCAAGCTTTCAAGTTGAAGAACTCTTTGATACATTCCATTTATACCTGTTCTTTGTCCCTTAATTGTAAGAGACTTAGATGAAGTTGGTTTGGCAGATTATAAAGCTACTACAAGACAGAATACTATGGTGTTTTCTGCTGAATAAAACCTGAGAATATACTTCCAAAGATTCTAACGTAGAGCTGTGTGTCTGTGTTTATGCATATATGCATGTGTAAATATATATATGTGTGTGTGTATGTGTGTGTAATTTATACATATATTACACAGACACATTTTTCCTTTATACCATTACTAGGTGACAAAATGTCAGCTTTTAAAAATCTTTCCTATGATTAAATAACAATTTTGAATTGTCAAAGTAAAACACTATTGTATCTCACGATAAATGTTGTCTAAATATCTAGCTTTGCCTACAGTTTCACAGATGCTTTTAAACATGTTAAGTGTCCTACCCACATGCATTATGATTTGATAAAATGTGTTTATTGAAATACCATTCATTCTTTTGGTCATTCATCAGACACAATGTAAAGCATTACTCTGGGCTGAGCCCTTGTCTATGCTCTAAGGATGCAGCCGTGGAAAAAAGAGACATTTAGCTCAGATAGACCTAAACATCATAACATGACACAAAGGAGTAAAATAAACACATTATTAGAAGGTGATGAGTATTATGGAGGAATTGTATCGCGAGTGGGAAAGGGGAACAGAAGGTACTGGGATGCATAATATGAATCACGATGGGCAACCAAAGATTCCATCCAATGAAAGGATAACGTTTGGAGCAAAAGATGGAAGTAGTGAGACAGTAGACAACTGGGAGAAGTGGTTCCACGAAAGGGGCCAGCAAATGCAGAAACCCAGAAGCAGAAGCGTGCCAGATGTGTTCAAAAGGAGTAAGGAGGACGGTGGCTGGAACAGAGAGGAGGGGCAGAAGGAAATGAGGTCAGGCAGGTGTTAGTGAGTCAGGAAGACACTGGAAGGTCAGATCAGACCAACGATATGCTCAGACTTACATTTTAGTAGAATTACTCCGACCACTGTGCTATGGATAGACTGACGGGAGATGGGGTGGAAGCAGGTGAGACCATTTAGGACACTAATAAATGTCAGTGTGTGCACTATTTTTACAAAGGGAAAGAGGGAGGGGAGGAAGAAAGAATAAAAATTAAAGAACCCTCAGATCCTTAAGGATGTGAAAATACTGTCAAGATGTGAAAATACTGTCATGAAAACATTGAACTTTGATCAATTAAATTTAGAAATTAAATTTCTAGACAGAGAAGTTAAAGATTAATATATTTAGAAAGAGACTAAGAGACTAACAGCAAAGTAATCAAGGCTGAGAAACCTAATTGCTGAGAAATCCATTAAATGGATCACCAAAATGCAGATTTAAAAAAATGTATTAACAAATAAGACAGTAGAAAATGATAAGGGTTAAAAGCTTAGGGTTTATGGTCAGACGAATATGAATTTTAATCTGTAGCATTTGTCTATTACCTTGAGACTCCTTTTTTTTTTTTAGGACCCACAGCATATGGAGGTTCCCAGGCTAGGGGTTGAATCACAGCTATAGCTGCTGGCCACAGCCACAGCAACGCCAGATCTGAGCCACATCTGTGACCTACACCACAGCTCATGGTAATGCAAGACCCTTAACCCACTGAGTGAGGCCAGGGATCGAACCTGTGTCCTCATGGATACTAGTCAGATTCACTTCCACTGAGCCACGACAGGAACTCCCTTGAGACTCTTGATAAGTAATTTCACAATTCTGAGACTCAGTTTCCTCATTTGCCAATGCTGATAACACTAATATTAGAGTGTTGTTAAAAAGATTAAATAAAATAATTGATTAAAAACACTGAGCAGAGTACCTGTTAAGGTTTGAGTGCTTGATAGTACTTAGTAAGTTCTCAGCTATAATTTCGTTTGTTATGAAATGTACCAATTATGTAAACATGAAAGAAACTTTATTTTGGGGAAATAACGATACTTTCTATATATTATACGTGCTTGAAATAATCAACTACCTTAGAGATTCATATCTTTGTCAGCAAAGATGCCCAAATGCTGATAAATCTAAGGAAGAAAATGTTATTTAATCAATCTTTACTTAACTGAAACAACAGTTAACTAATGCTCTTCATTTATTCTGTTAGGAACCCCTGCCACAGCCCACTGAAACCGTGTGGCTGGTTGCTATACTCCACTATTATGGCGCGATTGTGCTCCCATTAGTTGAGTACTGTGCTTAGCAAGTGCCTGTATTTTTTCTCAGACTTGTTTGTGACAGTTTTCTTATTACTATAAATATGTATTTTAATGAGATACTTAATAAATAAGTGATGAAATTTGAGTGCAAAAGGGAAGAGTTGCTATTTCTATAAGAAACTAATAAAAATTCACTCAAAGAATTTTGAACACTAACTGTTAAAATATGCTATTGATTATATATGGGTAAGACAACTGAAGCAGACATTAGGATTCTGCATTCATATTGCTGTGTGGTTGTCATTAAGTTCTAATTCATTTTAAGAAGCCCTAATTCTAAAGTTATAAAGACGCATTATGGATGTGATTGATGAAAAAAAGAAATTGGATCCCCAATCTGTAAACGCATATTGAAAAATGGGTTTGGCTCCCTATCAAAAATTAAATAGATAATAAATTAAAAACCAATTAAATAGATGGATAAAATATCAAAGTATATATAGATCATATTTTATGACTCTCATTGGCTAACGTTTTGGATAACCAGTTAGCAAGAAGACTTAATTGAACCAGATAAGAGGACACAGACTTACCTCACTTTTACTGGGGTCCCTCCAGGTCGCCAAATGCATTTAAATGCCCATGGAGGAGCAAAATGGGCAAGTTGCTTGACACCGAAAACATCTGCTCTTAGACCCTCACTGCACTAGACATTCCAGAGTAACCACCTTCCCATTCTTTGAGTAAGGGCTGTGACTCGGAGGGTTTTAACAGGATAAATGAAGAACATTAGTAAAATGCAGGTAAAAAATGGGATGGGAAAAGCATTTCTGTAAGAGAGATAATGGTTCTAAAGAAGAAGCTGAGGGCATATCTGCCCCTTTTTCCAAGAATGTTGGTCATATAACAAAAGATATAGAAACTACTAAGACATTTAGGCAGAGTTTTCTTTTCTTTTCTTTTTTTTTAGCTCATGTGGAAGTTCCCAGGCTAGTGGTCAAATTGGAGCTACAGCTGCTGGCCTACACCACAGCCACAGCAACACCAGATTCAAGCCTTATCTGCAACCTACACCACAGCTCATGGCAACAGCATATCCTTAATCCACCGAGTGAGGACAGGGATCGCATCTGAATCCTCATGGATACTAGTCGGATTCAAGACCCTCTGAGCCACAGCAGGAACTCCAAGCTGACTTTTAAAACTTCAATATCAATCAACTGTATAGGCACTGGTAATTTTGTAAGCTCCAGTATAAGTTTGCAAGTTATCATTTACCAAGAGTTGTCATTTAAGTATAAAAGAATGTCCTACTCCTGTTAATAGCATCAAAAAAAAAAAAAAAAACTGCTTAAGGAAAGGAGACCTGCTAAATAAAGTCCTTATAGTTACCAGGCTCCTACTTAGCCATCAATTAAGACTCTAAGTATTTATGCTAAGTACGGCTTAAATGACTCATCTCATCTAGTTGTATTTCATTTGAGCTCCCTCAGAACTGAACTGAAGCAGGGAAGAAATACTGTAAAAGGGCCCAAAAGCTGGTTACACAACAGAGGGTAGAGGAAACTTTCTTTGAAAGATTTTGTGTAAATTTTTCGAGGCTGTGTAATTACAATATTGTTTGAACAGACTATCATATTTCACAGCACAAGCTTGGATGTGAACTATATTGGAGTTTTGATTGCATATATGGAAATGAGTAAAAATAAAATATTAAACAGGGCCCACTCTGCAAATAACATGTACATTTTAATGGATTAGATGGTATTTTTGGTCATGTGGACAAAAACACTCCTGTTCTTTAAGCTGCTTTCTATAATGCTGTTATATTTTTGTCAGGATTATGCTAATCCTTGTCAGCTCAAGTCTATTGGGTTTTATTATGGGTCAGCAGAGCATTTTTTCATTTTTTCTAATCTTAAAGCATTATTTATTCATTCAATAAGCATATTAATGATCTGGCAAAAGGCTTAACCAGGTCCACCAATCAAAGACCCATGTTTGTCTGTTCACTGATGTACATTAAGAATTATGGCCACTTTTTACTAGTTTCTTTTCCCCTGCCATACCATGAGCAGTCATATCCTTCTAAAAAGATAGCTCTAATCTGGTCATACTCCACTTAAAACTTGCAGTGGCTCCCTACTGCCCCCAGGCTGCTCCCAAAGACTTACCCTGACCCCGCACTCCCAGTCTCTCCTATCTCAGAAGTAGAGAGGGGGTTCCTCATTTTCTATTTCCCAGTGCCCGGCCCCCACACTCTGGTCCATGCACCGTGTAGGGGATGGACATGTGTGGTCCAGGCATTTCATGTTCCCTAAACTTGTTCAAAGTCTCTCTCTTCTCCCCTATGTCTGCACATTCCAATTCTAGACCAACCTCCAACCCCGCATCTTTCAAGGTTTGAATTTCAGTAGCATTTCACTTACATGTTCAGAAGAGAAATAATTGCTTTCTCCCTTAAACGAAATGTTTTGTGCATCTGTCCTGCTCTTCCTACTAGAATGTAGCATTCTTCAGAGCAGGATCAACCCTAATTTATCTCTTTAACTTTCATAATAATTAGCATAGTTTATATGCTTGGTAAGGACTTAATAAATATTCATGAAAAAGGTAGCAAGGGTTCATTTAATATGTGAAAGAAGTTTGATCAGACAAAAACCTAGTAGCTAATCTCATATAATAGAGTCAGAGACTTAAATGTGAAAGGAGGCTAAAATATGATTTTGGTCTGTCCTTTTTAATTTACAAATTATACAATTAAGACAGACTTAGGAGACTGGTTTATAATCCTGTATCACATAACCCATGTAGGACAAAATTTTGGATAGCTTCAAAATGTAACCACTCACATCATTTTCTGAAGTCATCCCTACACTTACACACCAGACTAAGTCACCAACTCAGATAACATAGCGCTGAGTCATAAACTGACCTTTCTGCCATAACCAGCCCTCCTTTTCCCTAATCACTCACATAACCAAACCGATGTCTTGCCTGCTTTTCTTCTTTCCTTTTGACCTAGATGCAGATCTGTGATATGATGATGTGGAAAAGACAAAGTGTTGTGTAATCGGGTGGATCTTATCCTCTGCCCTGTCACTTCCTGGAACTGTAATTTGTAGCAAGTAGGCTCTCTGACCTTCAGCTTGCTTGTTTGTAAATTTAAGAGATTTTAAAGATAGTAATAGCTAATATTATTGAAGTCTAGCTAAGCAACTGCTCTTCTAAATGCTTTACACATCGTCTTAAGTCTCAGAACAACTCAATGAGGTAGATACTATTATTATCCCTGCACATATAGATGAGTTAGATACTGTAATTATCCTCACATTATAGGTGAATTAACAGAGGCGCAAAGAGGTTAATTGATGCCCAGAGTCGCTCAATTACTGAGGAGTGGAGCCAGAACTGAAAACCCTGCTCTAGTAACTTCAGAGCTCATACACAAAGTGACTATTGAGAGAATTATTTGCAAAGGTCAATAGATCCGTTACCAAAGATGTTTCTTAGGACTCTAGCTGAATGCTGCTGACATAAACATACCATGTGTTAATTTTACCCAATTATAAAAACTCCACTCTTTGTAGGACTTAAGGCACAAAGGTCATGTTCTAGACCATGATCATTCCCCACCTTTTGACAGAAAGAGTCTTCAGCCAACTTTTAATGATGCAATTTCTTAAATTCTGAAAACTATCTCAGATTTCTTAAAAATCAATAGTACTTGTCCATTTTGCCCAAGGAAGACTCTCACTAATGACTGGATGGCCGTGAGCACTATCTTTCTCAAGTTCTTTGTCACAATCCCCCCCCACACTCCTTTCTAACTGCCTGCAAACAGAGGAAGGAATGACCACCTAGCACCTGCCCTCAGATTGTTCAACTGATTTTGCAAAACGTACTTTTCAGAACTACTTTTAAAAAATTGCATTTTTTTAAATTATCAAAAAGAAAGAAGAGGAGATTGGATTAAGATGGCGGAATAGAAGGACTGGAGCTCAACTTCTCTCCTGAAAAACAGAAAAGCTACAACCAAATGCCGAGCAGCCCTCAACCAAATGGACTGTAAACTTCCAAAAAAGATATTCTACTCCAGAAGACAAAGAGGAGACCACATCAAGAGGTAGAAGGGGCGATCACGCGATAGAAGCAACCCCATACCTCCTGGGTGGGAAGCCCCACAGACTGGAAAGTAACTGTAGAGACTTAGCTACAGGACTGAGAGTTCTGAGCCTCACGTCAAAACACCACGCCTGGGGATCGGGAACAGGGAGAAAGAGCCCCCGGAGCCTCTGGCATTGAAGGCCAGTGGGGCTTGTGTGCAGGAGTTCCACAGGACTGGAGGAAACAGAGACCCCGTCCTTGAAAGGCACACACAAACTTTCATGTGCACTAGGTCCCAGGGCAAAGCAGTCTGAATAGGAATCCGGGTGGAACCTGACTGCAATTCTTGGAGGATCTCCTGGGAAAATTGGGGTGACTGTGGCTTGTTGTGGGGGAACGACATTGGAGGTGAAGCTCTTGGGCACATTCATTAGCCTGCATTTCTCTGGAGGGGGCCATTTCTGGGAAAATCTGGTCCCTCCCATCAGTGCTGAGAAGCCCCAGGCCAAAGAACAATCCAGGTGGTATCACAGCCCCACCCATCACTAAACAGGCTGCCTAAAGACCCCTCAGGCACACAGCCAGCCTCTAATCTCATCCAGAGACAAAACCCCACCCATCAGAGGGCTAGGAATCAACCCCACCTACCAGTGGGCAGGCATCAGTCCCTCCCATCAGGAAGCCTACAGCAAACCCCGCCCATACCAGCTTTAGTCACAGGGGAGGCAAAGGCCAGAACTAAGAGAGGCTACCACTCTATTGTTGGCAAAAAGGTCACCACACCAAAAACCTATAAAAATGAAAAGACAGAAGACTATAACACAGATAAGGGAGAAAGAGAAAAACCCAGAAAAACAGCTCAGTGATGAGGATATTATCAGCCTCTCAGAAAGAGACTTTAGACTGTTGATGCTGAAGATGATGCAAGGCATTGGAAATAGACTGGAGGCAAAGATTGATCATTTACAGGAAACACTGAGCAGAGAAATACAAGCTGTAAAAATTAAACAAGAAGAGATGCAAAATACAATAGCTGAAACAAAAAATTCATTAGAAGCAGCCAACAACAGAATACAGGAGGCAGAAGAACGAATCAGTGAGGTGGAGGACAGATTAGTGGAAATCACTAATGCGGAAGAGAAAAGAGATAAAAGATTGAAAGGAAATGAGCTGAGTCTCAGAGAACTCTGGGATACTGTTAAACACACCAATATCCGTATTATAGGGGTGCCAGAGGGAGAAGAGAGAGAGAAGGGGACAGAAAAAATATTCGAGGAGATAATAGCCGAAAACTTCC
>PVHT021183523.1:5938511-6021671 GCA_004024745.2 Catagonus wagneri | reverse complement strand
AGACTAGCTGAATGGATACAAAAACAAGAAAACAACCAATGGATCACTGAAGAAATCAAAGAGAAAATTAAAAAATACCTAGAAGCAAATGACAACAAAGACAAGACACTCCAAAACCTCTGGGATTCAGCCAAAGCAGGGCTAAGAGGAAAGTATATAGCAATATAAGCCAACCTCAGGAAATAAGAAAAAGCTCAAATAAACAACCTAACTTTACATCCAAAGCAGCTAGAGAGGGAAGAAGCCAGGTCATGGAAACAACCTAAATGCCCATCGACAGAGGAGTGGATAGGGAAGATATGGTACATACACACAATGGAATATTACTCAGCCATTAAAAGGAATGGAATAACATTTATAGCAACATGGATGGACCTAGAAATTATCATACGAAGTGGAATCAGTCAGACAATTAGACAGCAACACCCAATGCTACCGCTTACATGTGGAAACTAAAGAGACACAATAAACTTCTTTGAAGAACAGACAATGACTCACAGATTTTGGAAAACCTTGGTTTTTCAAATAAGACAGTCTGGGGGGTGGGGGGATGCACTGTGGGTTTGGGACACAAAATCTATCGTATTGACTTATGATCTTTGTACACCTATAACTGAAATAAAATTCATTGTTAATATAAAAAAAGAAAAGAAAAAGTCTTTTATGGACCCATAAATCACTTGTAGAGGCACAGCCCATTTTTAGAAATCATCAGAGAGAGAACAAAGCTACCAAAGACACTCATTTGCTGGTATTCCCCCGCCCCTCCACAAACACAGGTTAAATCTTTTCTAAAACAAAAGTTAATAGGTATAGTGACAGGTCCAAACAATTTTACTGGATATTAGTCCCAAAGAGTGTTATTCTGTGAGCCCTATAACAACTTGGATGTAATGTTGTTGGTTGTGTATTGTTGGTATTTTACAGAAGGGTTTTTACAGATTGACATTTTCTGGAAAGATTACAAGGGCCAAAAGACACTACCACCAGGCATGTCATTTGTCCTTTTGTCTATAAATTTGCCTTTCATCCATAAAAGAGGCTGCATTTGGAGTTCACAGCAGACCTGACAACCATAAAACGTCATGAATCTATGACCCAGAGATGTGGATAAGACAGATCAATGAATCACCTGAACAGCACCCAGGCATCTCTGTTTGGGCTGAAATGTATCATAAATGAAAGTGATCATTCTCTTCTCTTTTCTTCCACCCACCTTTCTGCCAAGTAACCTCCTAACAGCAGGATTCATGCTTCTGGCTGTGCCTGCATATTCCGAATGTCGAATGTCGGCTGACGTTTCCCAGCTCCAGGGGTCTACAAGATTGGCCTGACCCCCGCTCCCAATGCTGGAGGTGAAAAGGCCCTCCACAAAGATTCTCTGAATCTGAGCACAGGCAGGGGATCTGAACAAGGAGACAAGAAGGGCACCTTCATGGTCACTTCTCTCTTAGGTTATTGCTTTCTTTGAATTATTTTACCTATTAAAAGATCTCACATAGACCATTTTTATGTTGTGCACATCACAAACCAGAGGTGAAACTGATTCCTTCCCAAGTTCCATAGGAATTGCATCAACTCTTGTTGCCAAATGATGCCTAAGCTTAGACTGAAGAAGTCAGCCAAGGAAAAAGGCTGATGGCTGGGGTGTCCAAATAGGAGACACTACTACGTGAGGGAATGCCTTGGAGAAAGAGTGAGCATGATATATTCTTGGTACTGAAAGCAAATTAATCACGGCTTCATATTTTTCCTTAATTGAAGAGTAAGGGTTGGGGATTTCTTTACTTCTCATTTTTAATACAACTTGATGTGACTGTGCATTTCATTAGACAAGACCAAAGGACAAATATTTGTGTGTTGCTATTCTTCTTGTTAGTATCAAATCAAAGTAATACCTTAATTTGCATAGTGCTTTATAGCTCTCAGGGCAATTGCCACAATCTTATTAAAAAATCTCGGAGTTCCCGTCGTGGCTCAGTGGTTAACGAATCCGACTAGGAACCATGAGGTTGCGGGTTCGATCCCTGGCATTACTCAGTGGGTTAAGGATCTGGCGTTGCTGTGAGCTGTGGTGTAGGTCGCAGACACGGCTCGGATCCCGCGTTGCTGTGGCTGTGGTGTAGGCTGGTGGCTACAGCTCCTGTTAGACCCCTAGCCTGGGAACCTCCATATGCCGTGGGTGCGGCCCTAGGTAAGACAAAAAAAAAAAAAAAATTCACAATGATCGATCACAACCAAAGATATCAGTAAATCATCTCCATCATGGAACTGTTTTCAAGTTTCAATAAAAATTAATTATAGAGCTCACTGAAACATCAAACATTTGAAAAACAATATTCCACAGTATGTTTTCTATCTAGCCATGAACATGAAGAGCAGCATTTTAGAATAATTGCTTCCATATCTGCATAACTTTAAAAAGAATAGAGTTTATAACAATTTGAAAAGGAATAACTGGTATTTTTTCTTTTCTTTTTATGGTCATACCTACAACACCTGGAAGTTCCCCAGCTAGGGGTCAAATTAGAGGTATAGCTGAGGCCTAGGCTATGGCCACAGCAACACCAGATCTGAGCCACATCTGCAACCTACACCACAGCTTGTGGCAATACTGGATCCTTAACCCACTGAGTGAGGCCAGGGATCGAACTTCTGTCCTTATAGAGACAACGTCAGGGCCTTAACCCACTAAGCCATAATGGGAACGCTGGTGCGTTTTTGTAAAACATTAAAAATGTAATCTCTCACTTCACGTTGGTAACATTCAGTCTCTGACTTTGAGAGACATATGTTTTTCCTGCCTTTGTAAAGTGAGCCGTTAGAGTTGGTCGGCTTAAAGCACGGCGAATGCCTGAGTCAGTGCCCTTGGACCAGAAGACTTTGTGCCCTGAAAGAGGCCTCTCCATCTGACCTTCCTGATAATCCCGGGCCAAGTGTCTTTCTGGAAGGGCTGATTTCTCTCAATGCCCCCTTTCTGCCCACATTTCTTGGCCACCAGACTTGATTACTTTGTTATTTGTTATTCTCAAAGCCTCTTCTGCTTTTAATCCATAGAAACTTTCTTTTCCAAACGTGGTCACAAACACCTCTGTCTTAGCTGTCACAAGGCTGTGCACATTTCCTGGTGGCTGAATAAGCTCTATTCAGTAGAAATAAATTAAAGAGGAATAAGCAAATTGCTTTAACATTGTAGACACTCATTAAAACCCAGAAACGCAGACTTGTTCCCTTACAAATACAGTTTCATCAACAGGTTATTTTAATGTTTCAACACCGAGTGTCTGCTTTGCATGGAAGTGTTATGTTCATATTGTTACACTGGATTTCATTTTCCCCCAGTTTTGATCATTTTACCCTGCATTCCATTAAGGTTATTATAAAAATTTTAACACAAACCTTCTCCCTCTTTCTCTGACGGGCCCCAGACCAAACTTGATGGTGCAATAGAAATGAAATATTAACTGGAGTGCAAAGCAGGAGTGGAAAGATTCCTACTGCTTTGCAGATCAAAAATGGGAGTCAGGAAGCTCCTGGAGGAGACCAGATTATTTTTTTACTCTCTTTATAAAGAGAGCAATTTATTTAATGTGTTAACTCTTGTTGTCAGAGTAAAGCACTGTCTGTCAGGAGTCAATGACCTGACCTTGAAGAAGACCGTTGTCTTGAACACTACAGAGGTAGCTTGATGGCAAAAACCACAGACTAGGAGATGAGAAAGCTGACTCGGCAACGATCACTACTTCCAGGATCTTGGTGAGATTATCAATCCTCAAAGCCCCCATTTCCTCACCGCTGAAGTGATTTTTATACAAATAACTTTTTTATAAGTTGTTGTAAGGGCTAAAGCAAAGTGATAGTAATAACAATAACGATAATAATAATAAATAAAAGAATTCCACACTGGGAGTTCCCTTCGTGTCTCAGTGGTTAATGGATCTGACTAGCATCCACTGAGGACACGGTTTCGATCCCTGGCCTTGCTCAGTGGGTTAAGGATCTGGCGATGCTGTGAGCTGTGGCGTAGGTAGCAGACATGGCTCAGACCCTGCGCTGTTGTGGTTGTGACCTAGGCTGGCAGCTACAGCTCAGATTCAACCCCTAGCTTGGGAACCTCCACATGCCATGGGTGTGGCCCTAAAAAAAAAAAAAAAATTCCACGCTGAGTAGATCATATGAAAAATCTTCCATAAATAAAACGTACTATTTTTTGTTAGTTATTGATTTGGACTCTTTGGGGGGTACCAAAGCTGTACCCTCCTAAATACTTTGGTCTGTTGCTTGGAGCAGAGCTGAGTGTACAGTTGTGGTGGCAGTCAGCTATTAACGGAATGTTTAATGAACTAAGAGCCCAGTTCCACCAGCAACACACCAGTACTGCAGTGTCACGGAGGGCAGTGCCTGCGGCCGTCTTTGTTGTGATGTTAGTAGCTAGTAAGGGCTAGAAACAGTACAGGGAACAATGGATACTGACTAACCTGAAGGGGTCTGACATCCTTGAGAACACACTGTTTACAAAAGCAGAAAATCTAACAAGCAACAGTTGCACACGAACATTATTTTTTATCATGTAGTATCTAGCCAATAGTGACAGATACGTATTTTGTTACATGGGTGTATTCAGTTGTTTGCCTAGTTCATGTAAGTTACCATTTATGAATCAGTTCAATGTCTTTGTTCTCTTTGTTACTAGTAGAAAATAAATTCTGTGAGATTTCCCCAGTGCCACATATAGCACGCTATGTGTCTGACATGAACTGTTTGAATATTACAATTGTGTTTAGAAATAATACTAAAGGAGGAGAATTTAGGAAAAGTTCATAGGAATTAGAGATGTAGGACAATGATTCTGGTTTTTAAAATTTTTCCCTGTGGAGTTTTTCATAATTAGCCACAATTATTTTTATTTAAGCTGAATTATGTAGGTTTCAACAGAAGAATTTTAGATTTATCAAAGAGGAATTGTCACTGAACTTTAACAATTTTATAAATTTAATTTGGAAGTTTTATCACGCTAACTAAGGTACATTATAATGTATTTTTTATTCAGAAGAGTTTATATTTACATGCATCTTTAATAATCATGGGTTAATAAGCCTTTTAGTATAACAGGTAGATAAGACCTTCAACTTGCTGAGCTAGCTTTTGCTTTTCCTATGTCAATTTATGAATAATTTACATTTGGCCCATGGGCATTACACAGTACACAGTGACAGGGATATCTTGATAAGCTGCTAATTAACAGTTTTATCAGCAGCTTCTCCCCAATACAGAGCAGATATGCCTAAGCAACTTTGTGCTTTTAACTATGCCAAATATAGTGTTTTAGAAGGGGTGTGTGTAATGGGGAGAATAACACATTAAGAAATTGTTAGTTTTCTACAAACTACTTGATGAATGCTTTGAAATTCATTAAAGTACTTTGGGCAATGGGAAAAATTTTAAAGACTTTTGAAAAAAAAAGTGACAAGACCGAATTTACCCTCTGACTAGATCACTGACTTTATTTCCAAATGTATTCATGCTCTCTTTTAATTTAATCTAATTTTTAGGTAAAAGTTCTCTTTTTCTTCCTTGATATTGGTAACCTGCATTTCCTTTTTATTCCCCCACAACTTGGTTAAAATGTTAAACAGAGTTACCATATAACTCAGCAATTCTATCTTAGCTATATACTCAAAAGTAACAAAAATACACATCCACATAAAAATCTGTACATAAATGTCATGGTAGCATCATCCAAAGTAGCAAAAAGTTGGAACAGCACAGATGTCCTTTAACTAATGAATAGGTAGATAGATACCTGAATGATATTGGCAATACAAAGGAATAAAGTCCCAATACATATCACAATATGAATGGACCTTCAAAACATTATGTTAAGTGAAAGAAGGCAATTACAAAGGACCGCCATGTTGTATGATCCTATGTATCTAAAATGTTCAGAATAAGCCAAGAAGAAAAAAAGGGCATATTGTCCTAGTGCCCAGGACTAGGGGAACGGGGGGGGGGGGGGGGGGGGGAGGAAGGATTATAGAGGGAATGTGAACAGAAACAAAGTTTATTTTGAGCTTATAAAAATGTTTCAAATTAAGATTGTGGTGATGCTTTTATAACCCTGCAAATATACTAAAAACCACTGCATTGTAAACTTCAAATGGTTATCAATCATATAACAATAAAGATGCTAAAAAAAAGCTTCACAAAAATGCAGTAAAGGAGTTCCCCATCGTGGCTCAGTGGTTAACGAATCCGACTAGGAACCATGAGGTTGCGGGTTCGATCCCTGGCCTTACTCAGTGGGCAAACGGTCCAGCGTTGCTGTGAGCTGTGGTGTAGGTTGCAGACGCGGCTCGGATCCCACATTGCTGTGGCTGTGACAAAGGCCAGCGGCTGCAGCTCCAATTAAATCCCTGGCCTGGGAACCTCCATATGCCACAAATGCGGCCCTTAGAAAAGGCAAAAAGACAAAAAAAAAATGCAGTGGCATTTACTCTGAAGTATGAACACATAATGGTACATTAAAATTACATCAGAATAAAACACTTTGTGTATCACAATATTTATATTTATTTTAAGTGTATCATCATGTATTTAAACGTACAATCATGAGCTTGGCAATTGCTTACCAATCCAGTTTCTCTATTTCTGCCAATATCATTTAATTTTTAAAGGAACCTAATATGAGATCATGGAATCCTTCCACATTTTCTTGCCAGAAATGATGGTAAACAGAGTTAAAAATGATTTCCTTCACAGTTGACAGAGGATCCTGATCTACTTAAAAAATCACTGCTATTACAAGAACTCGCTCCCTGAAGCCTAGAGATCTGTGGCTACAGAAGTGTAACCATTCATTCTCACAGAACACTTTCTGAGAAGCACTCGATATGACTCATTTCTACTTCTGAGCCACAACTTTTCTGAACATTGTTCAAACTCTATTGCATCCAGTGCTAGCAGTACAGAGATGATGACAAAAAGCCCAATAATAGAAATGCATATAATTTCATTCCTCTTTTGTTTTTTGGAACTAAAAATGAAGAATGGAAGGTTTAGATAAAATTCCAAACCTTCAAAGATATGGTAACATTTAAAGCCAAAGCATATAAAACTGTATGAAGATAGTTCATATGAGGACTAATAATTTCCAGTTTTAAGTACCTACATGTGGCAGAAATTACTATTTATTATTATTATTACTATTTTTAGGGCCACACCCACAGCACATGGAGGTTCCCAGGCCAGGGATCTAATAGGAGCTACAGCTGCCGGCCTACAGCCCAGCCACGGCAACGCAGGATCCGAGCTGCGTCTGTGACCTACACCACAGCTCAAGGCAACGCCGAATTCTTAACCCACTGAGTGAGGCCAGGGATTGAGCCTTCAACCTCATGGTTCTTAGTTGGATTTGATCCTACTGCATCATGATGGGAACTCCAGAAATTATTTAAAATTGTGCCTAACCTTCCAAACAACTCAGCTCAGGTACAGATGGAGAAACATGAGCTCAGAAAGATCAGGCCTGCTGCCTAAGGCTGCAGTTAACAAGCAATGCACAGACCCTAAATAAAATAAAATATCCCCAGCTTATATCACATCTATATCTAATATATATGTATGCATATATATAATATATACACGTATATCATATAACCATATACAGTAGAATGTCACGATAAGAGCAATAATGAATATTTCACATCAGTTAACAAGTTTCGAAATACATTCATCAAGCCTCAAAGATGGTAAGTGGCTTGCTCCAAGTTAACTGGTCAGCTAGAGTCAAGGCTAGATGCAAATTTAAGACTTCTGCTGAAAAGGCATTTAAAAGTATTTTAAGGGGAGCTCCTGCCATGGCTCTGAGGAAATGAACCCGACTAGGAACGATGAGGTTGCAGGTTTGATCCCTGGCCTCACTCAGTGGATTAATGATCTGGCGTTGTCCTGAGCTGTGTGTAGGCCTGCGGCTACCTCTCTCCTATTAGACCCCTAGCTGGGAACCTCCGTGCTGTGAATGCAGTCCTAAAAAGCAAAAAAAAAAAAAGAAAAAGAAAAACAGGGACGTTAAGGGATTCCTGTGGTATAATTCCTTCCTTGCCTTTGATGAATACTACAATTTCCACTTCAGGTCAAGGACCTGACTTCTTTTGTTAATGTTTCTTTTTTTCCCATCCCTGTCCTGTTTCACCTTACGTGTTTGAATTGTGCGTTGCGTTAATAGACATGCACTTTGATTTTCTATCTCTTCCAATTTACCCCTCTCCTATTCGGAAGCTGATCATTAATAGCTGTGTGTGTGTATATTCAAGTGACTTGGGAAGCTGAATAATTATGCAATGGGATTAGAACTCTAGTTCTTTGGAGAAGGGTGATAATAGCCTAACCCGACCAACCAATTTTTTTTTTTTCATAATATCCACTGAGCATTGTCATTCAACTCTCTGCTTCACTTAAGTGATATAGATTTGGAACACGCCACGATTGCCTACTTTATAAAAACACTTCCTCTGAATTTACTACTTTCATAATCTAAAAAGAACCACCTTTCAGAGTGTGTCTTCAATGGTGAATTTTACCAATTTAAACGAGACCACAGCAGTGTGTCAATGAGAAAAGAACAGTAATGAAATAAATTCAAGGAACACTTAGGATTTATGGATTTTAGATTTGGGGTCTTTAATATCCCTAGCATGTTGGCTCACTTCTTTCTCTTTCCTGTCCCTAAATTCCCAAGGAACATAATGATGTATTATCGCCAGTACGAAGACTGTATTATATTATTATAAATCTTTTTTTGAAAAAGAAAAATTGTTTTGTCCTGTTACTTTGGCTTGCTTTACTTTTACTCCTTCCTTTCATTTTAATATTTTTAAGGCTTAACTCTTTCAAGAAATGCGGTGCCGGCAAATATCACCCATTTCAATATCCAATCCTCCCAGACAGAATTGGCCAGGGGTGGACAGGTGGTCCAGGCTGGGAGAATTTAAAACTCTCCTTTGAGACTTTTCTAAGTGGGCTCTGGTTTTACTGAATTTTGTCTCTCCTTCTAGACACTGCCCCTCCCACAGCCCTTCTGAGTAATGGCTGTTTTTCTCCTTCAAATGTCACACTGATAGGCCTTCTGGTGGGGGCCCCCTCGCTACTCCTTGTCATTGCTAGCTGATTTTCCCCTCTCCTCCACACAGCCTCCTGGCTTGGAATCTGACATCATCAGACCACTGACCACCGAGCAGCTATGACCTGCAGCTCACGCCTCTCAGTCCTGGAAGATCTTATTTCCTGACCTTCTTTTTAACATGACACACTCATTATTTTTAGTGATTTCAATATCCACATGGATAATCCTCCTAAAACGGGCCACTTGGTACTTTGACCTCCTCTCTTGTCAAATATTCTTGTCTTCTCCTCCAATTTAGCTCCTCCATCTCACTGTCATATCCTAGACCTTGTCATTGCTAATAAGTACAAACTCCTCATCATCTTCATTTCCTACGTCACATGCTTCTTCCACTATCTTACTATTCTAGAACACACTCTCTCTCTCTCTTTTTTTTTTTTTGCTTTTTTTGCTTTTTTAGAGCCGCACCCACAGCATATGGAGGTTCGCAGGCTACAGGTCCAATCGGAGCTACAGCTGCTGGCCTGTGTCACAGCCACAGCAATGCTGGATCCAAGCCGCATCTGCGACCTACACCACAGCTCAACGCAATGCCGGATCCTTAACCCACTGAGTGAGGCCAGGGATCAAACCCGCATCCTCATGGATCCTAATTGGGTTCATTAACTGCTGAGCCACAAAGGGAACTCCTAGAACACTCTCTCTAAAATACAAATCCTTCCATCCTACTAGAAACTGAATTTCACTGAAGAACTCTCTGCAGCTTTCACTGTTGCTAACCCCCTCTTGTTCTTTATTTTTTCTCTTTTTTTCTGGCCACATCCACAGCATGTGGAATTCCGGGGCAAGAGATCAAATCTGTGTCATTGCAGCAACCTGAGCCATTGCAGTGACAACACTGGATCCTTAATCCCAGGCACCACCAGGAACTCCACTCCTTCTTAATCCAATTCCCCTTTTTCTGAAAATATGAGGTCAATTTTTTATAATTATTCCCTTCCCCACACCTTCAATTCCCTTCACTCCTTTTCCACCTTACTTCCCTAGCAAAACCAACATCGATCATATTCATCTTTCCATTCACCCCACTCCGGGCACTGGTACATGTGAACAACCTGTCCTCTCAAGGCCAAAATGGACTTCCTTAAAGCACACATTCAAGGTGACCGGAATCATTTCGACTGTGTGTGTGACCATTAACCTCAAGCTGTCATTTAAAGCAGCCAGGCAATCAAATGACTCTCCTTTTGTCCATTCTAATTTGTAATTCTTCCCCCTTGTGCTCACTTGCATCTGACAATGTTGCTTCTTATTTCTCTGAAAAAAAAAAATGAAGCAGGGTTCTGGAGGGTGGGGAGGAAGAGACTGATAGACAGATTTTAAAGAATTGGTTCATGTGATTGTGGAAGCCTCTAACTCTGTAGGCTGGAAGTTAAGGTAAGAATGGATGTTTTAGCCTTGAGTCCAAATTTGCAGGCTGGAAACTCAGGCAGGATTTCTGTATTGCAGTGTTGAGACAGGACTGCCTCTTCTTTGGGAAACTTTAGTCTTGGTTCGCAGGGCCTCTAATGGATTGGATGAGGTTCTCCAATATGACACAGAGGAATCTCTGCTAATTGAAATGTTAATTACATCTGAAAAATACCTTCCAGCAACAATGTAAACTGGTGTTTTGCCAAACAACTGGTCATCACAGCCTAGCCAAACGGATGTAAAATTAACCACTACACAATGAGAAGCAGCATTTCTCAAGCTCTCCACCACCACATACAACCTCCCGCCAGCATGAAATAACACTCTCTGCTTCCCTCTGTCATGATCAATCAGGACTTCTCACCTGCACACTTCTGACATGTCAGGTCAGATAATTCTTACCGAGGGGAAGCTGTGCTCTGCATTGGAAGATGTTTAGCAGCATCTCCGACCTCCACCCACTAGATTTCCCAACCGTGACAATCAAAAAATATCTCAAAATGGTATCAAACGTTCCCTGGGGTGAGGATGGGGGCAAAATCCCCCTGGGCTGAGAAGCATGCTGCAAATAAACAGTGCATTCCTACAATCAAGCCCTCAAGTATGGCACTACATCCAGTCCTTCTTTTACTTTTATTTTAACGATTATTATTTTTTTACACTATAGCTGGTTTACAGTGTTCTCCAATTTTCTACTGTAGAGCAAGGTGACCCAGTCACACATGCATGTATACATTCTTTTTTCTCATATTATCATGCTCCATGATAAGTGGCTAAATATAGTTCCCAGTGCTATACAGCAGCATCTTATTGCTTATCCATTCCAAAGGCAATGGTTTACAACTATTAACCCCAAATTCCCAGTCCTTCCCCCTACTCCCCCCTCCCCCTTGGCAACCACAAGTCTGTCCTCCAGTTCCATGAGTTTTATTTCTGTAGAAAGGTTCATTTGGGCCGTTATATAAATGATTCCATATGGTATTTGTCTTTCTCTTTCTGACTTACTTCACTTAGTATGAGAGTCTCTAGTTCCATCCATGTTGCTGCAAATGGCATTAGTTTGTTCTTTTTTATGGCTGAGTAGTATTCCACTGAGTATAGATAACACCTCTGCTTAATCCATCCATCTGTTGATGGACATTTAGGTTGTTTCCATGTCTTGGCTATTGTGAATAATACTGCAATAAACATATGGGTGCATGTGTCTTTTTCAAGGAAAGTTTTATCCAGATATATGCCCAAGAGTGGGATTGCCAGGTCATATGGTAGTTCTTTTTCTAAGGTACCTCCACACTGTTTCCCATAATGGGCAAAACATTCTCTGTCATCAACCTTACAAATGTTTTCTCAGGTCAATCTCACAAGGAAACAGAAATAAAAGTGAAAATAAACCAGTGGGACCTAATCAAACTGACAAGTTTTGCACAGCAAATGGGAGAAAATACTTTCAAACGATGCAACTGACAAGGGTTTAGTCTCTAAAATACACAAACAACTTATCCAGCCCTTCTTGATTCAAGATCATCACTCCAATAACTCCTTCCTCTGCACTTGACTGTATCACGAATTTCAGTAATTTTCCCTCTTTGTCAGATCATTTCTATTCCTATACACACATGCTTTTATTCCCCCAAAATATCTCTTATCCTCACTTTACCCTTTGTTAAATCTCCCTATTTTCTTACTATTCTTTATAATGAAATTACTTGAAAATTACTTGATACTCTTTGTATAAAATCTTTTTTTCTATTTTCTCTTAAATTCAGTTCAACCAGAATTGCTTCTCTATCCTCATCCATGTCACCACCAACCTCAGCATTTCCAAGTCCAGTGGTTAATTCTCAGCTCTTATCTTATTTGTTTTCTAGGCAATATTTGACATAGCCAATCACCTTTTCTCCCTTACTATGATTTCTTCACTTGGATTCAAGGACATAACACTCTCTGGGCTTTCATCTGACCTTTTCCTGCAGCAGCTTTTGTCTTCACTTTGAGTTCTTTCTACTCATCCTGAGAACATAAATTTTGTGTTCCAAGATACTCAAACCTTGAGTCTCTTCTCCATCACACTCACTCATTTGTTAACCTCATCCAGTCTCTTCACAGTAGTTATTATTTGTACACTGATGATGCCTCTGTTTCTATCTGCAGCCTGGTCTGCTTCCACGAATTCCAGACTCATTTATCCTTGCACCTGGCCGCCTAGATTTTGAGTCTGACAGGGTGACTTGCTTCGATCAATAGAATGTGGTGGAAAGTGGCCACGTGCACATTTTGGATGTAGGCTATGAGAAAAATCACATCTTCTGCCACCTGAGAATATACCTCAAACAACCCTCAAATACTTCCACAGTCAACTTTCTCATTACTTCCAAGTCTTCCCTCAAATACTGCCTTCACAGTGAAACTTTTGGAATTTGTTTGCTTGGGCTGACGTAATAAAGTATCTCAAAATGTGTGGTTTAAAACAACAGAAAAGTACTGCCTCACAGTTCCGGAGGCCAGAGGTCCAAAATCAAGATGTTAGCAGTTGGTCCCTTCTGAGTGGGGTGAGGGAAGAGTCTGTTCCAGAGCTCTCGCTTTAGCTATCTTCATGTTCACATATTTCTCTGTGTCTTCACATCTCCTGCCCTCTGCATGTACTTCTGTGTCCAATTTTCCCCCTTTTATAAATCGTATTAGATTAAGGCCCACCTTGTTTTAACTTGATCACCACTGCAAAGACTCTGTCTCCCAGGAAGGTCGTATTTGAGGAAGTGAGCATTAGGACCTTAATGTGTGCCTTTTGGAGGGGACATAAATCAACACACAGCACCTTCCCATACCATCTATTTTATTTAATTCATTCATTTGTTCATTGGCTGCATGGACCCGTAGCATGCAGAAGCTTCCGTGCCAAGGACTGAACCCACACCACAGCAGTGACAATGTCAGAAACTTAACTCACTGAGCCATAAGGGAACTCCCCTGACCATCTATTTTAAATTACAGCTCCATCCACTCCTTATCAACCTTCTCATAGGATTTATCACCTTTTGGAAACCATAAAAACGGTGTCCTTCCATCCTGGAAGATAGGACAATTATACCCCCAGGATAAAGAATAGTCCATGGCACATAGTAGGTTCTCAATCGAACGCATTTACCTGTCTGAATCCATTTTGTCTTCTTCCTCCAGAAATGATTTCCACCAAGACAGTAATTAAGTATCTTTCAGTTATCTGATCCAAAGACCAAAAATGTCTGACTTGGCTGCCTAGCTCTTTTCTATGGCTCTACCTACTCTGAAACCATCCAGCAAACACATAGGATTTGACCAATGTGCCACATATAATACTCTTTATAACAATTGCCAGTAACTTGATAATTCACTTTTTAAATGTCTTGAAAATGTAAAAGTGATTTTGCATTAAAGTTAACTTTCTCTGCAGTTTGACCCTTTCGATTTATATCTAATAACCTCACAAAAAAGATATCCAATTATTTTCTTCATTTCTTCCTGTGCGTAAAACAGTTGCATACACATAGGTTACTTATTGATAAAGCAGTTGCTCCAAGGACCGGGAGGACCAGTCAGAATCAACATTCCTGAAATCTAATCCTAGCTCAGCTGTGCAATCATGGACTACTTCGCTTAGCTTCTCTACACTTGGCTGAATCATCTGTAAAATGATAGAGATTCTAAAAAATCTTTTCTCATTTGCATTTCCCTGTTTATGGATGGATATCATCAAGTCTCTTTGAGAATTATGTGGAAATCCTTGTTTTTAATTTACTTACTATTCTACAGAGAGAACTAGTGGTTCAGATAGTCCAAGAGAATATCAAGAAAATAACATATTATAGCCTTAAAAATACAGAGAAAAAGTATTTATTGCTACAAAGACTAAACTCCTTTGCAAATCCCCAACACCCTCAGCTCTGCTCTATTTTTACAATATTCAAAGAAAGAAAGGGGTTTATTAACTTGGGGGAAAAAAAGCACTAACATAACAAGTCATTAAAAATAATATAGTATTATGAAGCAAAGTAAAATCTCAATTAATCTTTAAATAATTGTTTTTATGGGCAATTTTTAAACGATCTTTGTATTTAGAGATAGCAGCTATTATACTGATATATAAACTGCATGTGTGTGCTTACCTTTTATGTATGGAACAAAGAAAATTTTGTAGTATGAACATAAAAATATCTTTTTTTTGTCTTTTTGCCTTTATCTAGAGCCGCACCTGCGGCTTATGGAGGTTCCCAGGCTAGGGGTCTAACAGGAGCTGTAGCCGCCGGCCTTCGCCACAGCCACAGCAACGTGGGATCTGAGCTGCATCTGCAACCTACACCACAGCTCACAGCAACGCAGGATCCTTAACCCACTGAGCAAGGCCAGGGATCGAACCTGCAACCTCATTGTTCTCAGTCGGATTCGTTAACCACTGAGCCACGGAGGGAACTCCAAAAATATCATTTCTTGATTTGTGGCTGTAACAGTCATTGAAGATCTTAGAGCAGATGATTTAAACACTTTTTTTTTAAAACCTTTAGTCTAACATAATTCCATCAAATTTAAAAGCTTTTCTTTTTAAAGAAAAGCATGAAACTTCCAGTTTGCATTTTGCTAACTTTAAAGGTAATTAACGCATAAAAGTTGCACATCTACACAATGAAATACTATGCTCCTATAAGAAAGAATGCAAATATTCATTTATATTTATATGGAAGAAATCTTCAGGATATTTATAGGCAATATATTTACAGAACAATCTTTGTAGTGTGTAATCTTTTGCTAAGGAAGTAGAGAGATAATATACCTGCAGACATAAGAAACAACCAAAGGATACAAAAGAAGCACAAAACATGGAGTTCCTGTCATGGCTCAGCAGAAACCAATCTGACTAGTATCCATGAGGATGCAGGTTCCATCCCTGGCCTTGCTCAGTGGGTTAAGGATCTGGTGTTGCCGTGAGCTGTAGTATAGGTCGCAGATGCGGCTAGGATTCTGAGTTGCTGTGGCTGTGGTATAGGCCAGTGGCTACAGCTCCAATTCAACCCCTAGCCTGGGAACCTCCATATGCAGTGAGTGCAGCCCTAAAAAATAAATAAATAAAATAAAAAGTAAGAAAAAGGACAACCCCCCCAAAAAGGTTATTTTTCATGTATACCCTTTATATGTCATTTTGACTTTTAAACCATTTTTAAATAAAAAAATTATGAAACTTAAAAGTATTTTAATCTTATTTGATTAAAAAAAAGAGAGAGAGAGAGCTTTCTTTCACCTCCCTTCTCTAGAAGAAGAATAAGGTGGAAAAGAAGAATAAAAGTGTGTTACTGTGTATTTTCCAATTATCGCCTTCATTTTTACGAGAATGAGAGTATAAAAAGAGTGCTGCTGTTTCAGCCAGCCTACTGTGTACTGTAAAATGAGCGTTTTCTTTAGAAGAGTCCTTTTTGTATTCACTCACAATTAAAACTTATTCCCATCCACAGCTGCTTTTGGAAGCTGGTAGCTATAATCAGAGAGCTGCAGGAGCCCCTGGAAGAAAAGCTGCAGAACCTGGTGTCCTCTGCTTGTCTGCATTCATGCTCTATTAGGGTTACTGTTGTTTTTGGAAGGGGCAACACCCGTGCAGTGAAATCAGTCCATTTTGTGTGACATTAAATATTTTCATTTGCTGTGTAATCCTGTATATAATCCCTTTTCCTAATGACTTCCGAAGTTGGCTCATGAGGATGTCCACACTTACTGTGCAGAAGGGAGACAGAACAATGTCAGTCTTTCAAAAGGCAAGTAAAAAGAAGTAAGTTTATGGGTATCAATTAACATTTCACAGTGATCTGTAATTCCCTTATTTTTCATATACCTCACTTTCATTTTGATAAGTGTCTATATTTGTCTATAATACAGAGGGCTGATGCAGGTATCCAAAAATAAAATATATATAACCCATAATACGTACATCCAAAAACATAAAAGCCAGGATTACTCCTGTTGCCATCTAATGATTCATGGCTGGGTGACTCCTGATATTCCTACAGATATTAGCAGTAATGGGGTTGTAGACTGGCTATTTCTGGGAAATCGCCTCTAAAATTTTCAGGAAAAAGCATGAGTCCTCCAGGAAAGTTAAACTGTGAACAATCATTGAATGGATTTGGTAGGAAAAAAATACTACGGAAAATGATTAAGAGTCAGGTCTTCATAAATGATTGACATTTAATACGAAAGAGTTCTCAAAGAATTGTCCACCCAGCAAGAGAAACATGAACAAAGATGGAAATGCAGTTCTTAATGAAAATTTATTCCAGCTATTCACTACCTGAGTGGTTAATTTGAAATCTCTCTATCTACTAATTAAATTGAAGACAAATTTTAAAAGAATTTGATAAAAGTCAACAAAATGGCCATCTCCCTAATTTTGCAGAAATTCCTCACGTCCATGCATCTAGTCCTATAGAGTTGTTTTCTTAAACATGGAGAAGAGAGGGAAGAGAGGGGATACAAATGAGTATGCTGTTATGTTATGTGTAACAGCAAATGGCCTTGGACTGCCAACTAGGTAGTCCTATACATTGGGTGGTAAAATTCTAGATATGTCAGTAAATGCGTAAAGATAATTCAAACAATGTTCAAATAACCATTTACTTTATGTTTTAGGAGTTAATTTCACACTGAGCTTGAGCCATTGTGGCATTCTAAAATGCCCTCTGAATTATCAAAGATGCAGTTATGGTCAATTCGATTTTAGGGCTAAAAAATGTTAATATGAATTATTTGAAATTGTAACCTAAGACTAATAATCTCTCTATATGGCTGCTTACGTTAACCAGAACATTAAGTTCATAGACACCCTCATTGATAATATGCTTGCAATTTGCTATGTTTATAAAATTTGAAAAAGAAGAGAAACAGTAATAATAATGCTCTAGAGATGGTCCTTTTCAAGCAAGGGTTTCCGCCCTTTTGCAGTGTCTTTTTTAACTTTTTCATATTGAAATAAATGATAATCCCCTGTGCAGCCATAACAGCCTCTTTCATTGCATGTCATATTCTAATTGTATCTGTTTATATGTCCATTTCTCCTTGAGGACATTTGATGTCTAGAGGGCAGGGACTTCACAGTGCATGAACTTTGTTGGGTGTTTCTGAGGGGCTGGGAAACAAGTTTTTTGTCTTGTTTTTATGTTTTATCGAGATATAATTGCCATATAACATTATATGTGTTTCAGGTGTACAATATAACTACTTGATATTTGTGTATTTTATGAAATGATCACCCACAAATGGTTAACATCCATCACCACACACGGTTATAATTTTTTTTTCCTTGTGATGAGAACATTTAAGATATTCTCTTCAAATACACAGTACAGCATTGTTAACTCTAGTCACCACACTAAACAACAGTGAATTTAATGGAAGGATATGGCTGTTTCTCATTTCACTGTCAAATAGGCCCAGGCCTCTATTTAACAAGCACGTATGAAACTCCTATGGCGTGGTTGTCAGTACCTTGGAACAAGAGCAGGAAAATGAAAAGAACAAAAAAATCCAGAGCTGCTTATAGTTGACCTCTGACCAGTGTTATCTGGTGAAAGGCAGCAGTTACAGTATAAGGAGATCAGTGCTGCCAAAGTCAATGAGAATATAGAGAAAAAAGAAGCCTACATGGAGAAGAGGAGGTGACAGTTGCGTATTGTTCTAGAAAGTAAACCAGAGTTCATTCACGCAGAGGAGAGAGCAGCACACACAAAGACGTGACCCAGGAGAGATCCTTGGAGGTACAGAAGGTGAAAAGCTCAGTGGGTCTCGATGGTAGAGTTCGTGGGGGCACAGATGGGAGCCGACACGGGAAGGGAGGCCTGAGTCCAGATGTGGAGGAGTGTGTGCACGTGTCCTGTGGACTAAAAGACCCAGGTGGGAAAGCAGGAGAGAGAAAGGAATACTGTGGAGGCTTGATTAAAAGCAAAGGAGAGACGCTCCCGTCATGGCTCAGTGGTTAACCAATCCGACTAAGAACCATGAGGTTGCAGGTTCAATCCCTGGCCTTGCTCAGTGGGTTAAGGATCCCGGCGTTGCCTTGAGCTGTGGTGTAGGTTGCAGACGCGGCTCGGATCCCGTATTGCTGTGGCTGTGGCGAAGGCCGGTGGCTACAGCTCCTGTTAGACCCCTAGCCTGGGAACCTTCATATGCCGCGGGTGTGGCCCTAGATAAAGGCAAAAAAAAAAGACAAATAAACAAATAAATAAATAAAATAAAATAAAAGCAAAGGAGAGATGCAGAAAGAAAAACAAACATTGAAGCTACTTATGGAAACAGCTACTTTCTATAGCCCTGGGCAGTGGGCTTGATTATGTACATGCATAATTTAATTTAATCCTCATTACAACCCTGTGGGTTAAGTGCTATTACCATCATTTCCATTTATAGGTGAGAATGGCTTAATGGTAAGAAATCACTTGACCAAACGTGAGGTGGGCGAATGGCACAGTCAGAATTGAAATTGAGATACATGTAACTCCAAAGTGTGTTCATAGAATGGCTAAATCTATGCCTTAAATCTATTCTTGTTTTGTTTTGCTTTGTTTTTTAGGGCAGAACCCATGACATATGGACATTCCCAGTCTAGAGCTCAAATCAGAGCTGTAGCTGCCAGCCTACACCACAGCCACAGCAACACGGGATCCAAGCCATGTCTGCGAACCACTCCACAGCTCATGGCAATGCTGGATCCCCAACCTGCTGAGCGAGGCCAGGGATGGAACTGCATCCTCATGGATACTAGTCGGATTCATTTTAGCAGCGCCACAATGGGAACTCCTTTAAGTCTAATATTAAAAATGAAATTTTGCCACTTGAGACAACATGGATGGACCTGGAAGGTATTATGCTGAGTGAAATATGACAGAGAAAGAGAGTACTACATGTTTTCACTTATCTGTAGACCCTGAAAAAAATAAAACAAATGAACAAACAGAACAAAACAGAAACAGATTCACAGATACAGGGAAAACTAGTGGTTACGAGAGGGGAAAGGGGCAAAATAGGTGAAAAGGTTTGAGGTACAAATCGCTAGGTATAAAATAAATAACAAAGATGTAAAGTACAGCACAGGCAGTATAGTCAATATCTTATAATAACTGTGCATATTATATTCCATAAAAATATCAAATTCCTATGTTGTACTCCTGAAATAAATATAATATTATAAGTCAACAATACTGCAATTAAAAAAAAATAGACGTTACTGGGAATGGGATAAGAGGGGATAAAAAACAAAAACAAAATAAGGTATCTGTGCCTGGCCACTCTCATTAGACGTCTAGCTGTTCTCCCCAGAGGCATATCCAGGAACTCCTGAGACACAGAGTTCAGTGATGATCACGGTGAGGGCATGACATTGAAGTGATTACCTATAAAACTGTTGTTATGCTAACGCAATTTTTAACTGAAGGAGCATGGCAGAAGGCTTTTTATAAACTGCACAGGCTGAATTTCACTGGAGCCCTAAAACCAATGGAGGGAAAAAACAAAACACTACAAAGGCAGCAAGGCAGCCTATGCAGATGGACTTTAGGTCACCAGGAATATGTAATTTTTGGGTAAATTGCCTGACATCTTTGCTATTTTATGTGCTCTATTGTTTGAATATCCCTATTATGGATTTGCTTTCCTTTGGCCTGTGAAATTGATCTTAGATGATTTTTCTTTTTAATCCATTTCAATAGGTATTCTAATTTACATTTAAAATACATGGGCAGTGAAGTAACAGCCCCAAGAGACTGTCTATGACTCTGAGACCGGTGAGTATGAGCATGAGTGCATTATGTTGGCCAATCTCTCAGAAAGAGTAAGAGGGGGACCCAGAGTAGACAGGGGCCTCTCAGCCATGACCTGCTTAGCTGTGTTTTTTCCTTCATCTGACTTGCCATTTCAATCTTTAAAAAAGCAAGGCATCAAGTAAATGTTAAGTGCAGGGACTTTATTTATTTAGTTTCTGGTAGCTGAAAAATATAGATGGGTTTAGTGCATAGTCTTTGAGCTAAAAAGCTACTTTCATCTATCATCGCATGGGTTTAACTTAGTGGTTGGGGGTCTCAATCCACATTTAATGAAACTCCTTTGATTTTTCAAATGAAATCTCAGGAACACACACACACACACACACACACACAAAATGTTTGCATTAGTGCAAGGCTTCTGTGGCCGCTAGAAATGGATTGATTTCATTGCACTCTGAATGACCTATCTGCACAGGAAAAGTCTAATTTTTTCCCTTTTTGCCTGCGTCCACTAACTCATTTATTTGAGAATTTGAAATTTGAGTTGTTTGAATACCTTTGAAGGCTCACTCCTTGAATTGTGTGTGAATTTCTATTTTTAACGTTGGAAAATTTTAGCAATAATAAATAACATGAGTAAATAAAATTTTGACCCAATTAGAAGACCCAGAATATTTAATCTTATAAAGGATGTCTGCACCGTATGTAGTAGCTGATGTCAGCTCTAATGTCTTACGTTAGTGTCTTCCATGAAGCTCTGATGCTTCCAATAGTTAAAAGAAGTAAAGAACATAGAAGAGATTTCGAGTTATGCTCCCCATCTCCCCGCAATGTCAACACAAATATATTATGACTTGTATTAGATGAGAAGGGAGGGAAGGGAGTTTGGTTGGATACAGGTAAGTAGAATGTCATATATTTTACAATCAGGACATCTTAGGTTTTCCTAATTTCCATTTACATAGCTCTGTTTTTCTGAGGATCTCCAAGAACTTTATATAAAGTCACAAGCGAAATTCTTCTGCTATAAAGTAGACATTATATTGCTGTTACCATATACCATGCCTTGAAACAAGCAAGTATACATTAGTTAACTTTTATTAAAAATAATTGTATATTATTTATCTTAACGATATTATCTTACCTTATGAAAATTAACACTTTTTATAAATATGTCTAAATACCTGCCTTTTATTATTCATTTTTATATTACTAGTCTATTTTAAGATAACATTAGTTTCCTACAACAGAGGATTGCAATTATAATTAGTATGTAAAAACTGAAACATGCACTAAAATGTAGGAATCAAAAATTAGTATAATAATATCTAAATTATTAACACATAAATGATAACGAAGAAAGTATGTTAATCAAATTTTATGGTCCTCATGAGAAAGAATTATGTTGTTAGATATTTTACGTCAGGCCACATAAGCTGTTTTGAATATTGTCTTGCTGGTATTAATGTGACAAATACATGATTTGCAAGATGGGAACTGATGCAGTCATATGAATCATTTCTTTGTGTTCAACTCAGCCTGGAGGTCAGTCTAGAATCATATCATAGATCTAATTACCTCAACTATTTGGGTTTAAAAAAGAAATTTTTATTCAGGTTGGGTTAGTAATTAGGAGAAGTTTTAATTGGATATCCAGCTTATTAAATAAATGCTTCATATCATCTAAGCTTTCTCAATTTCACTAATTATGCCTGTATTTTGTCTAGTTCTAACAATCATTAAAAATTATTCATCATACCTGAAAAAAAGTTGCCAAATTTGGATGGGAGCATGTCCTGTGAGGGCAGAGCGGCCAGGTCTGTGCTTGAGGATTCACAAGGAGACACTGCTGTGGGGACAAGGTCTCATCATACTCAGTTCCTAATGACAGAATGGAGATTAAGACACTGCTTAGTCACTGTGTAAGACCTGGCTTAGTCCAAAACCAGTGGGTCCCAACAGGAAACATTTATCCTGTTCAAACAGGATATTGGAAAGGAATTTAATAAAGAATCTATTTACAGATGTGTGGGCAGGACTATGGGAACCAAGGAGGAATATGGAGGCAACATAGCAAGAGCAGCAAGTCTTTACTACTCCTGGGCTCCAAGGAGCAAAGTTAGGAGATCACGGCTGTAGGGGGGAGGAGCTGTGGCCTTCTGTACAGGAGTACAGCCACTGCCACTACCCAGAAGGAAAGGGTCCAAAGAATAGATACCCCAATCTCATACACCATTCTAATGTCTTCTGATAATCTGCCCAACTTCTTTACTGGTCAGAAGGCAGAGAGCAAAAAAGATTATTAATGCAAGTCTCTAAAGACCAGCTTCCTAAGGGACTAAAGAAGTTGGAGAAGGGTGGAGACCGAGCCTGGATGGACAAATAGGTAACAACCAGCTCCCTAGGTCTGCTGAAGGGTAATGACCGGTGCTGTGCTGAGCCAGACTGAACTATACCCATGGTAACTGTTCTTTATTTAAAAATAAATTACAATATTATTCATCTGGTATTACAATACAAGATATTGTAATGCAATATCGTACTATTATAATATTGTAATAATGCATTACAAAATCATTTATCTTGACTACTGAACTTTTTGGTGACCCCTTAAATTTCTTATCCAAGCTGTTGCCTCACTCTTGTCAGCCTAATCTCAACCCAAATAATTATAATCAACTTTCCGCATTTTGCTTTTTGGTAATTACCTGGGAGTGCATTGTGGGCTCTGTTATATATGCTCTTTTCGTGACTCCTTTGGGAATGATTGTTTGTAAGTTCTGAAGAGATGTGGGTAGACCTGATACATTTTATGATATAAAATCTTTTTGATCCTGAGTATGATCTGACTCCCAGAGACAAGCCTATATACTTGGATGAAAGCTGCTATAAGGAAATTATGATCTGTAGTTTATCCTATGGCTTGGCCAGTTGATTTATTTATTTAATTTTGAGATTAATATCAACCCTTTCACCCCACTAGACTGTAAGCAAGCACAGTGGTTTGCTGGATTTTTTGCTGTTTTTATTTTTCCTCACCACTGTAGCTCTAGCAACTTGCAGATATTAAGCAATCAATGAAGATCAGGTGAGTAAAATAAATTAATTAATCAATAATTGTGTAGTATAAGAATCTTGGATTTCAGACACAACATTTTCTGCTGGCAGGCTTTAAGGAAAATGGAAAAAAGAACCTCACTGGATTATCCAAAGAATTCTGTCTTTGTGATGTGGTTTGTGATTATTTAGAATTAGATAATTCAACTTTGGAAAAAATGGAAGCTTCTATCACAAGTGGCTAAAAGACCTCATGAGGCTAAATATAAAGTCTAGTGCATTTAATTTCCCTTGCTTGGGGCACACGGCTCCTCCCAGCTAACCTCCATCTGTCTGGGCCCGCCACATACCACAAAGTCAAATGGAGGGCACGTGTAGGAAATCACTTTATGAGTATCAACAGTACTCCTTAAATAAGTGGCTAAATCAAAGAAGGAGTTCTTGACTCTGTCCCCTAGAATGATACAATATAAAAACTTGACTACTTAAAATTCGGAAATATCTAAAGCACTGAGGTTTTGAATGCCACAATACTTTTATTATTTAGAATATCACGTGTTCTTAATTACCCTTCAGGGTAATAATAAATTACCCAGTAAATGTAACATGAATCCAAGTTAAGCTCAAATTTGAGAACTAAAAATTTCTCTTTCCGATTCGAATATTTGAGTGCATCCTAAGGAAATACCTCTGTGATACTATGGCTGTGAGCAACACTTGCCTAATGATCTAATTAGCTTGCATTAGAATCTCCTAAATGCATTACTGTGGGATGTTAACAGGGGATGTATGGTCTCTATGTGTTGTGTGTGTGTGCGTGTGTGCGTGTGCATGTGTGTGTGTACATGTGTGTGTGTGCGTGCATATGTGTGAGTGTGTGCATGTGTATGTGTGTATGTGTGTGTGTGTGTGTGTGTGTGTGTGTGTGTGTTGGCTGGTGATAATGTGGTTAAGTATTTTTGCTAAGTACTAGGTTAAACAGATTCTTCTCTTTAAAAAATCTCCCCAATACCTACTATGCTGATTTGAATTTTGAATCTCCAGGAGAGGAAAGGATGACTCTCCAGACACATTTGCCAGCGTATTTGACTACACTAACTTTTCCACATAGCTCTTCACAGGAAAACACTCTTGTGTCCAAGAGCAATTCTTTTAGTTCAATACGAATTTTCTTTTGCTGCTGTAACAAACTACCAAGAAACGGATGGCTTCAAACAACACAAATCACTTTTGTGATAGTTCTGGAGGCCGTAATTCTGCAACTAGTTTTGCAGGGCTAAAATGTAGGGGCAGGGCTCAGTTCCTTCTGGACGCTCCAGGGGACAATACCTTCACTTGCCTTTTCAGGTTTCCAGAGGCTGCCTCATCCTTTGACACTCATCACTCCAACATCTGCTTCTGTGGTCACATCTCCTTTTCCCTATAAAACTGTCAAAGATGATCCAAGAATCCTATTTAGACGTCTCATTAATTTTATAATAATCTTGTCTAATTCAAAATACCAATTGGGCATCTACTCTGTGTATTACTTTGACTCACAGCAGTGAAGTGCTCGGCTAGTTAAAATACAATCCCAGCCCTCAATGTATCATTTACTTGCAGATACAAAATTACTTCCCAGATACCCACCTTTCAAGGAAGACTATAAGTGGCCCAAAACAAGTCATGAAAGTTCTTGGGGCTTCAGAGAGAGGAGATAAAATATTGTTCTGGGAAAAGGGGCTCGCAAAACAGGTGGGTGACAGGCCTCAAATAATATCTAGATTTGGGACCAGTTGAAATTGGAAGGAGAGCCTAGCAGGGGATAGGAGGGCAAAGTGAACATCGCAGAGCCTGACAGGTAGGACATGGAAATATTAAATGCATAAAGTCCAGGTTGTGAAAGTGTCGCTGAAAGCCAAGTTTGACTATAACGTGTGATACGTGTAAGACAATGGGAATAAATAAGACTGGAAAAGCAGGCTGAAGACAGGTGGCATATTTTCTCGGTGTTTGGAATGAGGTAATTTTTCTTAACACGGTAGGAGGTAATTAATTTGGTCATTTATCATTACTTTCAACAAAAATTATGAGCTCCTAATACGTGTCTGATATTCTCTGGGTGTGGGAGCTGGTGCAGCCCATCGTTACCGGGGAAGCGGGAGTCGGGCAGAGCTTTAGAAAGTATACGCGGGCAGCAGAACAGAATGAATGGGGCAGCGTGAATGAGTCTGCTGGGCTGCCGTAATGAAGTACCATAAACTCAGCGGTTTAAACAACAGGAATTTGCTGTCATAGTTCTGGAGGCTCGAAGTTCACATTCAGGATGTTGGCAGGGCTTTGCTCCCTCTGAAGGCTCTAGGAGAGAACACGTGCCAGGCTTATCTCCTTGCTTCTCATAGTTCCTTGACTTGTGAAAGTATAACTGCAACCTTCATGTGCCATTGTCTCTGTGTGCCTCTCTCTGGTTTCGTATCCAAATTTCCCCTTTCAACAAGGACACAGTTATATTGGATTAGGGTTCACCCTAATGACCTTGTCTGAACTTGACCATGCATACACTCTATCTCCAAACAGGTTACATTCAAAAGTACCGGAGTTGGAACTTCAGCATCATTTTTTGGGGGATGGGGGAGCACCGAAAGATGTGCCCCCAAAATGAGACATGGGAAATGGGAAATGGGAAAGAGGAGTGAGGATTCAGTAACACTCAAGGCTTTAGGAAGACATGGCTGGGCACAAGAGGGGATTTGCAGTCTCCCTTAAGAAACAGCAAGAGCCTAAATGAGGGCCCTGACGGTGGAGTGGAACAGACACTGGATGCAGTGTGGAGCCTATAGGCCATAGTGTTATTCACAATAAATGCATTTTTTAAAACGTCAAAGTAAGCTAACAGAGTACTTCTCATTTAAAGCGCATCTGCTGAGATGCAATGTGACTATGAATTTGCTGAAAACTGCAACTCTCCCGTCTATTGCTCATGATTCTCTCTCTACTACTGAACAGATAAAGGAAATAATCAGCAGTATCCACACAGTACAGATATTTTTCTTGATGTTTAACTGAATATGATTTTTTTCTGAAATGATAAATGTTGCATTTTAATGATTTTTATTTCTTTCTTGTGCAGATTGCATTTCTGACAATTTCTTGGCAAGTTGAATATTTTCAGCATTGTTTTAAGTTTGACTCAACTGCACACACATTTTTTCTTTTCAAATGCAAACAAACTGCAATTCCCTGGTGGTAAACATTTTCCAGAATTCTGCAGCACTTAAGTCTTTTTCAAGAAAATTTGTCTTGCAGCTCCTGCCTTTGGTAATATATGTTCTGAGAAGAAGTCAAAAAGACATCAAAATCAGTTGTTCCTGATATGACTGTCTAGGGAATATCCAGAGCTTTTTAATAAATTCAGTTAAGGATGAATGTGAGCCAAAACATTTTTATTCTTTTTCTTAGAACTGAGAGATTATCACATTCATTAATGTGGGTGAAAATAACAATATATTGCAAAACCATCTATGGAGAATAAAAGTTAAATTCAGATGGCACATATATTATTATGAGCAATTGTTCCACTCCTGCATATTAAAATTAAATATAATTATATGCAACCAGTTCTAGGTCACTGAAGTGTGTTCACAGCTTTGCCTGAGATATATGTAACTACTTTCCTCTCTCTCACCATCCCTTTACCATCTTTTGGTTTAAATCTCAGTTCTTTGCTTCAGAAAATGCCCAGCGTCACCCCCTAGGCAGCCAGCCAGTCTAAAAAAAACAAAGTAGCTGTTTCATAGGGCTCTGCTCGTTATTATTTCAGCGAACTCTTTCCATGCTCCGCATGTATCCCTCTGATGACCTCAGAAGAATGAGACTCAAAGTGGTGCCTTTGTATTCTTGGAAATGACTGTTCGTGCATACCTGCCTTATATTCAGAATGCTCTGAAATTCAGAATGCTTCTCTCCCTTAGAATTAGAAGTGGCAGAATGGAGTTTGCCATTCCAGTGCCAGGAACAAAGCTCAGTCCCCCTGGTTCAGAGCCGGCAAGCCATGAATTCTGACTGCAAGTGAAGGAGATTTAAGGAGGTTCAGAAAAGAAGTTGTAAGGAATTGGGTTTCTAATATTTCTTGCCAAATCCAGTTTTGCTGAGTTATAATTATTTCAATCAGAAACATTACATTTTTCTTGAAATATATGATTTGTAACCCAATGGCAAAGTTAAATTGTTTAATGTTGCTTCTTTTTTCAACATCCCTTCCTCCCTTCCTTCCTTCCTTTCTTCCCCCCTCCCCACTCTCTCCCCACTATCAAATTTAATGGAGACTAAACAACAACCTTGCCTATTTCTAAATTTCGTCTGTATCTAAGCCCCAACCTACAACTCTAAGTAACGCCCAACCTTCTTGAAAAGGTGATAACAAGGCAGCCTTGACATCACTGTAAATCCATCCCCATGGGAAAACCACCAAGCCTGAGATCAACTGCTGGTACATCAACAATTTTCATGTCATAAGGTGAAGACTAGTAAAATTAGCACTTAATATAGGCAGTTCTTCTTGGCCTTCCTAAGTACATTTATGAAAGGAAGCGGATTAGTCTTTCTCTACTCTTAGCTCTCTGATTTTAATACATATCTTCTTCCTTAAAGACATCATTTATGCTCATGGATTTCATATCACCGTCTTAGTGGATGGCTTCTAGTTTTCTCATTAAGTGGCTACAAGGAAGGTCTAACTCATCTGACCCCAGTGTAACTTTCCAACATCATTTCTTTCCTCTGCCTTCAGGACTGCCTCCTTTGGTCTCGGCAGGATAGAATTCCTCTGTCCTCCACCCTGATGCTCTTCTACAGCGTTGTGCTCATTATTCTAATAATCTTTAATTTCTCTGCGTAAATAGGCATTCGGCTCAATTGTTTCCTTCCTTTTGGAGGCTTTACTTGAAACCCTCCATCCTAAAGGCAGAAAAAAAATTTAATTTTTTTTTTTAGCTCCCAAAATGATGTAATCCCCAAAGCTTAATGATTTCTTGGGACATTTGAGTTTTTGATTAAAAGAATCATGTAAAGGTTATTGCTCTTAGCACTATGCTAGGCTACAAATAAGACACAAAACAACCTAAAGACATGTTCTCTACTCTCCACTTATGAAACTAAGAGTTTCTGACAAGGCCATTATTCACTGTTAGTGCAGAGGTTTTAAGAAGAGATAGGTCAGAATGATGTGAAGAAGTTGGAGACGCTTCATGAATGAAATGGAATTGGATCTCAATTCTATCTCAGTGGCATTCGAAATAAAATACAAAGTAGAATGAAAGGACTTGGCTGGTTTTAGAAGATATGAAGGGACATCTCAAAAGAAAGGTCCAGCATTAACAGACATATTGATTAGAAGGTGAGGTACTATTTGGTAGACCAAAGAAAGAGCTGATCCCATTTAGCTGAGAAAGTGCATGTTGGCAACTGATAAAAATAAAGTTGGCCATAGAGTTTGCATGCTTCATCTTGTTAATTTTATTTTAATGCAGATGTCCAACCAAGACCCTGGTGGCGTGTCACCTTCACGTTTCTCTACCATTTGCACACACGACACAAATATTTAGATTCAGAGCAACCTGTACCTGGACACAAGTTCCTGTGACCCAGGAAGTATACTGTGTCCTTTAGCTCCTGTATCAGATTCAGACTCACTTCATGTACGTTGTACTAATACTATGTCTTGACACAGCTGACTTCTAGATCCTGGATCCTAAGCTGGACCAAAAGGAAGACGAAAGTTTCCCTCTCTCCATTGGTTGGATCCTTCATTATGAACAAATCAGTCAGAGATGACAGCCTAATTCTCACCAACCCTCGGCTAACTGGCCATGTCACTGGTATATTGGTAGGAGAGCCAGAGACTGATTTATCAGTTTACTGAGCAATGAGAAACCATTATTGGTACTTGAAAAGAAAAGCCATTATTGGACAGTTTTACAGAGGTTTGTTTTTCAGCAGCATTTGAAAGAAAAAAAAAGTAGTTTAGCATCAGGAAGATGGGGAATAGGTATAAACTCAGAGGAAAATCACGAAGATCTAGATTGAGGCGGTGGACATTTCAGGAGAGGGGGAAAAGTGATGGGTTTTGAACTATGGATTGGGAAGAAGGAATGAATCAGGATGCTGAGGAGAGTTTCCTTTGGGGCTCAGCATGTTATGAACCTGACTAGTTACCATGAGGATGCAGTTTTGATCCCTGGCCTTGCTCAGTGGGTTAAGGATCCGGCATTGCTACAAGCTGCAGTGTTGGTCACAGAAGCAATTCCAATCTGGCATTGCTGTGGCTATGGTGTAGGCCAGCAGCTGCAGCTCCAATGCGACTCCCAGTCTGGAAACTTCCATATGCTACAGGTGTGGCCCTAAAAAGGGTGTGAAAAAAAGGAATTCTGAGTGTGTGAGGTTGTTTATTTCAGACTCATGTTTGTACTGTATTTGTAAGTTATACCCAGAAGGCTGCAGAATCTGAGGTTCCAGATGAGAAGATGAAGGTACCAGATCTATATGGTTAGAAAGGAAACAAGGGTGGCCCCACTCAATGGTGGTTCATTTGACAAAATGGAGGCATTGAGAAAAGAATCCAGCTGCAGCTGAGATGAAGCCTCCAGCCTTCTCTTCTGTTTGGAATTTAGATCATGACAAGAAATTCTAATGGTGATATCCTTTAAATAGTTACACCTAAAAATAAGAAATCAGGGAGTTCTCATTGTGGCACAGCAGAAACGAATCCAACTACTATCCATGAGGATGCAGGTTCGATCCCTGGCTTCGCTCAGCAGGTTGCGAATCCGGCATTGGTGTAAGCTCTGGTGTAAGTCGCAGATGCAGCTCAGATCCCATATTGCTGTGGCTGTGGTGCAGGCCAGCAGCTGTAGCTGCAAGTTGACCCCTAGCCTGGGAACCTCTGTATGCCATGGGTGTGGACCTAAAAAGAAAAAAAGAAAAAAGAAAAAAGAATCCAAACTTTTTAAAAGCCCTATGCATTTTAATACTCCTGCACTACTCTAAACATATATTATCTTAACTATAGATTTTCTGTTTCTAGATACAATCTACCTGATGTTTTTATAGTCTCCTCAACTTATAAACTATTCAATTTTTAAAATTCTTGACTGTATATTCCTATTACGTCGGTATGTTGTTAAAGTTTGACAACTGTAAACTTAAAAAAAAAAAACTTAATGGAATGAAAAACAAGGGAAGAAAAGTATATGAAAGTATTTTCAAACAATGGAGTTATAATTTTAGCTCAAGTTCAATTGTTAACATATACTTAAGGGATTTTTTCTTTTTAAGACATACCACATTATAATCAGAGGTTTTTAAGCACTAATTGGGAAACATACCTTTTTACAGTCTAAATCTCCAAAAATCTCTTTTTTTTTCCTTTTTAAAGTGACTTTTTGACATGGCTTCCCTTTGTAGCTAGCCTAACTTTTCCCATAAATCCACACAGGTTCACATGCTGCCAAGCAAATCAAACCTAATAGCTCTAGGGAACCATTAAAGATTATTGCATCCATTTGCTTGTTACATATGTGGCCTTAGCTAATGGGAGAAGTGTCTTTTTTCCTGTTCCAGGTGATTTTTTTTTTCTCCATAGTATTTGAAAAGCTTAGCTTTTTATATTTAAAAGGCAAAGTCCAAAAAGAGTTTATTCTGACAGTGCTTTTTTTCTTTTCTTTCTTTTTTTTTTTTGTCTTTTTAGGGCCACACCTATAACACATGGAAGTTTCCAGCTAGGGGTCAAATCACAGCTACAGCTGCCGGCCTACACCATAGCCACAGAAATGCCGGGTCTTAGGTGCATCTGTGACCTATACTCATGGCAATGCCAGATCTTTAACCCACTGAGTAAGGCCAGGGATCAAACCAGCGTCCTCAGGGATATTAGTAGGGTTCATTTCCACTGAGCCACGTCAGGTACCCACCTGACAGGGTTTTTTAACATCCTGGGCTCAGGTGTCCCTTTAAGAAACTGACAAGACTCTCAGAGCTTCTCCTAAGATGCTACCTTTGCCCACACGGTTTCAGAGGACTCCAAAGCCCGCAAGGCCACTCTGTGAAATGGAGATGAGGACTTCTTCAAACTGGTTAACTAGTAACTCATCAGTGCCCTAAGTTTACCTGATGGCGGGCTTGCAGTTGGGATAAACATAAATCTGTTCACTGGCTCCTTGGAGCACATGTCCTGAAGATGCTGAGATGGTTGATTCCTGGAGGTGAAAACCACAGCCTCACTGAGCCACCAATGTGGCTGATGGGAAATGCTGTAGCCCTCATGAATGAAGTTTGAGGTTTCTTACCATCCTTCCCTACCCTCCTGGGAGACCACAACCCAGGCATTTCATGCCCACGTTATCTGCTCCTCTGTCTACATTTTCCTATCATACGTATTTATTGTCTATTACATATCAGATACCTGGGACAAAACAGATGGAGCTCCCTGTCCTATGTGACTTATATTCCAGGGGAGTTGACAGAAAACAAAAAATAAACATGTTAGATTGACATCAGAATGATTCACAGTGAGGGAAAAAAATAAAAGCTAGCCCCGCCACACACCAAAAAAAAAAAAAAAAAAAAAATGCCATGACCTCCTTCCAGCTAGAAGTGAGTGCAGGTCTCCTTTCTTCCGCCCACTTTGGACAAGAGACAACTGCAGAAGTGACTCTGTGCTGGTTTCTAGTCCCAGATCTGCAGAGCCTAGCTGCTTCCTTCCCCATCTCTGAATATCCTGATGGAGAGGAAGATGTGCAACAGCCCAAGAGTAAAGGGAGAGGCACTCAGGTGTGTGAGTTTCCAGCCATCCCTGCAAGAGTGCCGGACATGAGAGTAAAGCCTTCTGCAGATCCCACCAGCTACCAGCTGAATAAACCAAGTGACCCCATCAATGCCATGTGATGCAAAAGATCCACCTAGGCTTGCTCTGCTCTAATTTACAACCCAGAGATCATGAATATAATATAATGACCATTGATTTCAGCCACAGAATTGGGAGTGGTTTGCTGGTCAGAGTAGATAACTGGAACCATGGTGGTTGCCTCCACAAAAACAAAACTGGGCATATATCTGCACAAAACTTTCATTGAAAAAAGATACATGTACCCATAGGTTCACTGCAGCACTATTCACAATAGCCAAGACATGGAAGTGATGTAAATGTCCATTGACAGATGAATGGATTAAGAAGATGTGGTACATATAGAACGGAATACACAGCCATAAAAAAGAACAAAATAATGTCATTTGCAGCAACACAGATGGAACTTGAGACTCTCATATTAAGTGAAGTAAGTCAGAAAGAGAAAGACATATACCATGTGATATCACTTATATCTGGAATCTAATATACAGCACAAATGAACCTATCTCCAGAAAAGAAACAACAAATTCATGGATGTGGAGAACAGATTTGTGGTTGCCAAGGGGGAGGGGAAGGGAGTGGGGCAGACTGGGAGTTTGGGGTGAGTAGATGCAAACTATTGCATTTAGAGTGGATAAGCAATGAGGTCCTGCTGTACAGCACAGGGAAATATATCCAGTCACTTGTGGTGGAACATGATGGAGGATACGGTGAGAAAAAGAAAGTATATACAGGTGTAACTGGGTCACTTTGCTGTGCAGCAGAAATTGATGAAACACTGTAAATCAACCATAATTTTAAAAAAATTTTAAAAAGAAACGTAACTAAGCATTAAGAAAAAAATGCATGCTATGTTATTTCAGCGAAGACCTCTGCGATCTTGTCACTTCTTTACTGCACACTAATTAACTCCATTTCCTATTTCTGACAGCACTGTTCTGGAACTTTTCCACTCTATGCAAAACTCAGAACATATCCCTCACTCTCTTTATGGTCATCACAAGACCTTGTCTTGCCCTAAATCAAAATATGAAAGATGTCCTAATTTAATATGGAATTATCAATACAAAATCTTCTATACCCTGCTTTACCTCAGAGTCCTGTATTTTCAACCACTTTCTCCTCCTTCTCTCCTTTCTTAGAAGAAAGACTCTACATTAATTTCCAAAGGTAATTCTTCCACTTTGCTTGCAAACTCAATCCGTTTGGTCTCTTCTACTTAATGCTGGTAATACTTTTATTCTTCCCCTCCACCCTTCTGCTTTTCTTATGCCCACAAATGGCCTTTTCTCAGTTCTCATCCAATTTCACACTGGCAACATTCTTTTTTGAAATATTTTCTTTCCTGGTTTTCTAAGACTGAATTTTAAACCATCCTGCACATTGCTGCCATAATTATCTTCCTAAAACAAGCATTATACTATGTAATTTTTCTTCTCATGAACCCTCAGTGGCTCCCAGCTGCCTTCTAAATGAAGACCACAATCTTTTCATGATAGATTTAAATCACCATAAACAACCTCACTCTGCTTCAGCCATCTTTTTTTGTAAGCCTTTATTACGTTGTATGTTTCAGATCGCTGATTCCCTTTATTGAATCTTCATTTTAAAAAACCTTTCTTCCCTTCCTCCCTTCATCTTAAAAAACTTTTGCTCCCTGAATCATGCTCACTCTTTTTTTCTTTCCTTTTTTTTTTTTTTCTTTCTACAGCTGCACCTGCGGCATATGGAAGTTCCCAGGCTAGGGGTTGAATCAGAGCTGCAGCTGCCAGCCTATGCCACAGCCACAGCAACACTGGATCCGAACCACATCTTTGACCTACACTGCAGCTTGTGGCAATGCCAGATCCTTAACCCGCTGAGCAAGGCCAGGGATTGAACCCACATCCTCACTGACACTATGTCAGGTTCTTAACCCACTGAACCATAATGGGAACAACTCCTGTCCATGCTTCAAGTCACTGCTGAAACCCACCTCTCCAATCCAAGCTTCACTAATCACAAACACGTGAACTCTTCTTTCTTCCCAACTACATCTAACCCGTCTCATATTTTTGTTGCTTCATTCCTTTTCTGCTTTGTTAAATACCTACATCTTCATTACTTTTTCACAATATTTTCAGATCTGTGGGATAGTAGGCTCTGGGATCCTTGCTAAGGAAACAACAATAGAAACTCTTCATTCTCTCTCTCTCTTTTTTTTTTTTTTTTGGTCTTTTTAGGGCCACACCCACTGCATACAGAGGTTCCCAGGCTGGGGTCAAATTGGAGCTGTAGCCACCGACCTACGCCACAGCCACAGCCACACCAGGTCCAAGCCACATCTGTGACCCACACCACAGCTCACAGCATCCCTTAAGTGAGGCCAGGGATCGAACCTGCATCCTCATGGACACCAGCCATATTCGTTTCCGCTGAGCCACGACGGGAACTCCTGATCAGGATTCTTAAACAAAATCAGAAGTTGTCAAACAACTAAACAGACCTGTCAGTAATTTTTTTTTCTTTTTTTTCTTTTTACTAGTCTGAATCATTTTGCCTGAGCTGTGACAGAAACTCCTAGAAGCTGTTCATTCTCAAAAGCACTCATTCTAGTGTGAGGACAAGGACTTGCCATAAGTTTCTTTCAAATCCTGATGGAAGCAATTTCTAAGGGGATTTGAAGAAAGAGTGCTCAAGTCTATGTAAGAAACTCAGAAAAGACTTCAAGAAGGAGTCTTTAAATGATGTGAATTTATTTAAGATGAACAAGGTACAGGCACTCGATGACGGGGCAGTAGAGACGGAAACGGAGAACATGGAAGGAAGTGCGAGCAGATTGCTGATGCTAAAGTCTGGGATGCCAGCAGAGCAAAGGGGGAGATGAAACTGGAAGAAGCTGGCTGGACTAGATGGACCCTGGACCATCTCATCTGCCAGGACAGGCACCCTGACTTGTCATAAGGAAATTGAGGGTGAGGGGACAACTTCCACAGCTACAGAAGAGAAATGACACGATGAGACCACTTGGCAATTCTGGTTCCAAATCTGCCCTCCCCACAAAAAAATCCAAGATTTTGAAGGAAATGGTATTGCTTTACTCCACACTTGTGTCACTCCTAAAAATCTACCCAGTGCCACACACACAGTAGATAGTTAACCATGTTTTTATTTTAATGAAGTGTTTTCAAGTTATTGAGTTTACTTCATTCACTAGATACATTGGGGTTTTTTTGTTGTTTGGTTGGTTTTTTCGTTACGTTGGTTTTTGTTTTTGTTTTTGGCCATGCCTGCAGCCAGGAACTGTTCCCAGGCCAGGAACTGAATTCGCACCACAGCAGTGACCTGAGCCATTACAGTGACGATGCCAGATCCTTAACTCACTGAGCCATCAGGGAACTCAGTTGTTATTATGATTTTTTACTCTTGCAGTGAAGGAGGGAAAATAGTGTTTGGGAAAAGGTGACTGTGATTGCATCTTCTCCCACTGGCCCTGCACTGGAGAAAGCTGGCGGTCCGGGATGACTCTGCCTGGTGATCAAGGCTTTCGACGCCTGATTAGAGCTTATGGTCTGCTTTCAAGATGGCAACGCCTATTTAGGAAACAGGATTTCTGGGCAACGTTCTCTACACCTTCTGCTTAGGTGAAGAGAAACAGAATGGATCTACAGTGGAACCCACTAGTTCCTTGAAGGGACTGCCTCCAAACCAGACTGAGATCTGAGGATAATTCTTATACACAGGCGTTGGCCTTATTTTTGTTCATACTCTCATGTAACGCTAATAAGCTCACCGTCTTTCGTTACAAAATCTTCAGAAGCACTAGCCCAGAGCAAGACTCGTGTTGGATAGTAGCCTATCTACTCCTATCCTAACAAAGATCAGAGCCTGAAAGGCCTTTCGGGAGGAAACCCTAGCCTTCTCTTTTGCTTTTCTTTGTTTAGCGCCACACCTACAGCATATGGACGTTTCCAGGATAGGGGCTGAATCTGAGCTGCAGCTGCCAGCCTACACCACAGCCACAACAAAGCGGGATCCAACACTGCATCTGTGACCTACACTGCAGCTCACAGTAACACCAGATCCCTAACCCACTGAAGGAGGCCAAGGATCAAACCAGCCTCCTCATGGATACTAGTCGGGTTCATTGTCCCTGAGCCACAAAGGGAACTCTCTGAGCTTTCTTAAAACAGATACTTTTAAGTCTGCTGAAAGAGATGAAGAAGGTACAGCAGCTGTTATGAGAACCCAGTCATCCTTCACAAAACTGTTGATAGGCAAGGGACCTCCAGGGTCAACGCTGAAGAAATTGTGTTAAGAATTGCACCTTGGGGTGGTCTTTGCTGAGTGTCAAATTTTCCCTCCTCTCTTCCCATCCATTTTATTTATCTGTGCAAGCTGTGCTGACAGGAGACACAGGGTGTTCGGACATGTAAGGAAGGAGAGGGTTTCCCAGATAAGAAAGTTATGACCTGAACGTAAGTGCAGACCACATACATTTCAACAAAGAGTACGAGAGTGGGAGAAATAACTAGGACACGCACTAAAGGTGAAAATCTGGAGAATCTCTCTCTCACGCTTCCAAAATCTTACATATCCAAAATCATCGCTGACCTTGGGTAATCTGCATGGGTGAAGCTGAAACAGTAGCTCCACAAAGGGCCCACCCATGTCACAGTGCTTTCCTGTTTTTTGTCCCTTCCCAAAACTGCTGTCTGGTGTATGGGCCATCCCTTTACTTCCTCCCGGTAACTCCTGGGTGGAAGTTGCCTCTGTGAGAGTTTCAGGATTCAGAGAGGGTCTGAAGAGCGGGCTTTGTAGTTTACCTTACCTGACAAAACTGCTGGCAAGAGAGAAGCACAAACTTTTCCTCGCACAGCTCTCCCATTTGAATGATAAAATCTTTGTTGGAGGGGGTGATGGACTCGATAGAAAACGCATAACCTGTTTCAGATGTAAAGAAGGTTGACGGCTTCAAAACTATCGCTTTACCTGACTTTCCTGGCAAATTTGATTTTCAAGAAAAACAGAGAGAAGAAAATATCCAGCTGTCCCGTTGGTGGTCACTTTTCTAAGCATAACCATCTCAATTACGCAGTGATACTCAACACAGAACGCCAACGGCTGTATCACAGAAGCCTCGCCTGGACATAAAAATGCCCCAGCTCTATTAGGGCAACTGTACTAGGAAACTTCCTAAAAGAAAGACATTTCTTTCTTTTCTTACCCTTTGCTTCTTTTTTACTTTTTTTTTTTTTTTTTAGGGCTGCACCCGCGGCATATGGAGGTTCCCAGGCTAGGGGTCTAACAGGAGCTGTAGCCACTGGCCTTAGCCACAGCCACAGCAATGCAGGATCCGAGCCGCGTCTGCGACCTACACTACAGCTCACAGCAAAGCTGGATCCTCGACCCACTGAGCAAGAACAGGGATTGAACCTGCATCCTCATGGTTCCTAGCTGAATTAGTTTCTGCTGCGCCACTATGGGAACTCCTGTTTTCTTTCTTATTACTCGAGAGTAATTGCTGCAAAGTGGGAAGAGTTTTACACATGGTCTGGCACTTTGAGTGATGGGTCGTTGATAAATGATTGAAGTCCTTTGAGTCTCTATCTTTATTTTCATTTTTTTCGGCCAGGCCTGTGGCATGCAGACACGCCCTGGCCAGGGGCTGAACCCGTGCCACAGCTGTACCCAGAGCCACAGCAGTGACAATGCTGGATCCTTAACCAGCTGAGCCACTAGGGAATTCCAAGCCTCCATTTCTGCCTAAATGAGGTGCACGATAAAATCTACTTTATGGGAATATTGTGATGCTTAGGGACAAAATACACATTAAGCAGTTAGCTCATTATTTAGCATTTGGCAACTGGTATCTACTATTATTTCATAAACTTTTTTTTTACCTGCACATCATAAATAACACCACCATACAGTAAAAGTAATGTGGGGAGTTCCCGTCATGGCGCAGTGGAAATGAATCTGACTAGGAACCATGAGGTTGCGGGTTTGATCCCTGGCCTTGCTCAGTGGCTAAGGATCCGGTGTTGCTGTGAGCTGTGGTGTAGGTCGCAAATGCAGCTCGGATCTGGCATTGCTGTGGCTGTGGCGCAGACTGGCAGCTATAGCTCTGATTCGACCCCTAGCCTGGGAACCTCCATATGCCAAGACTGTGGCCCTAAAAAGCAAAAAAAAAAAAAAAAAAAAAAAAGGAAAAAATAAAGAAATTGGTATAATTGGTATATATATATATATATATATATATATGTATATATATGTGTGCATATATATATGTGTGTATATATATATGTGTATATAAACATATATGTATGTATTAAAAAAACGTCTCCCTTTTGTGTTTCTCAGGATGGGACTTCACTGTAGGCCAGCAGCTAATACCACGTGGCGGTTGAGGACGAGAAACCTCTGTACTTACTTTCTGTGAGTCACGGCAGAGAGAATTCCAAGCATCTATATTTATCAAGAGTAGAATAAACTTTCTTTTCTAAATATATGCCTGACCACTTCCCATTAACCAAATTCCCAAAAAGGATTTCTGCTGGGAAAGCAGAACACAAACAATTGTGTTCATGTAAAAAGCAGCCAGTTTCCCTGTCACTCTCAAACTTAGAGGTGACACAAAGCTTAGAAAGTAAAACTACCATATTTGATGATAGAATAAAGATTTAAAAGACCTTGATATGTTGGGATTACAACAAAATCAGCAAGATTAAATTAGGAAAGAAATATAAAGTCTGACATTTAGGTTTTTAAAAATCAACAGCACATGGTTGGAATTAGGCCGAACTCGATGAATGTCAAGTCATCTAAAATAAGCAGAGATCTTCAATTGTTCAAAAACCTAATACATAAGTTACTTGACAGTCACACTTTGCTTATACCTTGAAAACAGTACTTATATAACATGACGATGTATTAAGAGAATGTTGGTAGTTTGTGTTAGATGTGGGCTTCTTAAAACAAAGACTGCCTTACTCACCTTTCTTTCCCAGCCCCAAGAATGACTCCTGGCTTACAGTATTCTGATCCAAGAACTCATTGTATCTAATACAATATTTGATCATAATTAAGGTTATGGGACACACAAAGTGAGGAATGTCTTATTGGTTGCAGGGCTTAAGCTACATCTGTAGGCTTACATTCACATCGGGGTACAATGGAGCGTGTCCACTGGACTGTGATCACAGAAGCTGAAAAGCCTTAAACCAACATCATATAAAAATTATCACATGATATGGAGTGTTTCTAGTCTTGGGAAAAGGAAGCTTTGAGAAAAATGATAGCTGTGTTCAAACGCATAAAGAGTTTTCATATAGAAAAACAACTAGATGTAGTTCCAGGAGAAAGAGCCAAGATCAATGGATGAAAATACAGAAGATTTCAACTCAGCGTGAATAATCCAAAAGCCAATGGTTGCCTCGAAAACAATGAGATTCCCATCACTGGTAGTATTCAAGCTGAATCTGGATCACCATCTTTCCAGAAACGGGAAGTTGAAATCAAGGGGTCTTATGGTTCAACCCAGCTTTGAGCCGTTGATACTAAGTTTATTCCACTTGCCAGTAGTAACAAATATCCTTCTGAAACAATTTTATCTTAGAGGGAAGCATTGTAAATTCTCAGGCCATTATTTTTAGATTTTTCTTCCATGTGAACTCTGCTCTCTTGACCTAACCATACCATTCCACTGAGCAATTTCTTGCTTGGGGTTTCAATGTTGACTTTAGGAAATGTGGTGTAATCTGGGTGGATTTCTAGGTAGTGTAAGAAGCTAATATGCCATCCTGCTCACGATTTCCCAAGATACTCGGTGTCACACTGCTATTCCTAGCCTGCCAAGAGGCCCGGGGTTCTGTGAATTCATGCTCTGTCTGTAGCTAAGCTTCTTTGTCACAGATTATAACTTCTAATAAGGAAAACAATGTCCTTTTGGCACTAGTTAGCGTGTTCTTGCTCGAGCACAGACTATCCATTCATTTGTTCAACATTTAATAACATTTATTGGATCTAAGTGCATGTGTTCTAAGGATAGAGTGCCAAATAAGATATCCCCGCCTCCAGGAACTTCCAGCTCAGTAGAGGAAACAGACATAAAACCAAACCATTACAACATAGGATAATATCCACTATAACAGTGTTTGTACAAGACCCAGTGCTAGAGAACAGAGCCACTGATACCAATTCTGGGTAGATTCAAAACAATTCCATAGAGAAAACTTTAAAATGTTTTAAAGGGCAAGTTGTATATATACGACACATATATAAGATATATACACACACACACACGCACACACACACACATATGACTTGTCCTTTAAGACATTTTTTTTTTTCAGGTAGAAAAGGTCATTTCAGCAAAGAGAACAGGAAATATTTCATGGGGGATTATTGTCAGAGAATCCACATTGGGTGTTCAGAGAACACCCATGGACCTTACCTGGATCCATTGTAAAGTACCGTCATCTGAAGAGGTACTTGAGAGATGGGCAGGGGATGGATCACATGGGGGACTGATTGAAGGTAAAAAATAAAAGACAGGAAAACGACTTCTGAGGCAATTGCAACTGTCCACATGAGGGAAGGACCAGCAGGGAGGTTTGAAAGGAGCAGAGGGAATAGAAAGAAAACATTTTAAAAATGTTTAAAAGAGAAAATTCACAGGACTTAACGGAACACTTAGCAGGTGCCGTGCTAGCACCGAACAATTAAAGGTGATTACACACGACTCTTTGCTTTCAAGAAACTAAGAAGTTCTTGGTAGAGTTATAAGCTTTAGTATTAGAGAGTCCTCCATCGAATTTTTACTTTTCTCCTCAGGATCCCTCTGCCTTTTTAGTCTTCTAATCTGTTGCTTTGAGAGCTGTGTTCACTACCCCCATCTGGAAAATCACATAACACTGTCATGGCTGCCTGCCTACAGTAACCTTCTCTAAGACCCTCTCCCCCCAAAGGAAAAGTAATTTTGGGGGGGATCATGACCGCAGCAGTGACAATGCCAGATCCTTAACCCACTGCACCACAAGAGAACTCCAAAGGAAAAGTAATTCTTAAAGGATGGAATAAAACTTAACAGAGGCAATGGAATAAGAGGCAGAGGCCATAGGAAGTACTAAATAAAACATGTGCAAAAGATTAATACAGCACCCTTTGTTTAAAAAAAGACAGCATTTTTAATAAGGGACAAACATTTAAAAAACATATATTAATAATGTATCTTTGTTTCTTTTAATATGCTGGTCTTATCAAAATAATTATTTATGTAAATTTAAGGATATGCCCCAGAACACTGATTTTTGGACTTTCCAGACTACTTTTATTTTTCAGACTACTTTATCGGTATTGTCCAGAAGAAAAAAAGAAAGAACAAAACTCATAGAAAAGAATGAAGAGAGGGTATTTTCACTGTAAGCTTCTTTGCTATAAATATCTTTGCTGCAGACATTTTTGCCACATAACTAATCGGTTGTAAGGCGATTTTACCATAAAAGATAAAGTAACTGGTTGACAGTTTGGTTTGACATACACAATACAAAAATTATTACAGATGACAAAGATTTTTTCCAAGAACTGGTTTCTTATTTTGAAACACACTACATTGGAAGAGAGAGGTCAATGGCCTCAAAGGTGCAGAGCTGAACCCACATTTCCAAAAAAACTTTGTAACATTTATTAACAGACACATTACCAAGAATATATGCCAAGAACATTCAACAGTGTAGAGGTTTTCATAATACAGTACAAAGCTTAGTTATAAGCACGCACCCTTATATTTAGAAACTAATACCCCCCCTTGCTTTTTTTTTTTTTTAGGGCCCAAATGCTGCATATGGAAGTTCCCAGGATAGGGGTCGAATCAGAGCTATAGCTGCCAGTCTACGCCACAGCAACTCGGGATCTGAGCCTCGTCTTCCAACTACACCACAGCTCACGGCAACGCCAGATCCTTAACCCACTGAGTGAGACCAGGGATCCAACTCTCATCCTCATGGATCCTAGTCGGGTTTGTTAACCGCTGAGCTACAAAGGCAACTCCGGGAAACCGATACCTCTCTTAATGAAGACAGAAACTTCAAAAAGAAAAAAATGCAATGCTGAACACAAATTGACAAGCAAAAACAAAAAAAAAGAAGTATAAAGAATTGGAAGACAAACGCTTAGGTAAATCCACAAAACAAAGTCAGTTATTTGCACAATGTCACCATGAATCTGCACATATTTTAAATATATTAAAATATTTTGTATAAAGTCTTTTTATTTTGATACTTATTTCTCATGTTTCAGCATGTCCTTTTCAATGTCCCTTTCCTATTTTTGTTATTTTACCTTTTATGGCAAAACTGCCTTATGGCCAGTAAGTTATGCACCAAACACATTTGTGGCAAAACACTTGCAGCAAAGGTGTCTGTAACAATCAACTATAATGGAAAAAATAAAAATCGTAAAATAAAAAAGATGTCTATAACAAAGAGGTTTAGAATAAAAACACCTAGAACCAATAGATGATATTAAAATTAGGGTATATTTGATTTCTAAAACATAGGATTACTGTATTTATATATCAGTTGGGGATACAACTGCAATATAAATAAAATACATTATTAAGTATTTTACACATGCTGCTCTTCCTATTTTATATATTCCTTCTATTACTGTAATGAGTGTCTTGTTTCCTCAAATAAATTTATCAAAGTGGCTATATTAATTTGTTAAGAACATCCATAACGTTTTCTCAGATCAGTCCCTCAGTCATGAATTTTACAGCTGTTTGGAAAACTTTTTGGTTAACATTTATTACCCAGAAAAATTTTACTTCCTTATAAAAGTAAGATTCTATGAATTTTAAGAATAGTAGGTCAATATTACCCCCAATACTGCCCATCTTTGACCACCATGCTCATCCACATTCGCCCCTGGGATGGTTTTGAACCAATACCACATCATCTGATTGCGCATCCATGAATGCAGAGGAAATGGAAAAGGAAGCAAACTGACTAGACACATACTTGTCAAGCTCTTGGCATTTTGTCTTTCTGATTTTGAGTTGTTGTATGGTAGCGGGGTCTAAACTCATGTCCAAAATACTCATTTTCATCCCATTATTTAGTCCCAATCAACTGGAGAAATAGATTCTAATCCAGAAAAATAAGCGTCTCTAGTGCCATCATTTCTTAAAATGGCAGAGATAGCTCCCTAAAAAAAAAAAAAAAGAAGAAGAAGAAGCAACAGCAGTAAAGAAGAAATATTATTTGTGTTGGTTTCAAATGAAAGAGCTCAGAATGTTTACTTGTGCTGGATTTATACCCAAATGTTTGTTACCTTCACTAATTAGAAGCTTAAGTCTGTATTTAAAGATCTCCCCAACTGCAAATGTACCCTAGGAGCTGAAGCAGAGAGATTTTTAAACTCTAATTATTTTTAAATGATTTTTACCAGATGCCATGTAGCTCTGTCTGGTGCCTGGTGCCTAGGAACTCCCTATGAAGCCAGGTTAGCTGTACTCACCCAGACCACTCTCCATGGGTTGACCGCAAAATCCACCCTCTGATTAACAGGAAGGCAGAACATTTGTGGTACGTAATCTGACACACTGATGCTCGCAGTGATGACTTCTGTGCATTGAGAACTCAGCCATAAGAAAGTCAACTGCCCTTCTCTTACTAGCTCTCTCCTCCGTGAAACCATTCTCTTTATGTTGAAAGAAGTATATGATATATTCCGGGGATAAACGAATTTGTATCTAATGTGAGATTGGCTCTGTCCTCTGCCCAGACCGCTCTTTAAACCTGGCAGGTGAAAATTCTTCCTTTGTGATGGTGGGAGGGAAAAAAATGAAGCAGGATGGAGGGCAAAAACAGGGCTGTGATATCGCCGGCCTGGAAGCCATGAAGAATGAGAGTCAGTCTCCGGTTTCCAGTGCTACCCCGCTGAATCTCTCCAGAGAGGGCTGAAGACCTGGGGCCACCTGCCCACTACCCGCTAGTGCTATCCTGGGAGTCACCGTGAGCCACAAAACCCAGCGTATCTGTATTCAAATGTCAGAGGACAATCACCATCAGATAAAGTCAACTTCATCTTTCTTTCTTAGATTGGAAAAACATTTGAAGGAGGAAGTAAACCACTCCATAAGATGACCCTACATTTTACTCGAATCAAAGAGGTTTATGGATTCCCTTCATTATGATATGGGGGATGATAGAGGAGTTACTAGTTAGTTGATATATGAGTTGTTTTGGTTCTAGAAACACCTAAGTAATAAATTATCTGAACTGCTTCCAAAGACCCCTCCTAGGATATTTTTCAATCCTCCTAGAATCACTTGACATTATACCATTACGTTATAATGGGAAGTGTTGTACAATCTTATAAATATTTTAATACATGTATTCTGGGAGTGCTCTTAAAGATATTTTCCGAATCACAGAAGATCTTCTCTAAATACTTCTTAGATTTTAATGTGCAAAAAAAAAAAAAAATCCACTGGGGACCCTGTGAAAGTGCATACTCTGTTTTAGTAGGTCTGAGTGGAAGCTGAGATACCGCATTTATAGCAAGTTCCCAATGACCCCCGGGTTGCTGGTCTGTGGACTACACTTTGTGTAGCAAGCTTTGTTGATGTCCCAGAGTATAACTTTACTCTCAGAAATGCTGTGATTGCTGGGAAAATGGTTTGTTTTCACAATGCAGTACTGCAAAATTGCTTTGGGTTGGAGCATATGAAAATACCAAATATTTGATCATTTTTAACATACACTCTGCAATTTCTTATAATGCAGAGTAATGGCATTGTATACTAATGAAATTGTCTTCTCTTTGAATTGATAGCTAGGGTGCTTGTAACCAAAATTCTGGGCCCCTTTAGCAAAGTACAGGGAACCTTTTACAAGAAATGTATTTCAGGCACTAACGCCCCCTCCCTTTATAAATAAGGAATCTCTAAGTTACAAGGAACAGAAACCCACATTGGCTCTTCAGGAAAAAAAAAATACAGACAAACATATTTTGGAATTTCTGATTTAGACCTTTTCCTGCTGATCTGGGGCGGGGGGAGGGGGAGACAAGGGCTCAAATAATAACATTAGGCCTGAACTTAACATACCCTCTTTCTCTCAATTCTGTGTGCTTCTGTATTTCATTCTTAGCCTTTTCTCCCACAAAGATGGCTCCTTGTAGCTTCAAGATTATAGGTTTTCTTCTTAGCTGTTCCAGTGGATGGAATTTTTCCATCCAGGAATCGAATTTCACTGGGCTTGCTTTGACCAGAGAAATGGGAAACGCTGGCTGGCTACGCTTGGCTCTCTCACACCCCGTCCGGATCCAGGTCAACTCTGTCAAACCCACGTCCACCAAGAGTTAGCAAAGGGTTATTCTTCAGGAGAAATTTGGGGGGCTCCTACTGGCAAAGGAAGACTGTTCAGAGTCCCTCCTTACGAAGCCTATCCTCTAGGGAACACCCACCCCCACCGCAGTGGGGACAGGTGAGCACAAGTGATATGGGCCGTTCCTATGTGGGAGTTTTCAGAATTCGGCATGTTCTGCTCTGCTCTCTCATCCCAGAGAGGAGTAGCTGCAGCAGTCTGGGTCCTGGAGTGAAGATGACAGAGAATGGGGTCAGAGCTCATCATATGAACACGCAATGTGAGCCACAGATAAGCCTTTGCTGGAAGTCACTGAATACGGGGTTTTGTAACCGAAGCAATTCTTAGCTTAAACTCACCGATAAAATAGGCAACAGCAACAGATGTTCACAATATCGAACATCTCATTCCAACATGCACATTGAGTCTTCTTTTCAAACACACACGTTCAAAAATGCCCACTCCAAATTTAACGCACGTGTTAAGTATATGTCTAAAATCCACTCGCTTCCTCCCCAACGAAGGGAGTCATACAATCTTGTCCTCTGAACAAGGAACGAACTGCCTCCAGATCCAGGGTCAGGATCTTCGGGTGAAAGGAATTTCTCTAGGTCAAGTCCAGATTAGCTTTTGCTGGTGGACCAACCTATGGTTAAATGATATATTTAAACATATGTCAATTAGGAGTTCTTGTCGTGGCTCAGCAGTTAACAAACCCAGTTAGCATCCATGAGGATGAGAGTTTGATCCCTGGCCTCGCTCAGTGGGTTAAGGATCCGGTGTTGCCGAGAACTGTAGGTCGCAGACATGGCTCAGATCCTGCATTGCTGTGGCTATGGTGTAGGCTGGCGGCTTCAGCTCCAATTGGACCCATAACCTGGGAACGTCCATATGCCGCACGTGAGGTCCTAAAAAGACAATCAATCAATCAATTAATCAATAAATGTCAATTATATATTTAACTGTCCCCAGTATACACAGTATACAGTGCTGGAAACAAAAAAAAGTGTAACTACAAAACAAAACTAATTCCTCCTCCTCTTTTGAAAAGGAGCCAAAAGAAAACAATAGAATAGTAACGGGTCCAGAGCAAGTAATCACTGGAGCCCTCCGAGCAGAGAGAGCTTCCTAGCCAACGTGTCTTTTCCAACGATCTCTGTGAGGATCTTCTTTATTTATTTACCTTGTCATATCTGAGACGGCTTCAGATGGCCTTCTCCAACAGGGGCTGCCTCCTTTTAACTAGCATTGGGCTCCTCTGGGCCTCTCGCAGGATATTAAAACATAAGCCTCAGGTGAGGAGTCCAGCCAAGGTTACCTGTCCCTTGTCCTAAGCCTTCATCTTAACCTTGGCTTTTTTCAGTAAAGACTTTTACCAGGAGGTGCTTGGGTGGGCCTGAAATATCTGCCTTTCCTTCCCATCTTATCTTCCACTCTATTTTTTAATCCTTTTTTTAATGATTTTTATTTTTTCCATTATAGTTGGTTTACAGTGTTCTGTCAATTTTCTACTACACAGGAGTTCCCGTCATGGTTCAGCGGTAACGAACCCAACTAGGATCCATGAGCACACGGGTTCCATCACTGGCCTTGCTCAGTGGGTTAAAGGATCCAGCGTTGCTGTGAGCTCTGGTATAGGTCACAGACCCGGCTCAGATCCCACGTTGCTGTGGCTGTGGTGTAGGCTGATGGCTATAGCTCCAATTCGACCCCTAGCCTGGGAACTTCATATAGAAGTACTTTTTAGGGCTGGTATGGCTCTAAAAAGACAAAAAAAAAATGTTTTTCTTCTACTGTACAGCAAAGTGACTCAGTCATACACACACACACACACACACACACATATTCTTTTTCTCACATTATCCTCCATCATGTCCCATCACAAGTGACTAAATATAGTTCCCTGTGCTATACAGCAGGATCTCATTGCTTATCCACTCCTATTTTTTTTATCTTATTGCTCTGGGGACACTGTCCTAGCTCAGGCCATGAGCCTAGCTATATTCCCTCCAAGATTTCAGTCTCTCAGTGATCACAAATTTCTAGCCACAGTCCAGAAACAAAACGAAACAAAACAAAAACAGGTTTACTTTTTCCTTTTGCTTTTTTTTAAATGCCTTTACATGTTCCAGTTTTTAATGGGAAGTAAAACTTGTCTCTTTTTACAGAACCTTTGAGAATTAGTCAACGTATGCCAATATTCTGTTGTTATTAATCTTTACCCAGGAAATATGTGGACTGATTCCCAAGGCAAACAGTTAACCAGTCACTGTGTTGCTATATCACAGGATTTCCCAGCTGCCCAGCCAGGCAGAGGGCTTTCATTATATTTCATGCCATCTGAGTTCAGCTGGTGACACTGTTCAGATTCTGTGATTTGCAATATCCTACTTCTAGGAAACTTTTTAAAATCAGGTTAGGGTTCCTCGGGTGAAAACCAGGAAAACCTGCTCTGACTCATTTAAGCAAAAAAAAAAAAAAAATCTTTTTTGAAAAGGTCTAGAAATTGAGAAAAATTCAAACAACCAGACTTTGGATTGGATGAGATCCAGGAAGTTCCAGAAATACAAGCAGCAGAAAAGGAGCTGTAGCCACCGGCCTATGCCAGAGCCACAGCAACGCAGGATCTGAGCCACGTCAGCGACCTATACCACAGCTCACGGTAATGCCGGATCCTTGAACCTGCAACCTCATGGTTCCTAGTCGGATTCGTTTCCGCTGAGCCACGACGGGAATTCCGATTTTATCCTACTTTAAAGTAGGCTTCCCCCACCCCCAACTCCAGGCATATGGCAGTTCCCAGGCCAGAGATCAAATCCAAGCCACAGCTGCAGCAAGGTCAGATCCTTAACCCCCTTTACCATATCGGGAACTCCTTTATATGGCTTTTTAAGCCTTTCTTAATAATCTCTTTTTTTTTTTTTTTTGGTCTTTTTAGGGCCATACCTGCGGCATGTGGAAGTTCCCAGGCTAAGAGGTGAGTGGGAGCCACAGCTGCCCACCTACACCACAGCCAAAGCAACTTGGGATCCAAGCTGCATCTGCAACCCACACCACAGCTCACTGCAACGCTGGATCTGTAACCCACTTAGTGAGGCCAGGGATGGAACCCTCTTCCTCATGGATACCAGATTCATTACCTCTGAGCCACGACAAGAGCTCCTTAAGGCCTTTTTTATTCCCATGTTTGAGAACAAGATTTAGAATAAAAAATAATCTCTAACATGTGTATCTAATAAAGAGAAGTCACTTCTTGCTTGAGATTAGAGATGCTCATAGTCTCTCATCTGAATCTAAAAGGACACAGACGGATGTGTTATCTCTAGTCTGGTTTGTCTCAGGGCTCTCCTCATCCCCCACTGTTCTTACTCTTCCTCCTCCCCTGAACCTGCCCTCCAACTGCTGTCTTCCTTCATCTTCTAAGTTGGTTTAAGAGCACCAGCAACCCTCCCAAAAACCTTCGGAAGAAACTCTGCAGTAATTTAAATTCCTCTCATCAATATCAACCTTGTCTCCGCCACCCTGCCCCCGAAATTCATCCAATGCTGATTCTACCTCCAAACTACCTTTGAAGACTTTGCCTTCCTTTTGTGATCCTACTACCATTTTCCTAGTCTGGGGACCCTGCGTTTTTTCTTTAGAATCATTTCTTACTCGTTTTGAAATCTTTCCCAATCACTTGAACAGGACCTAGCACATGATACATATGAGTTGAAGAGGTAGGTAAATAAATCTGTGTATGAGTTTGTAGACTCCGTAAGATCAGTGATTCTGTCTGTCTTGCTCATTGTTATGCTTACACGTCCTCACACAGTGCCTGACACGTAGCATGCCTGCAATAAGTATTTGAGAATATCTGAGAATGAACAAATATGTAACGAATTAGTTTCACAGGTTTTCAGAGCATTTGCAAGATCCCATGGTGTCTACATGGAGCCTCTCATTAGTCTGGATATGAATTTGGGTGGTCAAAAGGAAGTTATTGCAGACTCTTATCAAAATGAAAATATCTTTTCTGTTAGTAAAGGGACCTGTGTGTACACACATTTGGGAGAGAAAGGTAGATGGAGAAATTACCCTCAAGAAAAAGCGCTGATTGGAAGTCTCATTGGTTGCCTTTTTTTCTGTGTTTTCCGGAGCTTTTACCTGGAACACATGGGATATTGTTGCAAACGGAATTCCGTGGGAAGACGGATACAGACAGAGGTGAGACCATAACCTAATCACAGAGGGAGAACCGTGGTGACAGATACTTCCTGCCTTTGGCTTTACTTCTCCGTGGGGCTTCTATTCCACATACTCCCGGCAATTAGCAGTCCGGCAAATCCATCATTAAGTTTTAGCGAAGACGTAGGAACATTCAGTACTAAGTATATTCGATCGTTATCCTTTAGGCTGAATCTCCTCTGAGTTAATTAAATTCAAATAAGTATCTTTCCATTCCCTGGGACTTGAGAGGAGAAGCCCAACGCACTTGAGAAGTCACAAAACAGCCATTAGATGTTAATAACTAAGAACAGTTCCAACCTCCACTGGTTTCGAATGAGAGGACCAGAAGCATAAAGCTCCACAGGGCATTACTAACTTCCTGAGGCACTCAGCTGCTGAAAATGAATTCTTCAAAAAATAGTTTCCTTTTCCAAAATTTAGCTGGATCAGATATTTTTAGTTTAAAGGTCCTAATGAGACTTCGCAGGAACATGCACAGCAAGGGGGACTCCTGCACAATAAATCACTGGAGGTGTGCCACCATACGCCTGGAAATCTGAATAAATAACTCTGTTGATTTATAGCGGGTGTTTTTTTCACTTAGTCATAGCCCACCAAAGCACACATGAAACAGTGTACTCCATGAGACTCAGAACCATTTCTGTCGTGTTCACTGCTATCTAAACATTACCTAGCAGAGCCTGGCAGATAGTAGTTGCTCAACAAAATTTTCTGAGTGGACAAACCCAAGTCCCATCTAAATATATTGCAATCTTCTCTAGTCAATAAACAGAGTTTGTCTTCAGACAGAAGGAATAGAACAAAACAAAAAAACTATTTTAAAGTGAAAATGCTTTTGCTTGGTAAATTCTTTGATGGGGTAGAAAAAAATAAACTAGAAGCTTCAGGAATGAAGGTAAGGTCTTTTGCATAAAGCATTGCTCTTTGAAGATAGGTTGCTTTTCATTTACAAGGTATTTTCACATGTGTTTCTCAATGATTATGTCTATTGCATCTGTCTATTCTTAGCCTGTAGCCCAGTGCTTATAAGTCTGAGCTTAATAAATTTACAGCGAATTAACATTTACTTTGGTCAAATGGACCAAAAATAGTCATATTTCACAGGGTATATGCTCAGAATTTACTTCTAACTGTACAAATGTGCTTCTTCCGAGTCAGCCTGTCCTTATTTTATTTCCTCTTCATGACCAAAGGTTCTATTGAAAAGAGACTGGATGAACATAATGGCAAAATGAATAGATGTAATGTTTGGCAGTTTTTCCATCTCCAAAGTGAGAGTTATAACAGCACCTAATCACAGAGTTATTTTACAGGCTAAATGATTTCATATACGTAAAGTAAACAGAACATTAGCTGGCACTTAAGCTTTTAACAAATGCAATCTTTTTGGTTGTTGTTGTTTCCTTTTAGGCTACACTCACGGGGTTGAATCTGAGCTGCAGCTGTGACCTACACCAGATCCTTTAACTCGCTGTGCCAAGGCAAGGAATGAACCCTTGCCTCTGCAGTAACTCGAGCAGCTGCGGTCTGATTCCTAAGCGAGTGGGCCACAGTGGGAACTCCATGACGTACTATTATATTTGTTGCCGCTGCTGTTATGAGTCATAGCCCCAGTTCCTCATATATCTGAAGACTGTAGTTGGCTAAAAGGAAATCAATCCTAACTAACTGCTGTAGAAAATGAAACAGAACGCTCAGTCTATTTTTTTATTTTTTTAACCCGTAACACTAGAGTGTTTTTTACAGAGACAATTTTCCCTTCTAAAGGAAGAGACAGACTCTTAACACTGAACATTGAAATTTATGATTGAGCAGAATGGTACAGAAACACCAGAGCAGGTTAGCTCCTGGCAGACTTTTAGAGCCTGTGGTGTACTATGTCCCTGATAAATGCATCAAGGCGGACATTCAGCCTCTACCCAGGGGTAGTTCAGTTCTGTTCTGCTGCGATGGCCTCTCTTCCCTCTCCCGTTCTTTCCTCCTCTGCATTCACTGTCTCTTCTAGTCTTCATCCTATTCCACAGGCAAACTCTGTTTCTTCTTTGGCGAGGTGTGACTGTGAAGACGGGTTGAGTTCCCCCCGTAGGCAAATATCCACAATATTTATTTGGTGATCCTTCAGTTTTCTCTGGATAATTAACTGGTAATGCACAGAAGTAGAAGGGGATTTTCCACAGTAGAGTGGTGCTCAAGATAGTATTGGGAGGTCTGGGGGTTCTCTGTAAGAGTCTTTTTCTATTGTGTGTTTTAATTTGATAAAATGTTTTAAAAATTTATGTATTTTCTGACATCTGGGCGACCATCTTAGGATTGTGTATTGCTATGAAATTTCAGTACTCACCACAGGTATTGTCGTATGTTATCACTGTAGTGCTAAATGATCATCTATAACATCAAAATTAATTTGTATTATATTCCCTCAACTGGGATCAGCAGAACATGAATAGATCTGGAGGAGACTGGCAACGAGAAATAGGAGATTCAACAACAACAAAAAAAAAACTTTTTTTTTTTTGAGTTGCTGGTAGGCTATGAAGGGGAGGAAATGATGCAGGTGAGTTTGGAAATAACTAGTTTGAGTTGCTTTGCTTAAATGTGAAAGAACCTGCCCTCCTCTCCAGCTATGGTCCTTTCCTCGCATGTCACTCACTTTTCAATTCACTCCATTTCAGTTTAAAGGCCCCAAATCCGCAATTAATCTGCTTTCTCAAACACCAGCAAAATATTGAAATCACTAAAACCAGTGTTCTCTTTTCAAGCCTCAACCCACTGGCTCTTTTGCAAAAAAAAATTGAAGTTAAGCATCGATCTATAGCTAAGGCAGCCATATAATTTATTGTCCAAACAGAGATATTTCTGACTGTGCAAGGGCCACTATTAATAATTCTGAACAAACCAGAACGTTTGGTCTCCAGAGAGTTTGTGCCAGGTCTGGAAACCGTCCCAGAACCAGCAAGTATATCCTGAGAAATGGTAAGGCCACCCAAAGTTTATCTTGAATAATAGTGGACTATGGAGCCTGATATTTCAAGGACAGCAAAATTTTTCCAGTCTCCATCAGCACTGGGCTGTGGAAATGGGGGAGTGGGGAGCAGGTTTTCCTAGGAAGGTCAGAAGAACAAATGGGGGTGCGGGTGGGGAGGGCAGCATGGCGGCTTCCAGGCATCCAGGCTAAAGTTAGTTAGTGGGTGAAGCTTAAAATACCAAAGACAAATAACCTAACCTCCAATTTTGCCCAGAGTTAACCCTAGGAAATAAAATTGCTCATGTGAAGACACGCATGGCTCCTGCATTCATAAATTGCTGAAATGACACAGATGCGTTAGAGTTCTAAAGGGGAAGGAAGAGACTCTAGACTCAGGCTCCCTTTTTTTAGAAAAAGAACTACAAAGTAAATGAGGAAAAAACAGACAACAACAAGGTGATGAACGTCTCTTGATTTCTGAGACCAAAAGGCAGGTTTAGCACGAAGCTAAAATGAGTTCATAAATATTTTTGTTTCTTATTTTCACAATATCACCCTGTGAAAAAGATAAATATCTGCCTTATAACAGTATTTTTTAAATCAAAAGGGTGTATCTTTCAGCTTTTAAAAGCTTGTGTATAGAACTTAAGGATTAAAAACAACCATTGCTGGATTTGTACTACGATATGTTTACCCCCAAAGTTTTATTTTTCCTAAAGTTGGACCATCAGGAAGATGTTTGTCATACCTTTCCAATTTGCAGTTTTTAAAGATCAGACTTCTGCAGAGAATATTGATATCATAAGCGTTTCTAAAGTTATAGACCATCTGTAGAGGGTTTCTCACTGGGCCCAAGAGCCACTTCATTATCATTAAAAAAAAAAAAAGCAATGTTAACTTTAGACTTTGAAAAAGTGCATTTTGCCAAAATACTGATAATTCTGACATATTTGGCTTTGTGCCTTTGATTTGTGATAGAAAAATAATTTCTTAAGACGTAATAGTGGTTTATATGTAATTGTTTTTCTACAACTACAGAGCCCCCAATTATATTTTCTATTTTAGCAACAGACAAAATGTTAAGTCATTCTTTGAAATCTGCTCAGTCACATCATAACACCCCCACCTGGAATTTACAATCCTATTTAACCTTTAAAAAGTGCCATTGATATTTTCTGAGCTACAAAGAAGTTGGCTTCTCTTTCTGTTCAATGAAGGAAATAAAATTAAAAAAAAAAAAAACATATCAAGCAAGGACCAAAAACTGAGTGAGAGGATAGAGAAAAGGCCCTAAATTTACTACTGGTTCTGTGTGATGGAATTTTACAATGGCCAGAGAGGGAAAAATGCAAAGTCCCATTAAGAAGCAAGTTTAAATATGTATTATGAATCTCCTAGGTTGGCTGTTTCATAATCTTAATTATGGAAGGATAGCATATAAAGAGCCTAAGCCTTTAATTAGAGTAAGTTATATGGTAGTTTGGGCATCAGGGGAAAAAAAAATTCTGCTGGTTGTGATAAAAACAACAACATCAAACATTAGATAAAGGTCTGTGGTTTATGGACATGCTTGAACAGTTAGGATTTTTTAATTAATTAATTTATTTTTTTAAACGCTCCAGCTTTGCTCTAAAATGAGTGGAAGTAGATAACCAATACAAAAAGCAAGCAGAGGGGCAAAGACTGATCCTTTTGCTGAGATGGGGTAAAGATAATATACCAGTGCTAACTGAGAGTGTTAACTGGGCAAGCCAAAATCATCTTTTGGATAAGCCTAAGTCTATTAACTATCCCTAAATTGCTATGAAATCACATCTATTTTAAATAGGCAGGATTTGTGAATACCCAGTAAGTTTTATGCTAGGCCAGGTATCTGGAATCGCTGATGCCTGAAGAGTGAGAAAAAAATGAACTGTTTCTCTTTAATGATTAAGGAAAGCCAGGGCTGGATGAAAGAGTGATGGGAATAATTTCACATCCACTGCCAAAGATACAATGAATTTAAATTTATCTGTTTCACCTTATTCTATGTTATATCCATTTTTTTGGCAAATAATCTAATATAGTTAGCATTTGATATTTACCACTTTTAGTAAATAATATTTCACAGAAAAAGCTTAATTCAATGCATCACAAGAGAAAAGTTCCCAGATCCAGGTATTTCACCCTGGGGAAATCTAGCTGGTAGATCCACAGAGTCAGAACCCAAGATTCAGACTTGTTGAATAAACTGTAGTTATAGAGTCAGGAGAAGGAAAAAATGAGCCTCCACAACTCCAGTTCTGAGAATCCAAATCTAAAACTGATGGAGTCTGTTAAAGAGGTAGAGAAAACTGGCTTTAAGAAGTAAAACTTTCCGTTTCCTCTCATCACGGAGGAATAAGAGAATTCTGAATCAGTTTTCTATAGAATTAAAGTTTTGAAGATTGGCTATTATCAACAGTTTGTGTGTGTGTGTGTGTGCATCTATTATGTGCAGGTAAAACCAATTTTCTTTAGGCTCTTAGGATTCCATCTTAGGATATCACTGGTAGTTTTCCTTTTTGTCTCCTTTTACCACCATGTATCTCTAGCCCTGAAAGCTCAGACTGCTATGAAATTTCCAACACCTATATGTCCAAATGTCTCAAATAAGTTCACAAGTAATTTTTAGTTTCTTCTAATGAATGAAGCCATTTCTATGCAAGGAGAGGAGACAAGGCATCTCATGAATTCAGTTGGCAACTGAACTGGTGATGGGTCTGAGCAGACATCAGTGCCAAGAACAGGGTCACCCAACACTCTCAAGGCACTGGCTTAGGTGATGCATCTCAGATGACCACGTGCCTCCATCGTTGAAGGACCAGCATTCTGAACGTGCTGCATAAAATTGGACTGCTTCCTCCAGAGCTCTCAAGTCACTGAAGGCACTCGGTATTCCATGACAGACTGTCTTGTACCCTCCATATCTCTAAGATGCATTTGTGTGTACCTTTGTTTTGTTGGCTTTGTTTTATCTCTTTGAATTCCTCTGTCTGGGGGTTTTATGTTCGGTTAAGTCAGAGCACAATCTGACAGACCCTCAAAATTACTCATTCTCTTTCACAATGATGGTGTCATTCTGAGCCGTAGTTTTGCTTGTTGTAACCTCACTGTCCTTAGGAAGCATTAGTTGACAGATGTGCATGTGGACTTCTGTGCAGGGGGAGTCTTGGGGCCAGCATGCCTTTTGATCATGATTCCTCAAAAGCTAACAGCAGTGTTTTATGTGCAGGGGAAGAGACACATGCATAAGGTGTGAACTATGTCCTTGGAGAATGTTCAGTCTATGAACATAAGACACAGCAAATGATTATAGTACAAACCGAAAGGAATGCATGCCACTGCCACACAAGCAGCCACGAGAAGACCTGACAAAAATATGAACCAACAAATACTATTACCATGTGCCCTGGACGCGGACATGGTGATTGCTTTCAGGGGTCCACAAGGAAGAAATGTCGGCTCAGTCTGATCTAAGATACGGGTTTCTACCCTTATTCTCCTCCCTTTCCTCCCCTCCTCACTGGGGTCAGAGAACAGGCCGTTAACTGGGCTCCACTTCACTGACAGGAGTGGGACCTTCCCCTCAAGACAAGCTTACAGCGCTCCTGCGCTCCTTCTCTTTCCGCCCCCGAGCCTTCGTGCCGTGGGCTGACTTTAATTTCCTGCCCTTTGGATGCATAAGGGAGCTTGAGCCTTCGTCCACTGCATGGAAGGAGGTGCAGTGACATCTTTTCCCGATGACATTGCCCTTTTCTGCACTCACCTGAGCAGGGACTCTTTCAGTGGGGCCAGCTCAGCCAAGCAGCCCAAGCCCCCAGTGCCCACTTAGCACCCTTGGATGAGGAGGGAGTCTGGTCAGCCAGGCTGGAAGAGCTGCTTTCTATCCATGACATATAGGGAATGAATAGGAAGCTCTGCTTATGTAAACATTTGAACGATAAAAATAAGAACTCTGGACCAGTTTTGAATCTGTAAGCAAATTCTGAGACCTGCATTTCAAGAAAAAGGGCTTCTGAAGTTTTGACCCTTTTAAGTTCAGTGGCTTGTTAATCTCACCATGAAAAGAATGCATTAAATTAGAATGCCTGCATAAGGGGATGTTTGTGGAAGACTGTTACTCGAAAAAATATATATTTGTAGAAAAATGTAGCTTTAAAAGAAAAGCAATTCCATAAAGGAATGATAACGAAACTGAAAAAGACCTTAGACTTCAAGTAGCCTGTAAGAAACAATAATAATAATAATTTTATATTATTTTAGCATCAATGAATTCAAAGCAGATGGATTAGGTTCCTTAGAATGGCAAAAGTTGATTCTCCTTAAAACTCAATGAATTTTACAAAGAACAAGTGTTTCAGGTAAGGAGTCTTTTGTAAAATGTGTCTCCGTTTGGTAAACTGATCCTTGGCCTCCAGAATTGAAGAGCTTCATATTTTTATAAATGCTCACCCTGTCTTAAATCCAGGTGTATTAAGGTCTGCTTCAGGTATAAATTAATTTTAATTTTTAAAAAGTCATGCCTATCAGCTAAATAATGTCTTTCCTATCAGAACCTATAGCCAGACTTTAAGAAGTCAGTACATAAAAACGCCCATTCTCCCCAAGTTTATCTGCAGATTCGGTACACTGCCATTTTAAAAAAAGACAGATTTTTTTTCATATAATTTGACAAGCTGATTCTAAAACATATATACTACAGGACCAAGCAAGGTGAGAGCTTATTATCAGATATGTCGAACCTTATTGTAAAACAAAGGCAATTAAGATAGCATGAGATTTGTCTAGAGACAGACAAATAAGCCAAGGAAGTACAATGAAAGCTCCAGAAAATGAACCCACATGTACAGAAATTTGATAATTAATGACATGAGGCTTGGAGAAGAGACTGTTTACAAATGGTATTAGCACATTTAGTTATAGATACAAAATAATGAAAATTGTATGTTTCCTCACATCCTTTAGATGTGTAACTTTAAGGTGGATTAAAGAATTAAATATTTTAGGCAAAACTACAAGCTTTAAAAAGACAAGATAAGGAATATCTTAATTACCTCAGGAGAGGATATTTTTTTAATATACTAAAGAACTATTCATAAAAGAAAGATTTAGAAATCCACGGCATTACAATAAAGACCTTTCTGATCAGAAACCATTGAAAAGTGAATGGACAAGCCTGAAATATAAAGAACATGTTTGCGAAACCCCAAACCAGCAAAGGTTTGGTATGAAGGGCATACAAAGAATCCTTACAAATGAATTTAAAAATGATAAATAATGAAGCCATTGGCAAAAGATAGGAATAGGAGTTGCTCAGTAAAAGAAGCGCAAGGGACCCTTAACATTGGAAAACAAACTCATTAGCAATCAGAGAAAAGCAAATTAAAACTGCAGTATGGAGTTCCCCGTCGTGGCTCAGCAGTTAACGAACCCAACCAGCATCCATGACACACGGGTTGGATCCCTGGCCTTGCTGAGTGGGTTAGGGGTCTGGCGTTGCCCTGAGCTGTGGTGTAGGTTGCAGCCGAGGTTCGGATCCCGCGTTGCTGTGGCTGTGGTGTAGGCCGGCAGTTGTAGCTCTGATTAGACCCCTACCCTGGGAACCTCCACATGCCATGGGTGCTGCCCTAAGAAAAAAAAAAAAAAACTGTGTATGTTACAAAACCACAATACACGACAGCATTTCATATCCACCTGCGGGGCATGTATTACTAAAAAGCAGAGGCCATATCTGATTTAACTTTTTGCACCTTAGCTTTTCCATTCTGAAGACGAGAATAATTCTTTTCACCCATGTATTCTGTAGACTGCTTTGTTATTCTACGTTCTTTCAAATTCCAATACCCTATCTTTTCCATTACATCCTTTCTTCTCACCCTTATATCAGTTTCTAATGGATTTAGCAGGAAACAGACGTTTCTGTTCAACTAGTACCAACTCGTGAAAACCTAAAAGGCATGGAAATGGAAATGGAATTTTCAGGCCACCAGATGTCTTTATGCATAAACATAAATAATACTGTCACAAAATTGACCCCAGCCTACCTTTTAAATAGGAAAACACTCTCCTTTAATCCAATCTGAGTAATTAGGGATGATTCATTTGCTGCTAATTTGCTGAAAACCCAATTCAGAAAATGCAAACGATACATATATTAAGCCTTAAGTTAAGACATGACTTTCAACAGAAATCCCTTCATTCTGATACTCTTCTAAGGAAGGCTTTGGACTGTGTTTCTTAATCAGTATAATGAGCTTTTGGAATTTATGAAAACCAAGCCTCCCTTTAGCTCTAAAGTTTCAGCTCTGTGTTTTCACTATTAAGGATTGTTTACTTCTCTAAAGACAGACTGAAGAGCTCTTATGTTTCCAGCTCTCTTCCCCATCCCAGGCGCTTCTGTCAAACTCATGTTCTTTCCTTCGCCACTTCTTTCTTTCTGTCTCTTTTATTTCACTCTAGCTCTTATTGTCTCTCACACAATTGCTCTTTCATTCATTCATTCCATAATTTTTTTAAAAAGTTAAGCTTTTTAAAACATTTTTTAAGTTCTAATTTTTTAATTTTAATTTGATTTTAAAATTTTTTCATTTTCATATTTAACTTTTAACTTTGATTTTTAAATTTAATTTTTAATTTTAGTTTTTAATTTTTAAAAAGTTAAGTTCTACAAACTTTCTAAAAAATAATCCTCACAACACTAAAAACACACATTATACACAGTTACACGTTGAACAAAATAGGTATAACCCATGCTTCTATTGCTAAGCTTGATCTATTTTCGCGTACACAGTGATGTATGTGCATTTGTAATGAACACATGGTCAGTCTTCCTGCTGTCAGAAGTCAGCTCTCCTAAGTCTTCCAGGAATCTTTACATTTGAAGGCTCACAACCTGGGCAGTCAGCAGGAGACCAAACCTCCCCTCTACTCTACTTGCCCTTTGGCTCTGGCGCTCAGGAAGCCTCTGGGCAAGCGTTACCTCTCATCTGCCCTTCTGGAGAAGTTCACCGACTCTGCAAGATGCTGACTCCAGAGGCCGAGGAAGTCTGCTCTTTGCGGTGACAAAGGATGTCCAGGCTCCAGGTAGAGAGAATGCATCCCCATCTGGGCAGCTCTGCTTCTGTGCCCACCTCAGTCCCTCATGAAAAAGGGCGTGCCCAGGCTCTGGTCTTCTCTAGCGTATCCCAAGGCTCACTGACAGTTCAAGTGGCAAGTGTGGCCAGACCCCTTCCCACGAGGAAAGGAGAAGCCCCCACGCTACCCTAAGTTCTGTCCCCACTGAGAACTGCAAGTCCCTCCGCCCATGTTATCCACCTATGGTCCATCTCCCACGTCTTTTATCCTCCAAAGAGTCTGTGTATTCTTAACTTCAAATTTCAAATTCTCCCTCCTGGTCCCCCAAACTGCTCCTTCCCCCCCAACCCTTCTAGTTAAAAACAATGGCTTCTGACGTCTGTATTTATGAAAGTTACTGTGCTAGCCACACGTTTGCCCTGACATTCAGAAGGAAAAGGAAATTAGCTATCTAGCGGAGTTTTCACAGAGTGACTGCTCATGATGGACCACTGCTTGCGTCAGCTCTACTGCTGATAGCACGTGCCCAACGCTGTGTGACAGTTAGGTATAAATGACAAAATGTATCGCCTATAACGCATTTCCTTGTTAACATACCTCTGAGCTTGTTCACAGTACCTGGTCAGTTTTTCCCAGTGTAGAAAATATAAAGGAAGCCTAGCACCCCGGGACATGAGCACACCTAGGGCAAGCAGCTGAATCAACCTGGCATTGAGGGACAGATTTTTTTTGTTTTTTGCCTTTTTGCCTTTATGTAGAGCTGCACCCGCGGCATATGGAGGTTCCCAGGCTAGGGGTCTAACAGGAGCTGTAGCCGCCGGCCTTCGCCACAGCCACAGCAACGCGGGATCCGAGCCGCGTCTGCGACCTACACCACAGCTCACGGCAATGCCGGATCCTTAACCCACTGAGCAAGGCCAGGGATCGAACCCGCAACCTCATGGTTCTTAGTCAGATGCGTTAACCACTGAGCCACGAAGGGAACTCCGAGGGACAGATATTTTGATCATCAATATTTTCTACTGAAAGACTTGCAAGCAAAAGGGAAAATAAAGGGAAAAAAAAACTTCATCTATTGAGGTATGAGGAAGTCATGGTTTAACTTAAACTTTACTTACCAACGTAGCCTCTTCTATGGCCTTTCAGACATGCATTGTACATCTGCTTTGGCCACTGCTGAGGGGAACGCATTTGAAAGTCAAAATGGAGTAGCCATGGTAAAACTCGGGACTACGGTGGATGTGACTTCAGACACATCCCTGTATTGTTGAGAACTTGAATTTTCTGAGCTGTGTCAGACGCCACTAGCTATTGCAAAGCAGTGTCAGCTTGGGTTTTCAAAATCCCCTCTTGTAACTATTCAGTTTTTAGAGAATGAAATTGCTTTGGCTTAGATAGTAACAGAAAGAAGAGATGTAGGTGTAATGGCCAGTAGCTCCTGTTGTGTATATTTTAATGCTACATCAGAAGCTAAAACCCGCTTAGGTGAAATTAGATAACTGGCCGCAACTAGCCTCCCCAAAGTTGAAGCCTATTTTCCTGAACTCCTCAGGGCATGGGATCTATTCTGTCTATGAAAGTTTTAGTTGTCACTCCTCCTACTCTAACTGGGTCTGTTGCACCAAAATGGTGGACCAAGGGATTAAGATTTTAATCATAAATCCAAGATTTAGAACTCAGGAATAATTCCTAATTCACCGTCCATTCCCCAGAACTGAGGCAGGACCAGACTCCATTTCAGCAGGAAGAAGCCAGAGTGCTTGTTGTCCCATTTCCTGAAAAATGTGAGGAAAGTTGAAAGAAAAGGAGATTAAAATCGAGTCCCCCTAAAACCGAGTTCCTCTGTGGAATTTATGATTAATGTTTTTAGTCAAAACAATTACTCCTTTCTTGTCCAACACCTGTTCTCCTCAAGATTAAAGAGTATCAAAGAAAAGGAGGGAATGAAACCAAGCAGGACCCTACGGGGCTTTTAAACACAGACTCACAGAATTATCATTGAGTTGTTCTGCAGAAGTAGTATTCATTCCAGAGAGAAGTTCAAAGTTTGATAACCTTGAACCATAGAAGCACATCAGGAGACCCTCTGAGGCCAGATTGAAGGAATACAATCCCTGCACACACCCTGATCATAACCAACAATCTCATCTTGAATCATTGCTATAAAACTCCTCATCCAATCCTCCCAGGTGGGACACAGTTTTTGAAGACATGAGCCTCCTGTGTTCTCCTTTACCTGGCAAAGCAATAAAACTACGTTTGCTCCTTCAAAACAAAACAAAACACAGGGAGTTCCCATTGTGGCTCTGCAGGTTAAGAACCCGATGAGTATCCATGAGGATGTGAGTTTGATCCCTGGCCTCGCCCAGTGGGTTAAGGATCCAGCACTACCATGAGCTTTGACAGACACGGCTCAGATCCTGCGTTGCTGTGTCCTGGCCTCAGTCTCCCATTTTAAAGTGGAAATAATATTATCTCCTTCATAGGAATATTAAGAAGAACATTAGTTTGAGGCATATGTAATTGTGAGTTTTATTGGTAAAAAAATAGTCAAATATCAGCATTTTTATATGGTGCAACCTAATAAATGAGTTACTACCTACAGATGCCTGTAATCATAATACTCAGTAAGTGTTAACTGTGACGACAATAATGAGGAGGATAATGATAGTGTCTCTGTGCATTTGTCTATCAGAGTTTGGCCTATACATGTAGGAATAGAACTGCTAGATCACAGGATCTATATAAACTCAACCTTTACTTCCAAAATATTCTGCAGCTTTCCTATCCAACATATTTTTCACCTTTCCATATATCTGGATGTTCTTTAATATATTTCAATAAGGTTTAATAATATTCTTCATTAAGTTATTAAGCTTTTCTCTTCCTCTTCATCTTCCATTGTCAATAAAATACCTTCAAATTATCCATTCTAGGTATTGATTTCTGATGAATATCAATTCATTTGAAGGTTTTCTTGGTTTTAATATTTCAGATTCAAAGGCTCATATTCTCTGATGTCAAGGGAAGAGAAAATTCTGAGTATCTACTCAGGTCCTGTGATTTCTTCATGTTTCTGGAAGACTGGCATGACCTTTCTGAGTCAGTGATCAGACGGAATATTTGCTTTTATGGGTCAGAAAAGCTCTTTGCCAAGCTCCCTCGAGGCCTGTCACCCAGAGCTCTTAGACACTGTTCTTCTGGCTTTCCCTTCAGCTTACAACGGAGAAGACCTGCCTGAACTCTGTACCCACAGGTCCAGAGGGAGCCCTTGGCTATAATTGCTTGCAGCTCCCAACTCTCCTTTCCACTAGTCCCAGCAGCCACAAGTGGGGGTTGAACTGAACTGCCATCTTCCTCCTATCTCCCTCCCTCCCTCTTTATTTTCTTCTCTCTATTCAGAGGATCAAGGGATTCACTCCACTGCATAAGTTCTTTTAGTCCCAAGTTCAAGGTTCTACCTAAGAATAGGTACATACTATTGATTTTTGGTTTTGCATCTTTTGTCATTTTAGGGCCACATCCATGGCACACAGAATTTCCCAGGCTAGGGGTTGAATTGGAGCTACAGCTGTGGGCCTACACCACAGCCACAGCAATGCAGGATCTGAGCCGTGTCTGCGACCTATACAACAGCTCACGGCAATGCCAGATCCTTAACACACTGAGCGAGGTCAGGGATCGAACCCACAACCCCATGGTCCCTGGTCGGATTCATTTCTGCTGTGCCACAATGGGAACTCAGATACATACTACTGAGAATGGCCAACTAAACCAAAATTTCATTAGTTACATGAACAATGATATGGCCTAGAAATTTATTAGCAACAGGGGAATGCTAAGGTAACATAAGCAATTATTAGCAAAGAATGTTATGAATAGTTTCAGGAAAAGGCATAGTAAACAATTTAATGCCAAATGATTAAATATTAAAATTTAATAAATTAATTAAATTAGGAAAGAGAATTACAAAGAGAATTTCCATAACATAGCACAGAGTACAGTATTTGTCTGGATATATCTGTATAACATTTGAAAGAAATATGAACTATTTAAAATGTGATCTTTTCTGTAGTTTTCTTACATTATTGATTACCCTCTTTTTCTCCTATCTCTAATTTTTCCTTCTCTATAGGACTTTTCTCATTACTGAAATCTAATTTAATGTTTGCCATCCTTAAAAATAAGAAGAGAACAAAACTGTCATTTTCTTTCCACTTTTCAAAGCCAACTTTTTCAAAGCATTAGTTACAATTTTCACCTCCTCTTCACCTCTCACTCATACCTAACCCATTTCAAGATAGCGTTGCCATCGTCACCCTCTCTACGCCAGAACAGCATTCGCTGAGCTCACCATCTCCCCCAGGGCTCCTTTGAGTCCTCATCTCCCTGAGCCTCTCAGAAGGTTTCGCTCCACACTCCACAGCACCACACTCGGTCCCCCTTCTCCCCTCCAGCTCCTGGTCCTCTGCCATCTCCTTTGCCAGGCTCTGCTTTCCTCTCCAGCTGCAAAGTTCAGCACTTTCTTCTTTTTTCTAGTCGTGTGCACTTTCAGTTTCTAGAACATTCTAGCTCTCTTTTCCACAGGGTCTTTCCTCTTCTTGGAAGGCACTAGTTTTTCACACGGAAATAGCTACACTTAAATGCTACTTGCTCGGGAGGCCTTCTATGACTTCCCAGCCTAGTGAAGTTCACCTACTGTGTATTCTTCTTCCAATCAGTAACTGTCCTTCATTAAACATACATATATATGATACCCTAATCTAATTTTGACAGGATAAATGTTTATGTAAGTATGTGTTGGGGAATTCTGTTGTGGCTCAGTGGGTTAAGGATCTGGCCAAACAACAACAACAACAACAACAAGAACCTGTAGGATGTCCATCACTACACGTAAATTCCAAACTCCATCAAATCGTAAAGTATAACTTTCTTCTTTATTGCCACATCTCCAGAATTAGCACAGCATTCATTGGCATAGAAAAATATTTGTTAATGGAATAAATATCCTAACATACGAAGCATACAGAAAAGAACACGTGGGTTGAAAACTAAAATAAATTTTGCCTACTTACAGCAAGAGGTCAGTTGGATGCTTTCCTTGGACTAAGAGCATCCTTTGCTGGGAAGGGAAATGGATCTTAAGTCTGGATGGCATCCCACTAATATTGGTGTAATTTGCCTCGTGGGTCATATTGTTGCGTTTCTAAAATATTTCTTCTGAATTTGGCTGTATTCATGTGAGCGCCATCATTCCTGAAGAAAAGGTAACTTGCTTTCCCATTAGAATGATTTAATGTTTTGAATAACAAAAATTATAAGATGAAAGCAAAAAGTCCATACAGATTTATGAGAATATTTAATTAAAGCTTTGTGTGTGTTCTTGCTTATAAGTAGGTTACCTTCTTCCTTACTGCGTGACAGGAAAGCCCCACTCCGCTCCCACAAGAACCTATGATGATTCTGAGCTCGAATTCTGGACACTGGAGCTTCCCAAGGGAGCAGAACAGCCATACCATTATATGGACCATTTCCAACTGGGCTGAGACAACACTAAGGCCATTCTTTCGAGAACTATTCAGCTCTGGGAAAGGATTATGTAACCTAATGGGTTCATTTAAAATTATTTTCATTTTATATATTTTTCAGAAAAAAAAATTCTCGTGTGTCATTAGACAAGGATCATAATCCTCACCAGTTATATGTGATACTTGATAACAGATGTATATTAGCTCTGCTAAATGGCTTGTAAGACATTAAAATTAATCCTTTGAATAATATACTACGATTTTAAAACAAGTAGAAAACGACAGAAAGATGGGGGTGGTGGGACTGCAGTATACAATCTTCAAGGAAAAGTTATAAATATGGATGTAAACCACAGATACACAGACGTTTTTACCATTTTCGTATCCCTATGCCACTGATAAAAATGTCAGAGGCTCCGCGTCCTAAATTATCATTACTGCTGTTTTTGTCTTCTTTTTGCCTGAAGACTTTGAAAGCCACTATTTTTCACTCTGCTTCAAAGCCTCTACCTCGCCGTGGGTGCGCTGTATTAACTGAGGTGACTGGGTGCCTGTAATAAGTCATGGCTCCTCTGCTCTGGCCGCTGAGGACCGGATCCACATTTTATCAGCCTCAGAATGGCACTGCTGAGCAAACTTCTTACACAATTACCCAGCAGCAGAACACATCTAAAATGCTTCAGAATACCAGCTAGTTACCTCTCTTCCTTCCTCTCTTGTTCTTTTATCCTTTCTCTCCTCCCTCCCTCCCTTTCTTCCTCACTCCTTATTTATCTACCTAATCTGTCAGTTGTCTCTATCTCTCCCTCCCCTCCCTCCAGTCTCTCCTGAACATATTGTCTCTCTTTGCATTACTCATCTCCGCCGGCACGAAGAGAACTTTCTGTGATGCTGATGACGTTCCATATCTGACAGTAGCCACTAGTCACACTTGAGCTATTGAGCTATTTCAACCGATGGAGCACTTGAAATAACAGCTAGTGCAAGGGAGAAAGTAAATCTTAACTGTTTAATTTTGATTAGTTTAAATTTACTTTTAAATAACCACCCATGGCTGGTGGCTAGGATATAAATACAAACAAAATGCAACCATGATCTTTGGCATATCACATTCCAAGGGCGTGTTTACTGATAGCATTCTGCACTGGATATCTGGAAGATTGTTGACTTGGCAAATATAATGTTCCTCATCACACTTGAGTTCAATGAACTCAGAAGACAGTAGAAAGCCAAGACAGATAAAGCAAATTTAAATAAGCATAAGTTAAGAGATTTAAAATAAGCAAAAAAAAAAAAATGCATTGCCAATAAACACATTACATAACAAAATGTAGTAAGTAGATTTAGATCAAGACATCTGTTTTCCCAATATTTTATATCCTCCTCAAATTCATTTTATCGCAGAGTTCAGACTGTGCCCTTGGCGGGTCCTTCTAGGTGGGATCCTTCTACCATCTAGCTGGATAACACTGAACAACTCAAACCAATTCTTTTCCATGAGTCAAGCCGTGAGTGGCTAAAACTAGGAGTGGGGTCGATCATGTATAAACAACTCCTGCTACAAGGCTGCAGAAGTCAAACTCTTGGAGATTTTTCTATGACATTTTTAATTTAATACATAGCTTGCTTGTGGCTTCTTGGTTTATGTGTTTTGCTTCCTTTGCTTGTTTTTGGTATTTTGGCCATGCCCCCAGAATTCAGAAGTTCCCAGGCCAGGGATCAAACCTGAGCCACAGCAGTGATGCTGGATCCTTAACCACTAGGCCACCAAGGAACTCCCAGCTTGCTTGTGTTTTAAATATTAATCTAAAGATGTGGAAGAAATACTTAATTCAGCTTCATGTATTCGCCTTTATAGTATTTTTAATATAGATGCTAAATACAGTCTTAGATTGTTGTGAGAAAGGGAGAGACAGATAAGGAAGGAAAAAAAGAAGGTTAAACTGAAGCTATAATTAATTTTCAATTTTGTACGATTCCTTTTTTTTTTTTTTTTGGCCAGAGGGGTAGTCTTAAATATAACTATATGTGTTGATAAAGCATGGTCCTTTATCATACAACCAAAATGACCCTAAGCAACTTGGAAACACTATGTCTGTACTGGTTTACTGAAGCTCCCTTTATAGCTCCTATTAAAAAGCTGATCTTTCGAGAATATGCTATGAGTGTTTTCTAGAGCAGAATCTTTTTTAAGAATTTTTGTGTCTTGTCTACATCTATCTTACTTTCTTAGAAAGAATCTTCATAAATATGTAGGAGCTAAAGTCTGGAGTGGTGGCTGAACTATTGTTAAGGAAATTTTAACCTATGTCTACTTAATGCAATATTACTTAATAACACAGTCCAAGGGTATGGACGGCCCACAAGATTTTTTTTTAATATAATTTTGAATAATTGTGGTATTTAATTTCCCTTTTCCCAGGCATTAAATACCTCAGACAGTTATTATTTATTCTTTCCCTACTTTCAGGGAAGATTTATAATGGGTATTAAGTACCTTCTGTAATTGTGATAGTCACTTTTGTAGACGGAAAGCCTAATTCGATTGTTCCTATATAGAAAAGATGTTCAGTCAATTTTCTATTATCCACACTAATGGATGGAAGCAATCGAGCAGATAATTTAAGTCACCAAATGGACCAAAATCCATTTTATATTTTACTTTGGAATACGCTTTCATATTTACATTTGAATGTAGGCATGATTGATGTTCAGCCATTGGATCTAAATGACGAAGGCCGACATGTAGAAGGCCTATCAGGAGGACGGGAATGATGCCTAGCTCAGCCCTGCCTTCCTCCTCAGGATTCTAACCTTCACAATGCACTGCAGCAAACGGAATGCATCACCTCACATGCCCATGAGAAACAGGAGGTGGGAGCCGAATTTCCTTATTTCTCTAAGTTCCTGGCTCAGACCTTTCGTGGGACAGAAAGGCAATTAAGCGTTCTGGTTTAGACCATTTTCTCTTCTAGTTTCTGATGAAAATGAAAGGTTCAGCTACACACGGCAGATGATAATGTCAGCAGGATTCTGCATCTGCACTACTTTGAAAGGCAACTGAAGAATCCCCGTGCCATGATTTGTTTCCACTTGCTCTTATTTCTGTAACTACTCTGCCCAATGCAGAAGCTTGTTTTCCTTCTTTCTCAGCATATTGTAATAGGGTAACCACCACTGCAGGAATTTCACAGAGGCTGCAAAGGATGATGCTAGGGCACTGAGGCTGTTTACACACATGTATATAAATGATTACTTTGCTAATGATAGTTTTGTGGTTTATGCTGCCAATAATAATCAAAATTATAATAATAAAAGTTACATGTTTAAATAAAACAAAATTATGCCTTCTATTATTTTGAGGGGAAGCACATTTAAGAAGTGCCAACAGATCTTCACAAGTCTATTAAAGCGTAAACTGTTATTGTGATGCTATGTATATATACACATACAACTTCCTTAAAGCACTGTATCTTGCTGAGAAACAGGCATCATAAGTCACTATTCAATGACTATTTATCCAAAACTTTGTGGAGAAAGGAAAACTATAATTTGTCTATTTTTGTCCCTCCCTAATATTGACACACATTGATGCAATTATGGCAGATTTGTCCACAAGTTTTATCCCTGAGGAAGGCTCCTCTAATAACCCAGAATGACTGCAACTTAATATACAAATTTCACTTAAAACCTGGTGACAAACTATTAAGGTCTGTATGTATTTAAGTAATCCATAAACTCATAAATCGGACTGATATTTATTTCTTTGAAAGATGGTTGATGCAAAAATTTTTCACTAGAGTTTGCCTATGATGATGTCACTTGAATATATTTCTCTTATCACTAGAACAAATTCCAGAGAAAAATGTTGGAATTCTGGCAGCTATGTCCCTTAATGTTAATTTCAATTTTGTTCATAATATTCCTGGATCTCTTTATCTTAATTAAGTCATTTAATACTAACATTGTCATTTTTTAATTATTATTAAAAAATTAAGGACAGTTAAACGGCAACTCACACAAAAAGAAGATCTAATGGTCACTTAGTTTTGGCTATTAGAGCAGAACTAGACCTTGGGTATAATGAGTTAAGATAGCACATTTTGGTTTTTTTTTTTTTTTTTGCCTCTACCACAGCATGTGGAAGTTCCCAGGCCAGGCATCAAACCCAAGGCACAGCAGTGACAATGCCAAATCCCTAACCTCTGGGCCACCAGGGAACTCCAAGATAGCATATTTTAAAAATGGAGTTTAAAAGAACACTGAATGAAGATAGTACAATATTAACATAGTCAAGCATTATAAATTAAGTAAATCAAGCAGGTATAACCAAGAAACTAACAGATTCTTCTGCATAAAGATCTACTGACAGTTACTCTATGTTCATTATGAATTTGGGGATGATGAACACTCAAGAGATGTATTTTGTCTTTACAAAAAGCACGAGTATAAGTGAATGATCATATACAAGAGAACCTACTTTTGAATGAAAAATACAATGTATATTAATCTATTGCATTTGCCTTTAAAATGTATTATATTGAAATCCAGGTTGGAATAGGGGTTGACTTCTAATTAAGTTACAGAATTTTTAAATGTTCCCCAGAGTCTGTGAGAAGAAATGAAGGACTCTGCTGTAATACAATGCATGCAAAATAATCCTGGATTCAAATTTGAATTGAAAAAAAATCATTCTATACAAGAGAGAAGATGAGTAACAGAATAATTAATGACATCTGAAAAAACAGCATGAGGTTGATAATCACCTGATATACTTTTAAGCATTTAATCTTGACCTTGCTAAGATTAACTTCTAAGACTATTCTTGAAATTTTAGTCTCAATTCTGTGTAACTGTTAGACTGCAATAAATCTAATTCAGAAAGAAAATTAATCATGAGAATGTTAGATTCTTTCTAGGTAGCACTGTTTAAAACATTTAAAATTTAGTTGTGGGATTTTTTTCATTGTAAAATATAATAGGAAAATTGTATATAGCAAAGTTTCCCACAACCCTCTGTAAATGTAGTAAAGATAAGCCATTTAAATTCTAAAAGTAGAGCTAAAATAAATGTATTTATTATAAATATCACATTATATAATAAACTTTTGTCTCCTCTTTATTATTTATCTCTATATCCCCAGAGTGACTTACTAATATATACATATGTGGCCTCTAATAGACGTGTGCTAATTAAATTAACCTATCACCACATATGGCTGGAAACAAACCAAATAGGAACTCAAGGCATTCAGAGAACAAAAAATTTAGTGAGGCTGCTGCGGGCTGCTTTGTGGAAAATGATGTCAAGTACATGAGCTGGGCATTGAAAGACAAACAGGTAATGACAAGGAAAAATAACAATTCTGTTCAATTTGCAAACCTTTTCCTATTTACTTCTAAATAAAACTATTTCAATATATTTCTGCTGGAAACACTGTTTTCTACTAGATAAACTAACTCTCAGAAGATAAATAGTGTTAAAAATAAAGTAACAGGCCCCAAATGGAATCAATTCTGATAAGTCCCATATCATTAAACCAAGACTTAACTACAGTTTTAGTTCTTTGAGAAACAGAAATCTTAAACGAGTCAATCAGGAATCACCTAATCTAATCACACTAGTTAGGTAATCTGCCTGACAGACCTCCTCTAGGAAAGTGATCCTGTTTTTTGTTTTTTTGTGTTTTCCGTAGGGCCACACCCGCAGCAGCATATGGAAGTTCCCAGGCAAAGGGTCTAATTGGAGCTGCAGCTGCTGGCCTGTGCCACAGCCACAGTGATGCAGGATTCCTGCCATATCTGTAGCCTACACTACAGCTCATTACAGCGCCAGATCCTTAACCCACCGAGCAGAGCCAGGGATCAAACCCACAACCTCATGGATACTAGTTGAGTTTTTAACCTGCTGAGCCAAAATGGGAACACCCAGAAAGTGATCTTGTAATAACCGATCCAATTTTTTGACTAGTATAATTTCCTTGTTCCCACTCCCTTCTGCCTATAAATGTCTTTCATTTGTACAGCCTCTTAGAGCTCCTTTCCATCCGCTAGACAGGATGCTGCACGGTTCGTGACTTGTTGAATAACACCAATAGGATCTTTAAAATTTACTTGGTTGAATTTTGACCTTTAACAATACGAATTTGAATTATAAAAAGAAAAATAGGAAGAGATTTGATCATTGGAGGCAAGAAAAGAACACATTCCTGACACCTCCTCAAAGAAGGAGTAGGGAATTATAACAACTTCCAACTAAATACAAACCAGTTCCTGTCCAGAATATTACAAGGCCAGTTCTTGCCCCTCGGTCAATTCCCTCGAATTTCAGACGGGAAGAAAGAGAGGAGTGGACATTCATGCATCATCCCACCGATTATTTCATTTAATTCTAACACTTAGTAATATAATAATATTAATACTCTAATAAGTATAAGGTACTTTGTACTCATTTAAAGGCTCAGAAGCTTTAAATAACTTGCCCAGGATGATGTAATTAGTGGTAGATCAGAAATTCAAACCCAGAAATAGGAACCCAAAGCCAAGGACTTTTCTGCTACAATATTCAATGTTAGTAGAAAGAAAAATAATTCTCAGTAATTATTGAGAAAGCGCTATTTATATATTCTGAAAAAATAATTAAAATTATGCTCCTCTTTAATAAATAGTTTCAACGTGAGGTAAACTAACTATGTTGAATAAATTAGCTAAAATTCAGAAAAGCATAGACACTTGGGAGAACTTCTGGATATTAAATTTTAAGTGTAATTATAATTTTAATTATCTTTACCTTTCTAGTTAAAATTGATGTATTTGTTCATTAAATATGTATTGAATGTTCCCATGTGCCACACACTGTGTTAAGGGCTGGATCTACCATTACGGATGATACCATGTTTGCCCTTGAGAAGTTCATAACCTAGGACTTCCATATTTTCAGTTCTGCTTAATGGGAAATATGTTGCCATGGGGATCAGCACGACACAAATGTGAGCAGATTTAAGAGCATGGTATGATTCTGAAGTAAGAAGATAGTTCCTATAAGCCACACAGGAGTACTCATCTCATTACATGATAATCACACTGGGTGTCTAACGGTCTATTTTAATTTGTTTCTGCTAATAGGCTCTCAAAAACCATTCCCTATTTTCACCTCACTTTCCTACCTCATTTTTCTCATCACTCAAGCCCTACCCTTTACTCAGTTCTTTGGACTCCTCTTTGGACTGGTGAAACATTTTTCAGCCCCCTCCCAAGGTCAGCTTTGCTGTCTCTTTTAAACATTAATGCATTCTTTTGAAAAGCCCCACAAGCGTTAAGAATTTGTCACAAGTATGCATAAAGCTTTATTATTAGCAGTAAACAGAAGAGCAGCCAGGATTGGGAGCATATATGTGGATGGAAAAGGGCATCTACCTACTATAAACAGATTTTAATTAATAAGTATTTTAACTTGATTGAAAGAGTACTGTTCTTTTTTCTTTTAATCTGCCAGCACATAATGTAGTGCCTGAATTTATAATAACATTCCTTTTTTACTATTCAAATGAAATACTATCTATCATGGCTAATTTTTTAATTCTAATTACAAAACACAGAAATTGAAGGAAGACAAGAGGATCCATTATCTATATTAGAAAAGAACAATGCCTTTTGAGAAGAGATTTCTTTGCTGGGGAATGTTTCATTGCATTTGTACATACTCCTTTATGGCTACAACCAAAAGAGGTGATCATTTCCTTCACAAAAGAGGCGTCTCCTTCACTTCAACTCATCAAGGTAATTCTGCTGATCTTGGTTTGGGTCACTTTTTTCTAGAGCATTCTTTCATTTTGGCCATCTACTTTAATATATATATATATTTTACATATAAAATGTATCAATTAAGGAGAAACTGTCATTGTTTGACACAAATCCATACCTATGACTGGAAAAACACATAGCATACATTTTCTACTGAATTCGGGCTTTTCCCATCTAGAATACAGGTCTTTGTTAATATCACACAAATGTCTAACGTCAGACAGAAAATATATTTCAAAAATTTGAAAACACATCCCACCTCTTACTATTTTTCCAGTTTTAAATATTAAAAAACTAAGAGAAATCATTAAATAGATACTCCAAAGAAGTTGGAAAATAGAGTCAATTTATAAATGCATATATTTTATTTCATTAGTAATCAAAATGTGATATTACTTCTAGATGATAACTATAAATATTATTGCTTTTATTTCCAATTTAACAAAGACTCCTAATTCTCATTTTCTAATGCTAATCTCCTTCTTCATGTAAACTTACTTTCATTGAGCCTTATGTCCTTTATTTATTTATTTATTCATTTGTTTGTTTATTTTCTTTTTACAGCTGCACCTGCAGCATATGGAAGTTCCCAAGCTAGGGGTCAAATTGGAGCTGCAGCTGAGGCCTATGCCAGAGTCACGGCAACACCCAATCTGAGCCGCATCTGTGATGTATGCTGCAACCTGCAGTAACACCAGATCCTTCCCCCCTGAGTCAAGGCCAGGGATCAAATTTTATCTTCACGGATACTATGTTGGGTCATTAACCCTCTGAGTCATGATGGAAACTCCTTATTTTCTATTTTAAAAAGGCTCCTAATTCTCATTTTCTAATACTAATCTCTTCATTCATGTAAACTTACTTTCACTGGGCTTTAGGTTCTTTATTTTTTAAGATAAATGGTAACTGTAGGAAGCTACTGAATTATGTCTTAGAGATTCTGTATTTCAGACTGAAACATTGCTAAATCAGGGTATGAGATGGGAGGTCCATATGTAATGAAATACTGGGAGAAGAAATAACTAAGAAATGACTAGCATTTCATGTTAACTAAGAAATGTGCAGTTATGCCAGAGAACTATCAAAAAAAAAGAGAGAGAGAGAGAGAGAGAGAGAGAGAGAGAGAGAGAGAGAGAGAGAACAACTAAAATTTAAATATAAACACGGGATCCAGTTGAAAAAAATGAAATTACATTATTGGGAGAGAAAATGGTTGAACTTGAACTTGAGTAGACAAAGAACTATGATTTCATATTATGGCTTTTTTGGCTTAAAAATAGTGAGGAAAAGGGACAGAGGAATTCTCCACTGAGAAATGTTTTCAGACAGAAAGTGAATAGAAGCTATCATTCTATGAGAGAGTGTATTATTTGCATGTAAGTCAAATAATCTCTTGCATGTGATGATACATTAAACACAAATTGTCTTAAACAACGGAGGGAACTCACCGGCTCAAAGCTTTGGTCAGGTGGCACAATGATAGGACCAAAGAGAGATTTCTTCCATCGCTTTTCTCCCTGTCATCTACAGTATTATTTCAGCTCCAAACTGGCTTTAGCTTTAATCTAAATCTCTCCTTCTAGTTACAAGCTGGAGTCCAGCTGCCAGCAGGAGAGACATACTTAATCATATTCAGTGGGAGTAAAAGATTATTCTTTCCAGTATACCTCTTAGAAAAACAATCCCACTTCTTTCCAAGACGCTTTTCTATAGAAAGCATCTACACAATTTTCATTTGCCCAAACTGTGCTATGATTCTAATGGGATGAGGAGGGCAGCCTCCCCCAAATATTCATGGATAAGGGGTACGTATGGCTGGGATACAGTTAACAAGATGAAAAGTGAAGGGGTCCAGAGCAATCCAATTTGGACAGCTTCTGCTAGTGGGAGGTTATTTTCTTTTGCACTAGGTGATAAGATTCATCTTGGCTTTTGCTATGGAGATAAGGAAAATTAGAGCTCACTTAGAACAGAGAAAATTCTGTTCCTGTGGTCTTTCAGAGCAAGGTTCGACTTCAAGTTGAGAGAAAATGGTGGATTTACTTACTGATGATCGAAGTGCCCAGTATCTTTAAAGTTGTTTATTTTCCTCTCCTTCATTGTTTTCTCTCTTTCTTCTTATTCAGCATTTACTCCAGCACATTCACATCTACAAAAACAAGACACACAAACAAAAGTATAAGAATAACCTGGCATGGTTTCTTTGAATCTCCCCAATTGCTTTGTGTTGGAAAGAGATAGAGTCACGGTTCTTCTGAAAAAAAGACCTTTTTCTTCTGACTCTGTCTCTCTCCAACACAAAAATTATTTCAAAACTGTATTATAGATCTAAACAGAAATGCAAAACAACAAAGTTTTAGAAAGGAAACAGAAGAAAGCTGTCATGACCTTGAGACAGGCAAAGATTTCCTGGAGAGCACACAGAAGGCACTAGATGCTTTTTAAAATGGTCAAATGGACTTCAAATTAATTCTGCTCTTTAAAAATCATCATAAAGAAAACAAAAAAAAAATCTATCTAGACTGGGAGAAATTGTCCAAGAAATAAGAGAACCCTTCCAATTCAATAAGAAGAGAAATAACCCAAATAAAATAGAAATAAAATAGACACACCAAAAGAGAAGACACACCAAATAGACACATCGAAAAAGAAGAAAAGGCCAATATACATGAACACCTGAAACAAACATATGAAAATATGCTCAGTATCATTAGTTGTCAGTGAAATACAAATTAAAACCACAACACTTATATTGTGTAAAACCCACTAGAATGCACACACTTAAAAAGAGTGATAATATGAAATATTGGTGAAAACTAGAATTGCAATTGCAAATGTAACATTGCTAGCAAAACTGTGAAATGGTATGATGCCTTTAGAAAACTGCTTTCAGATTCACATAAAGGATACACTTACAATGATACCGCTGTTTCACTTTTACGTATTTACCCAAGAGAAATAAAAACATGTGTCTGTACAAAGGCCTATCTATAAGAGAATGCTGATAACAGCATTATTTACAATATTTCAAAAGTAGAACCTATCCAAATGTCCCTCCACTGATGAATGCATCTGCACAGTTAAATATTACATAACAGAATATTGCTCAGTACTAAAAAAGAAACGACTCATTGAAATATACAAAAACATCAAGCCAAGTGAAAACAGCCAGACACAAAAGACTGCATAGTATAGCCTTCCATTTATATGACCTTATTTCTGGAACAGGCAAAGTTAATCAAAAGTGATAGAAATAGATTAGGTACTGCCTCAGAGGTGGGACTGGAGACCGACTGTGAGGAAAATGTTCTGGATTATGAAATATATTCTGTATCTTGATCAGGATGGTCATTACAGACGTGCACACACTTATCAAAACTTATTTAACTGTACATTAAAACTGTGTATGTTATTCTATGTAAATTAGGCTTAAATACAGATAACTTGCCTCATGTCCTACAGTCAACCCTCAAAGTTCCTGTGGTTTGACCTTGGCTGAGTTTGCAGCTCCTTTGGTCACTATAGGTTATGCAACCTGAATTTCCAGACTCCCTCTTGTTCTGTCAGTTCTGCAATATCCTTCCACTTTCTTATTTTCTGTTTAATTTAACCTGTCAGTTTTTGTTGCCTGCTGACCAACAAAGCTACCTCGAGACATAAAGGAATAGTGTGACACAGGCTCTAAATAACTCCTGGGAACTCTAGGGTCTGCTCTCCATAAGCCCAGCTCTTTCAGTAATATGCTGTTTGGTCTTTAGCAACTTTTTTCCCCACCACATGTGGTTCAGTCTCTTAATTTGGTAAGTGTGCCTAACTTATTGTGCAAGTCTTCATCACTTCTGTGTCTTCTGCATGTTGGTTGATTAAGACTAAATTTACAGCAAGTGACCTATGAAAAAATAAGATGGTTATTTACAACATTTTACATTCTACTTTGGCATAATTTTTTCAGAGCATGAAAATAAGGTATATAACATATAAAATACATGTATTTATATACATTAAAATAATATATATAAGATATATACATAATGTTTTTTTCATAAAGGCTGTAAGTCATCATACCTTAGACTTTGAAAATGTAGTGAAGATAATTGATTTAAAAAGTAAATTATGTCAGGAATACTACTGGGTACCGCCTTAACTTCAAATTAAATGAAGATCTAGTTAAACAATAGAGTTCTTTGTTAGTTTTTTTTTCCCCCCTTTGGAGACATATGTCCAACCGACTAAATGTTTTTAAAATGCTCATAATTTTTAAATGCTCACTGAAAAAGGCAGGCTTTGTGTCATGTTATCATACAACTTTAGCGAAATTTTGGGATCACGTCGCATTGCCAACATATTATTTCTACATTTTATTCGATTTACACTGCAAAACGAAGCTATTCATTCACTTTAAACAGAGTTCCACATATGCAGAAAACTGTATTGATTTTATTTTTTAATTTAGTTGTCTAAATAAATTCTATAATAAAACCTAATTACATGTTTAAAAGAAAAACATTTGTAAAATTCCTCATTGCTATGTGTTTACAGTCATCATGTGGCCCCTAATAATTTGAAAATCTGTCAAAAATATAAAAGAAAATAGTCATTAAAACATTCCCTTTCTTTTAAAACTAAGACTATAACAATGTTATCGTCATGAAAGTAAGTCCTTCAATCCCAGAAAACAATATGCATGTATAATTTCAAATAATAGGACACAGTGGGTGGTTTAGTCTAATTAGTGTGGTAAGTGGTATATAAAAATAATTGGATTCATAAGAATAGCTTCAAGTGATTAGAGAGATTTCCAGGCATCATCAAAATGATAAAATAGAAGGCATTTTGGAACTGGGACAGCTGCTAGGGATGTGAAGAAACACGGTATATAGATTACGCAGTGTGTCAGGTTTTACATACTACATGAGAAGCATAACGTGCATTTTTGTTCAGCTGTGTATCTGTCCATGCTTTTTCAGACCAAAGGTGATTTGATTACACATGGTGTTTAACATAATAAGTGTGTAAGAGGTCAACGAAAAATCTTACCTTTTAAAATATGGAGCAAGAAAGAAGAGTGAACACAATAGTTGAGTCTATTCAATGCCTCCTCTCTAACTTGACTGTAGATAGTGTTCATGATGCTTTAAATACATTGCTTTTTTAAAAGTTTGGTTGTAATAACTTTTTTAACAGTGTGAATTAAGATCAATGATCTTTTATTCAAGAAATTAATCATTCTCACATAGATCCTGGCTGCCTTGTGAGAGTGATTTCAGCTACCTTAATCAGGCCAGTCATTAGATCTTCGTGGTCATTATATTTCATCTAATATTTCTTAATTATTATTAATAGAACCTTAATATATTCATGTAGTTGTTCACATGTTTTATTGCTAATACGATTGATCATTTTGTTATTTCAATATAGTATTTGATGAGTAACATTCAGTCAATGATTAAAACAGGTTTTGGAAAGAATTAGCAAATACTACTGAAATAGCCTTGATTGCATACTAGAGAAATAAGGGGTGTAAAATTGTGATCTCATGCCATATTAATGTCAAAATCACAATAGATATTAAAAACATGCATACTGGTAGAAATTGTCAAATTAATTTCAAAAAGATTAAATATGCCCTATAAATGCACATAATTTGGGGGGGGCGATTGTTGATCTTTTGTCTATCTTTTCCAGCATTTCTAAATTGGCATGGTTTTGCCATGTTCACTGAATGCCTAAAGGCACCTTGGCTTCAATGGACATGTGAAATCCTTGCCAAGCTAAAACTTGGGGGAATCTTACTAACAATTTTATATGTGGAAAGAGGAAAAAAAAGGTGGCCCATGGGATCATTAGGTGGCTCCTAATGATCTTAGTCCAACCTCCTCCCTAGGAAGAACATCTGGGGCAATGTGGGCAGGGGCCCAAGGGTTCTGGAGTATGTGCTGTCTATCTGGAGTGGTCCATCTTTCTTTTGTGTTGAGAATTGTCCTTGTGTACTAAAGGTGGAGTGTATTGAGCTTCCCATTAGGTTTGGATCAGCCTATCTGGAGTGATCAGTATCCGTACATAGAGATAATCTATGGATCCCAGATATTTCACTGCATCTTACATACCAGTGTCATAAACGTACCAAAAAAGTCAGTCTGCCTGGGTCATCATGATGTCTTAGGCAATGAGAATGTTCATTGCACCTTTCATTCTCCCCACATCCTCTTCTTGCTAGAATGCACCCAAATGGAGACCACTGTCCACGTGAAGTCAGCCAGACTAAGGGGTTTCTTTGCTCCCACTGCCTCAGAAATGCCCTCTGACTTGTGGCTGCTGTAAAGGAGCATTCACTGGTGAGAAGGGAGATTCTCCCTTGTCTCCCATGGCCTCTGCCCTGGCTCTGCAAATCCCACCTACAATGATCCATTAACCAAGAAAATGGTATAAGGCAGCACTGGAGGCACCTTCACAGTCCAGGCTCCAATTACACCAGACTTTTGTGTTATACCAGGATTATGAAAGATAAATACCCCCACAGACAATGAGGACAACTGATCCTTGGGGGAACAAAAATAATAATGTAAAAAAATAAGGAAAGAAATGTAAACAACTCTAAGTTCTCTAGGAATCTGAGAACACATAGAACCATAAAATAAAAGAGGTTGCTATGAGGAAAGGGCCTTTAGAGAATAATAGTTATTGAAAATTAAAACTAAGGTTGTCAGGTAATTATCCACTGAGCTAAAAATCCTATTAGTCAGCTGAAAAGACAGTGCAGGAAATTTCCTAGAATATGGGATAAAAAGGCAAAGTGATAACGTAAAAGACGAGAAATAAATATCCAAGAGAAGTTTTGGAAGGAGAGGTCTGTGCCTATTGAAAAGAGTGTTTCTTTTCCACCTGCTAATTGTCCAGGAATTGCATCTTACTGGACAAACTCGAATTGTAAGCCTCTTCTTGAAGCAATTATTGTACCAGGGACATGGAGGAAAAGGTAAAGGCTATACATCTATTTTCAAATCTTAAAACTGGCTTTAAAAAGATTCGATACATTTACAGATCTGAATGCCAATGCTATCAGTCTGTCCTAATAAAGGTAAAGCTAATAGAAGATGAGAGAAATAATTGAGGAAGGGATACGTATGTTAAAACAGGTGCCTTAACAAGTTGCAGCATTAAGAGATGTAGAAAGTTGCTAGGAAAAGACAAAAACTAAACACTTATATACATTATTTACAGGTATTATCTAAAAATATTTAATGATATCAATAGAAAAACTAAAATATTACTCCCCTTAATTTAAGAAGAAAAAAGGTGAGAGGAGTTGGTGGCAAATAAATTCAAACACTCCTCTTCTATGGAGGGGAATTAAGAGATAATATCTAAAACTGGTCAAGTGAAAAGAAGCAAGTGGTTTAGAGTTCTGGTGGTAACCAGCAGGCAGAATTTAAAAGAGAAATGTTTCAAAGTTTTCTCTGGGGAGCTGGATTGGGTTTGGAAAGAGATTGAAGAGAATCTTCTAGCTTTCATTTGATATCCTCCTCTTTTTTAAAAAAAGGAATTTTCCTGTGTTACTTCATGATGCGAATGTGTACATAAATATATGAAAATAAAATGCCCAATGAAAAAGGCATTCAGCTGAGAAAACTTAACTTGGATTGTCTTACAATAGTATCTGTGTGTACTTGAAGCATATTACTACGTACACATGTAAAACAATTCTTGTTTGGGTTTGAAGGAAATACACATTTTTTGCACTTGTAAGAACTCTTGTGAAAAACACAGCTCTATCTCAGTGGTGGACATTTTTTTGAAAGGGTTAAATGATAAATATTTTATGCCTTGTGGGCCAAGAAAAAAAATCAAGGGATCATTTATGTTCATATAAAATAAGGGGGAAAACAGATTTTCACAAATTTTTTTCGTTAAAATTCAGAACTTAATAAAAATCAAGTACACATTTTTTTTGTAATGTAAACCTACTAACAAGAAGAATTAATTTTTTGGAAGGTAATAGCATTTTGTTTAGTTGGGATTTAAAGTTAGTATTCCCGGAGTTCCCTTCGTGGCTCAGTGGTTAACGAATCCGACTAGGAACCATGAGGTTGCGGGTTCGATCCCTGGCTTTGCTCAGTGGGTTAAGGATCCAGCGTTGCCGTGAGCTGTGGTGTAGGTTGCAGACGCGGCTCGGATCCCACGTTGCTGTGGCTGTGGTGTAGGCTGGCAGCTACAGCTCCTGTTAGACCCCTAGCCTGGGAACCTCCATATGCCGCAGGTGCGGCTCTAGATAAAAAGGCAAAAAGACAAAAAAAAAAAAAGTTAGTATTCCCTATTATCAAATCAATTGCAAACATTCATATGTAAAGAGATTTGTTTGCAGGCCCCTACCCCCACCCCTCAAAAAAACCCAAACCCCAGGGGGATCAGGCCCACAGGTTATAGTTTTCTGACCCCCTGCTCTATCCAGCTGGCTTCTATTTAACTGGAATCCAAACACAGATTTCTCAACTATTTCTAGTAAAGAATCAGATGGGATTTTTTTCCAGTTTGTTGCAAAAACAATACATTGTTAAATAAAATACAAGCCGAGCTACTAGAAAAATGATATTTAAAAAAAACAGACATACAAAAAAACCCTTCTTTAGTATTAGAATTGATAAATATAAAATAATCCTGTTAAATTGCTATAAAATTTTCTAAACACTTCCAATTTCTGCATTTATCTAGGGGCCAGACAGCACGAGAGAGTTTGCAGACTGGCACTATCAAGTTCATCCCCTAGTCTGGACTTTAAAATATGTATAATCCAAATGGATTGCAAGGTAACTGTTAACAGAAATAGCAGTGGCAAAATTTGAAATATGCTTTTCTCTGCCACCCGTTTGCTGACTCCTCCAATCAGACCACACAAGTGTTTGTTTCTTTTGCAGACCAAATTGGCGAGAATTTTACAAATATTCCCGAGACAGTGAGCAAAAAACAGATAAACCCCTTGGTTGTTGTGTTCAGGCCCATTTGCTGTGTTTCCTTTGTGAAGGTTTTCATGTGATGGTCGCTCTTCAGATGGTCGCTGAGAGCCGGGTTGAGGCTGCCGACTCTTTTCAGAGATAAACCACAGTCCTGGATTCATTACCCAAAATTTTATAGTGATTATCCTGCAGTATTTTGTTTTCATAAAATGCATTAATCACTGAGGCCATATATACACTAATTGTACTCTATCCCATTTTTATCACAATTTTCATTTCATATTCCACCAACTCCAAGTCCAACAGAATAGAAATATTCTACTTCGCATTCTAGTTAAATGACTCAATTACTATATTCAGAAGTTTCCTCCCATGCAGCAGGTATGAACAGAATATTTATTTAAATTCACATTCTCTAGCCATGCTCATCTGGCTCTGTAGGTTTAAAATGCCATAGTTAAAAATTTCATTTTGCAGCGATCCTATTCCCAAATGTATTATGTTAATTTCTTTGAAGAAGCATCTATTACATATTTAAACACACTTTCTATCATTTTCTTTCTTTGTGAGAATAAGAACACTTTAAAGACACAGCAGACTCTTAATTAACTTAAGAAGAAGAAGAAGAAAAAAAAAAAAACTTGCTTCCTTTCTCTAACCCTGTCAGGATGTAAGAGGACTACATTCTTGAATTAAAAATCAAAGATTTAAGACAAATTCAAGCCTACAGTTTTTTTTTTTGTTTTTTTTTTTTTGCCTTTTGTCATTTTATGGCCGCGGGTTTATGGCCGCACCCGCGGCATGTGGAGGTTCCCAGGCTAGGGGTCTAATCGGAGCTGTGGCCACTGGCCTGCGCCGCAGCCACAGCAACGCAGGATCCGAGCCGCGTCTGCAACCTACACCACAGCTCACGGCAACGCCGGATCGTTAA
>PVHT021183523.1:5918362-5938411 GCA_004024745.2 Catagonus wagneri | reverse complement strand
ACACGCCACCTGTTACTTTTGTTCCATCCATATGAGATGAAACAACTAAGGCCTATTCGAGGCAACTGTTTACCTAAGTATCTGGAATGTTTTCTCCAAATTACTTGTAAACTTCCATTTTTAAATAAATTATAAGTGAATTATAAAACCGCAAAGCTGGGTCGTGACTTCTAAGATCCTAACGTCTCCCATACACATTGCTGCTAATGACCTGACATAAAAGAAGATACACTTCCTAGGCTGCTATTCACTGCAGTCACTTTAGGTCTAGCCTGTGTCAAAGTCATCTTCTTTGAATTCAGGGTTGGACCACAGTTGTAACTGTGTGTCCTCACGTTACTGTTAGAAAAACAGAAAACTTCTTTTAAGATTAAAGAAAAGCAAATCAGGGTAAACAGTCACAATTTGCAAACACAGTTTTAGAAATCTAAATTTTGATCTTAAAAGATCAGTGAAGGAAAGCATCTGTGGGCTAGACTCTGCCACAAACCAGCTAAATATGTTCTATGTGGATACATGAATACAGTTTTTATGTGAGATGCTCAATATTTCGTATGAGACTTAGTGAGGGAACATCAGGTTGAGTCAAAATACAGCATCTCTCTCTGGTTAACAGTCTTCTAATGCTGTTTTCAGTCTTCCTCTCAAAACAAAATGTATCTGATATCAGCAAAGTTGACGTTTCCGCAACTAATGTAACTTCAAACTATGTAACCTAATGCAGAGCAGCCTGGAGGTTTTAAGACATTTTTCTTAAAGAATAGGAGGACTCACAAACACATTTCTAAACTGTATAGCATCTTGAGTCCTTATCAACACTGATACTGTGTTATCCCAGGTGCCAATATTATGAACAAACAGTAAGGACAACCTCACATTCTCTGCAAGAAAAGGATCCTATGCAGTTTATGCTTCCTAGAATTTTCAAAAATAGAAAATTTTGGCTCCACAGCCTTCATTTTAAGTACCTTCCAAATGAGTGCCTTTCCTACAATCAGGGGAAAATGGTGGTCAGCTCTGAAGCTGATGGAGGTGAATCCAATCACACAGGTTAAGAGCAAGGACCTTGTCGGATCCAGTGAGTTCCACAATGGACGGAGAACGCTGAGTTATCAGAATTTCAAGCGGTGGTCGTTGGCACTGAAAACCTGTAGACATTCTAGAGTAGCAGTGCTATAGTAATATCACCTAAAATGCTTTTCTAAATCTTTAATAATATCTGTCCATTTTGACATCATCATAGTTATTATCATTTAAACAGTGAGCAGACCTGGGTTCAAATCACAGTTCTGCTACTTACGAGCTGTCACCATCACTGAATTTCTTGACTTCTTTGAGCCCTACAATCTCTAAATCTATAAAATGGTACCATACCTATTTTGCAGGATTATTGTGAGATCGTTAATAATACACATCAATAATATATACAAGCCAACAATACAGCTTCCTGGCACACACACAGCAGGTCCTCCACACAAGTTGTCATTGTTACAAGCAGGATAATGAGAATAGTCAGTGCATGCTAATGTGCATTAAATTAAATGTTTGTCAAGTGACAGAGCAGATACAAGTCTGGGCGCAAATAAATGGTATAAATCCCAAAGGAGCAAGTGTGTCAACCAAATATTTCAAACAATGTGTTAGGTCAGGAAAAAGAGCTTCTCGTGATGTCTGGCTGTGGTAGAGCACAGGCGGCTCAGTGAGTAGTGACTGAGGTCCCGAGGAGACCTCTAGGTCCAGGCTTCACACTCACAGGTTTTTTTTTTTTTTGTCTTTTTGCCTTATCTAGGGCCGCACCCGCGGCATATGGAGGTTCCCAGGCTAGGGGTCTAACAGGAGCTGTAGCCGCCGGCCTTCGCCACAGCCACAGCAACGTGGGATCCGAGCCGCGTCTACGACCTACACCACAGCTCACGGCAACGCCGGATCCTTAACCCACTGAGCGAGGCCAGGGATCAAACCTGCAACCTCATGGTTCCAAGTCGGATTCATTAATCACTGAGCCACGACGGGAACTCCATACACTCACAGTTTTGAAAACAGGGAGTTCAAGAAACGTGTTCTTTACGTGCTTGGGCTGATGTTTATGCTGAGTTTCAATGATCATTCACCCACACTGAACAGTCTGGGCGGAAATACCAATACGCAAATAACAGTTGTGTGCAGCATCTCCAAATGATGTTTATATTGAGTGCAAATAACCTGTGCGGGATGGAGACTGTGATGCTGGGATTCCAAACTAAGCCACTTTGCCATAAGGTGATGGTTCCCAATCTGCCAGTCCCCAACAACCTCCAAGGGGGGACACTGTAGACATGATAACCTCTTTATAGATAAGGAATATCCATATCTACAATAGATTGTATCTATTGCAGAACTTGGAAGAAGCCCCAAGGTACTAAGATGGGAAAGGAGAAATATTCATTCTAACGTGGTTCAGGCAGCATTGGAGTTTTCTAGAAAATGGGTCACGTGTAAAAAAGAAGTTGCGTGTTAGGGATACTGTCCTTTCTGAAAAAAGAGAGCGATTTCTACTCTAAAGATTTTAAAAGGGAGAGAGAGAACAGTGGAGACACGGACAAAGAAGTCAGAGACTGCGTGACCCACGGCCCTTCCCTGATCTCTTCAACACTTCAGGAAATGTCTCTAAAAATCTGGAAAGTGTTGGTGGTAATGCGATTTCCTATGCAAAAGAGTAGGAGGACAAGAACACCAATGGCCACAGAGACAACCTGCATGGACAGATGAGGCAAAGAAGAATCGGTGCTGTAAGCCTCAGGTTCACCGGCCAACCTCGCTGCTTCCCCCGGGTCAGCAGGAAGGAGCTGTCCTGACCTGCAGTAAAGGCACGGAGCCCAACGCCAGCTATCACAAAGTGTTTCAGAAGGTAACGTGATGAGATGCAAATAAAATGATCCAGCCCATCTTGATGGTTTCAAACAACTACGCACTCGATTCATCGGCTGGTTTAAACCTGGTTAAGCCACAGGGCATCTTAGTTCTTGAGCCATGTTTTCCTCTAGAGACGGAAAAATGATTTTCTCGTGGTTAGAACTGAAGTTGTACTTCTCTCAATATCCTCTCCTCTTTAGATCCCTTCCTAAAAAGCTATTTCAAGAAGAGCTATCTTGATTAAGCAGAATTCTTTAAAATTGTGCCTTTTTTGATAGTTTTGTTTGCTTGTTGTAGATGACAGTCAGCATGACGTCAGCTGGTTTTTGTGCCATCTGTAACTTCCTGGTGTGTTATTAGGTAAAACTGGTAAATACACCACCAGACTGTTTGGTCCACAGGATATCTGCCACAAAATCGACACAGGTGGCCTCAACACACTGATCCCTAAGAGCACCTGGATCTATTACACATGAATGCAGGGTCAGGGCTAAGGCAGCTGGATGTTAACGCCATTCCCCCACCCTGTGCTTCTTGCTCCTAAGGTCTGAGAACCACTGAGCTGGATCTTCAGAGATAACAATCCTGAGCATAAAGATTACTCAGAGCGCAATGAGAGTACATGATAATGAAGAAAAACTGGTTGGAATGATTACATCTTAGAGCTGAAAAGGTCTGAACAGATCATCTAGTTCAACCCTCTGCCTTTACAGAAAATAAAAATGTTTTCTTTCACCAAGGTCATCGAATGTGGTTAGCTGAACGTCCTTCCCCTTATAAAATGTCATCTAGACTAGGAATTGAGGAAATGAGGAAAATCCGAAAGCAGAAAACTAAAGGAAAGAAATAGATCTCTGAGGAAAGCCGACGAAGAAATTTCTGGGAAAAATTCTAATCTTTCAAGATGCACTCAGACTGAATCTCTGACCTTGTTAAAAGGTTTTTCTTTTAACATTTAGTTAGCAAGCAAACTATGTTTTAAATATTGGCAATGCTTTAGAAAACATAACCCAAATATGTGTGGCAATCTGAATCATGAATACGTACTCTCTTTGACCAGCAAATTATAGAGTAATCATTTTCTAATTTCAAGTTTCCTATTCTTTTAGTCGTTTAAAATTCAGACTTCAAGCCAATCTATGAATGCCAGGTTTCTGTTCATTACAAACAATTCATCTTAATTAGCCTGAAAAACTGTTCTAACAAGAAATAAATTATTGAGCACAGAAAGTAAGTTTTGTGAAATGTTTAACGTTCATTTAAAATCCTTCTCCAAGGAAATGGCAGCTGAGAATGTGAAAGGTTAGAAAGAGAATGCCGGTTGCTGGATTGATTTCAAATCTCCCTCTGGTTGCTTGCAGGTGTAGCAGTGTTTACTTAAAAATTTATTGTAACAGATCACATCGTTATAATCCTGATGGTAATCAATGTTCATTAAGAGTACAACAAAAATGCCGTGATTAAAGGCTATTTGTTTTATCACAATAGGATCATTTATTTATTACTGGGTAAATTGTTACAAATTGCTCCTCTTTGGGCCAGTAGGAGCACAAAAGTGTTTCAAATTGTGCTGTTCTCTTTCTGTGATCGCATAAACTAGTCTTCGCTAGTGTGCCGTGCCACAGGAAGATCGTGGGAGACATTAGAGTAGCTTGGTCTCCTTGTTTGTTTTTGCTTTGGTTTCTAAATCAAAGCAAAAGTGTCAAGTCTGTTCTAAAGGAGAGAGTGGGGGAGTCACACGGAAATTGAAAGTGTGGACATTTCCAATGAAAAGTGCTTCTTTCCCAGAATGGAGATGACTCCCTTTTTAACCATCCAGTTCAAATAAACACTGCCACACTTCACAGCCACCAGTTGGATCCTCCTACTCCCCATTCAAATTCCAAATAGTCAGTACAAACAAATACATATATTTTTTTCAGACAGACTCAGCAGCTTTAGTGTAAAACTGTTTTGAGCTCATCTCCAGGCCAAATACATTGGCTCAGGAAAATCTCTCTGCTGTCAGACAAAGGCTGTTACTGTAATTCTCACCCAGAGTTGTTCTTAGTGGATTTTGCCTCAGCTGATCAGGTAGGGTTAGTCAGGCCATGTGAAGCAAAGAGAAAGGAAATACCACCCACACACTCTTTTCAAGTGAAAGTCCCATTTTTTATTTTATTATTTTAAAATTTTTATTATAGTTGATTTACAATGTTCTGTTGATTTCTGCTGTATAGCACAGTGACACAGTTATACATTTATATACATTCTTTTTTTTCACATTATCCTCCATCATGTTCCATTAAAAGTGACTAGATATATAGTTCCCAGTGCTGTACAGCAGGATCTCGCTGCTTATCCACTCCAAATGCAATAGTTTGCATCTACTAACCCCAAACTCCCAGTCCAGCCCACTCCCTCTCCCTTCCTCTTGGCAACCACAAGTCTGTTCCACACGTCCATGAGTTTGTTTCTTTTCTGTAAATAGGCTCATTTGTGCCATATATTAGATTCCAGATATGTGGTATCGTATGGTATTTTGTCTTTCTCTTTCTGACTTATTTCACTTAGTATGAGAGTTTCTAGTTCCATCCATGTTGCTGCAAATGGCATTATTCTGTTCTTTTGATGACTGAGTAGTATTCCATTGTGTATATGTACCACATCTTAATCCATTCATCGATCAATGGACATTTAGGCTGTTTCCATGTCTTGGCTATCGTCAATAGTGCTGCAATGAACATACAGGTGAATATATCTTTTTCAATGAAAGTTTTGTCCAGATATATGCCCGGGGGTGGGGTTGCTGGGTCATATGGTAGTTCAATATTCAGTTTTCTGAGGTACCTCCATACTGTTTCCCATAGTGGTTGTACCAGTTTACATATGAGACCAAGTACATGTGACTGTATGCATTCCCACCAAGAATGAAGGAGGGTTCCCTTTTCTCCACACCCTCTCCAGCATTTGTTACTTGTAGACTTACTAATCATGGCCATTCTGAGTGGTGTGAGGTGGTAGCTCGTTGTTTTGATTTGCTTTTCTCTGATAATTAGTGATGCTGATCATTTTTCATGTGCCTGTTAGCCTTCTACATGTCTTCTTTAAAGAAATGTTTATTCAGGTCTTTTGCCCATTTTCAATTGGGTTGTTTATTTTTTTTGCTGTTGAGGTGCCTGAGTCGTTTGCATAGTTTGGTGATTAAGCCTTTGTCACTTTCATCCTTTGAAACTATTTTTTCCCATTCTGTAGGTTGTCTTTCCATTTGAAAGGTTACATTTGACAGTGACCTTGGGCCTGGAATCAGGGTTGCAGCTGTAGCAGCACTTTGCCTTTACAATTCACTGAGCAATACCATTCCGTTTTTCCTTCGTACAGACTGCATATTTCCCAAAACTCTCCTACGTGGACAAAGGAGAGTTGTCTAGGAATACCAGATATGGTCAGCTGCTCTCATCCCCAAGAAACCTAACCCGATGATCCCAGAGACCAGGCAAGCAGGTGGTCGTGGTTTAGAGTCCACAGGGGTGGAAAAGTAAAACTAGTCAAGAGGAAGCAAGCCAAGAGCTTCAGCTTGCTCTGCCTTCCGATCCCCAGCATCGGATTTCATGTTGCCAAATGTCCCGACTACCCGTGAAAAATTCAAACACAGGAAAATTATGTTTGTGTAAAACCCAAATCTAGGAAAAACACAGTTTTTTTCCTTTCATGCATTTCATCAGAAGGGTCTCAAGTTTATCACCCAGTTCCAGTTTCTAAGGTTAGACAAGTACATTGGTTAAGAGGTTATGCTCTGGTGGGAACTGGCCAGGACTGGGGTTTCACACAGTGCTGTGCTTACCACCTTACTTAACCTCACCTGACACACTGGGCCCTCTAAGCTGCCATCTCCCACTAAAAACGGTGGTAAGAATTTTACTTGTGCTGTGAATCAGTAGTCAAGTTAAATAACATGATGTATGGAAGCCTCATATACAGCACATGATTAACAATCCATAAAAGTTACTTACCCTCAAGGACAAGAAAATTAAAGATTTATTTTAAATTTAAATAAAAGTTTAATGATTAATTTTATCATCATTTTTCATTTTCCTTGATGTAACATAACTGCATATGGAAACAGAAGAGGCAAAATCCCTAATCACAGGACCCTAATTCTGTTAGAATTATGGTACAATTCTCCAGGAATTTTTCCTCCATGCATTAAAACTAAATAAATTTATTACAACACATGTAAGACTCTATATCAGCTTTATGTAGGACTTCAACATGAGCATTTTCCTGTGTGCTACATAATTATAATCACCCATGTTATGAAGGGCTATTTTACAGGCCACTAAGTGAGTTATTTGATATATACATAATCACCCTCTATTATTGTCTAAAGAAGTAGTTTTCAGGGCCAAAAATGGAAGGAAGAGCCTGTGATTAATATTTTTCTCCAGAGAGCTTTCCCCTAGCATTTCCGTATTTCTTACTTATATTCTTGGGGTAAATCTCAAGAAGAGGGATTACCTAGTTGACAGGCACAGGCCTCTTTCAGGCTTTTGATGGTTGTTGCTAAGTTGTTTCCTGAGCAAACACTGAAGCAGGGCATGAAAATACCAGTCGTGCATTGCCTTTCCATCACTGGATTTATTCCAGCTTTAATCAAGGAGTATGTCAATGGCATAATCAATCAACATCTTTGCCTTGATTATTTATCTGCCTTTGTCTTCATTCAAAGTTAATTAGAGAAAGAATTAGAGAAAATTGTTATGTATTTATTAAGTTAAAGCTCCTCAATATAAAAAATAAATATTTGAGACACCATTAGGATCTTTTTTTTTTTTTTTTGTCTTTTCTAGGGCTGCACTCGCGGCATATGGAGGTTCCCAGGCTAGGGGGTCTAATCGGAGCTGTAGCTGCCAGTCTACGCCAGAACCACAGTCTACGCCAGAACCGCATCTGCAACCTACACCACAGCTCACGGCAACGCCGAATCCTTAACCTGCTGAGCAAGGCCAGGGATTGAACCCGCAACCTCATGGTTCCTAGTCGGATTCGTTAACCACTGAGCCACGAAGGGAACTCCAAGACACTATTAGGATCTTAATCCAGCTTTTTGTTTTTTGTCTTTTGAGGGCTACATCTGCAGAATTGGAGCTGTAGCTGCCGGCCTACACCACAGCCATAGCAACACCAGATCTGAGGCACATCTGTGACCTACACCACAGCTCACAGCAATGCTGGATCCTTAACCCACTGAGCGAGGCCAGGGATTGAACCCACATCCTCATGGATACTAGTTGGGTTCATTACCGCTGAGCCACGACAGGAACTCCTAAATCTATCTCTTAACTGCCATGAAAAATTATGACTATTTAGATACTATTTTGTTTCATTTAATATAATATATACAGAGGAAATCTGCCTTGTTTCCCCTCTAAAAATGTTTGCTATACCCTAGTTCAACACTGCTAGACCATCTGTAACGTGTTTTTTTTTGTTGTTGTTTTTTTTTAATGAGACCAAGTACATGTGACTGTATGCAATAAAAGAACCCCCATAGACTTAATTTGGTATTGGGAGGAAATTCATAATGGGTAATTTAAAGCATAAGGGTGAAAATTACTTTGCTAGTATGGATTTAGAGCTTGAGCAATCATAATCTATCAGCCCTGTGGTTTGGTGCTTCTCTTTGGTATGTACTCGCTATGATCTGACTCTAATTCCTCTGCGAGTATCTCTGAAAAGTGTATATTTATGTGTTGCCACATTTGATCAACCAAAATACACCTCAGGCCCCTTTTATGATCTAGTCATCAGGGATATAATGATAAATAGGACTAGACTGTGCCCTGGAAGAATCCATTTACCTGGTCTCAGGACTGTCAGGAGGTAAGCTTGAGTTACAGCCGGCTTGGGACAGTCGTGGGACATTTCTCAGGTGCCAGTCTGGTTCCTCACCTTCTAAAACGCATGACATTTCCTGCATAAATGGGTCACTCAAGACAAAGATTTGCCTCTTCCTTCATCTCCTTCAATTCAGCCATACATTATTTTAGAACAGTTCATAAAATACTCAGGCTTCAAATATCAACCAATATTGAAACTTCTCCGTTCTCCCTGAGACCACATGGGTCCTTTCCCCTTGATGTATTTGGCAGGCTTGTTAAATACCAGGTTACTGATGCTGGAGCAACTGAAGTGATGAACAGAGTGAAATCCAATATGTATATGGGAAATTAATATCGATGCCTCCTACCACATGGAATTTTTGTGAGAATAAGATGGAAAGAATTATACTGACATAATCCTGAACCATAGATTAAACACACACACACACACACACACACACACACAACCCAGGTAGAAGAAGTAATAGTAGATGTTGTCTTCATTACCAACATTAAGAAAACAGGACCAGAGTTCCCATCATGGCTCAGCGGTTAACGAACCCAACTAGTATCCATGAGGATTCAGGTTCAATCCCTGGCCTTGCTCAGTGGGTTAAGGATCCAGCATTGCCATGAGCTGTGCTGTAGGTCGCAGACGTGACTTGGGTCCCCAGCTGCTATGGCTGTGGCATAGGCCGGCAGCTACAGATCTGATGCCCCTAAACTGGGAACCTCCATATGCCATGGGTGCAGCCCTAAAAAGACAAAAAAAAGGAAAAAAGGACCACCAAAGCCACTTTGAAAAACAATCTTGCACTTCCTCAAATTCTTAACCATAAAACCACCATATCACCCAGGATTCCACTCTAGGCATTTATGCAAGGGACATGACACACAGAGCCACACAAAGACCTGCACATAAATGTTCACGGCAGCATTATTCCTAACAGACGAAACCCAGAAACAACCTGAATATTGGAGAATGAATAAAAAAATGTGATATATCCACATGATGGGATTCCACTGGGTAATAAAAAAGAACAAACTGCTAACAGATGCTACATCATGCGAGAACCTCAAAAACATTATGCTAAGGGAAAGAAGCCAGAGACTTCAAGAGACCACAGACTACATGATTCCAATTATATGAAATACCCAGAAAGGGCATATTTATAAAGATAGCATATTAAAGGTTGCTCGAGGCTGAAGGTAGGAAAAGGGATCAACAGTAAGTATGCAGAAGGGATTTTAGATAGGGCGTGAAAATATCCTAAAATTAAGTTATGGTAAAGTTAACAGTACTTGTCAAAGTAACCAAAAACATTAAATTGTACATCCGAAAAGGGTGAACTTCATGATATGTAAAATATACCACAGTAAAGTTCTTAACCAAAAAAAAGACAATACAACCAAGACCTAAGTGTGCCAATGTTCTGGTTGCTCCATTTATATCCTTAGATAACCTCTATCTACTACAATTGCACTTAATTAAAGGTGAGACTAAAAAATTGTATTATTCAGTTGATTGCCTCAACCTAAACTTTATTGACAATTTAGAGCTTAAAGTGATTTTTTGATTCTGAATACATTCATTTGGTAGCTGTTTTCAAGATCAAATAAAGTTTTGTTCCATTCATAAATTTGGTAGTAATCACGTAATCTGTGGCACAAACAATCCAGTCCTTCTTCAGGTGCACGCACATATACACAAATAAAACAGCCACCGGTGCCGGTAAATTGGGCATAACCCTTTGCTGCCTGCATAGCATCTCCTCCGTGTGATCCTCTTGCCCCCAAAAAAAAAAAAAAAGCAGCCCAAGCCGAGCACCTCAAATTCGATGTTTTACGAGCCCCGTTCAGCGTGTGTCTGACATCCATCCTGCCTTGTTCCCAAACTGCTCTCATTCTCATCTTCCCACCTCTGAACTCCCAGCTCTGGACCCCAGTCTTGATTCCCAACTCTGTACCTGTGACTTAGAATCCATCCCTCTCATGCTGGATCGCAGGTCTCCCTGGGTCTCCAGTAGAAACCCACAGCTCAGGTCACATCACACTCAGTTCAGACCCGGCCTTCTGGCCCTGCCCTCATTCCTCCCTCACCATCTCTCAGCCCCTTCAACAAGAAGATCTGCTTTCTTCTTTTCCACAAAGCATTTTATCTGTGCATCTCCTATTAAACTCAATCCGTTCTACTATGTATTAAACAGGGCTATTTATGTAGCCGTCATAACCCTAACTGTTTCATCTTTACTAAATACCCACAGGATCCCACACAGAATTTGCTCATTAAAAAAACAAAGGTATAGTTTCTGATGTGTACTGAGTGAAATATCTACTAAGATTATATGAATGAGTACAAGCCTTCATTCAGTCATCCGTACAGATGCTTGGCTTGTTGTCAGAAAACACTACTTTCTCGTCCTCTTAAAACATCTCGAGGAGTGTGACAAATGACTGACTTCATCCAGTTTTAAACAAACCAGAGAAACACTAAAGCATTTAAGTGGCTTATCAATATTGACCTGCCCGTATGCACATGAATTTTAGCTGGTGAGAAAATGGAACATTGGGGTCTTTGCAAAAGGATTGCCTCGTTATAAAAAGGCTTGGAAAGTCTACTCCTGCGGCGGTGTGTGAGATGCAGAACTCTACACCTGGAACCAAAAAAACGAAACAAAACAAAAAATCCATTCGCATCCTTTCTATCTCCATTGTGTTCTTTCTTAATGCTGCACTTGGCACGACAAATGAAGTCTGATGTTTCAGAGGTGAGTTGCAGAGTGGCCAAACCACTCTTCAGTGCACTATAGCTTGACATAATATTCGCTGCCAGCTTTTTGTTTAAAAATGCCATCAGTTTAACATTAACTGAAAAAGTAATTATTCTCCAGTTTCACTGAACTATTAAGGGAAAAAAAAATTTCATTGAAACTCCAGGAGATGAAATACCATGCTTTCAGGTCTCATTGGAAGCTTTTCAACATTCAGAGCAGAAAAACATAAAAGCATTCTTTAAGAAGGAGATTTAGGAACTTCGCTGAATGAAAAGTGATAAAATTAAGTTTCAGGAAACAGAATTTGGATCAACAAAATTTGGCAAAACCCGGCTTAGATCAGACACTTTTCATATATTCGAGACGCTTAATGCCATTTACTACTACAGAATCCTTGGGACATGTCCACACGCACTCCGGTCCTGTGAACTAAATCAAAGAGGTTTCCAATCAGTTTGAACTATGAAATGCTGTAAAGTACACGAATGACCAAAAACGCCTTTGTATTTAGACACCAAATGGTACTGCGCCTAGGTGCGCGCTAGGGGACCGGGAGAGACATTGCAGAAGGAGCCAGCATGCTCCATCTCCGCCTGCCTTAACATCCTCAATTTAGTTGTAAAGACAGAACATAACTTTCAAATAACGACTGGGGGAAACTTTGCCAATGTATGTTGTATAAACTGAGTTTACATAAATTGGAGAAAAAATAAGGAGTGGATGAGGATGAGAAGGATCAGGAGTGGAGAGCTATTACAAGGCTATGGAATAATGTGAGGAAAAAAATGTATATATATGTGTGTGTGTATAACTGGGTCACTTTACTGTACAGCAGAAATTGACAGAACACGGCAAATCAACTATAATAAAATTAAAACAAACAAACAAACAAACATGGAGTTCCTGTGATGGCTCAGCGAGAACAAATCTAATTAGCATCCATGAGGATGCAGGTTCCATCCCTGGCCTCGTTCAGTGGGTTAAGGATCTGGCCTTGTCGTGAGCTGTGATGTAGGTCACAGACACAGATTGGATCTGGTGTTGCTGTGGCTGTGGTGTAAGCCAGTGGCTACAGCTCTGTTTCGACCCCTAGCTTGGGAACCTCCAAATGCTGCGGGTGTGGCCCTAAAAGGCCAAAACAATAAAAAAAATTTTAAAAATTTTAAAAAATCAAGGATATGGAGATGGCAGACTGTAGAGACAGGAGTTCAATTAGAAAACCTGGCTGTGGGCTCTGTATCTTATTTGCTAAGTAACTTTGAACAAGTCATTTCCCTGAACCACAGGTATACAGGGCTGGAAGTGATTTGCAAACTGTTAAGATTGCTCAAATATTAGTTATTATATAGAAATGACCTCATGTAACTTTAGGGAGAAAACACTTTTTGAGTGAATTTCAAGTATATAACTTTTTTTGTTTGTTTTTTGTCTTTTAGGGCTGCACCCATGGCATATAGAGGTTCCCAGGCTAGGAATAAAATCAGAGCTGTAGCCAGCAACACCAGATCTGAGCCACATCTGCGACCTACACCACAGCTCACAGCAATGCTGAATCCTTAATCCACTGAGCGAGGCCAGGGATTGAACCTGTGTCCTTATGGATCGTAGTCAGATTCGTTTCTGCTAAGCCATAATGGTAACTCCTATAACTGTATCTTTAATGGTAATATTTTCTTGATTTTTTTTGTGAAAAATTTTAATGTACATGTTTTACTATTGTATATTACACATTTTTAGGATGTTTTGTCAAAAAAGAAAAGAAAATAACCTAACTAGAGGAAGGCTGCTAAACAGATTATGTTACTACCTCATTTTTGTAATAGAAAAAAAAATTAACACTCATTTCTGAATGCTTGAAAATGAATTAAATGTAAAACTGTTTAGCTATCATAGAAGATAATATTTTAATCTATTGAAAGCATTACAGTAGAGAATGTTTAATTTAAAAGTCTAGAAAGCGGCAGTCAGCACCAAAATAGTTCTTTTATTTGCTGTCACTGGCACAGTTTTAGATCTCATTTGCTGAAAAAAATCACACCCACAAAAATAAAGGATATATAAAAAAGAGAATGTATTTCACACGGCGATTCATCTTACGTCATTACTCTATGGTCACAATTAGAGCAGAGTTTGTGAATAAGGAAACCAGACTATCCTGACGGCTTTGCAGTGAAGGCTTTTTTAACAATTGTTATTTATTCTGGGAGATCTGAACACCACATAGGCAAAGTAGCACTTTTAACGCACATGTGTTACAAGATAAACATGAGCAAGGAAATAAAATATAAATGAAAATACAGTTCTTTGGGGAGCCTCCCTTGCTCAGTCCTTCACTCCACTGAACCTGTCAAGGCACACCCTGTCTTTGCTGCCTTCTAGTCCCAAATTCTTGATTCCTTTTCTTGGACATTGTTACCTAGCAGAACTGGAGGGGCAATGATGGCATGGCCATCAAAGAAACTTTTCATCTTTAAGAGGATAATTTTTTTTGTACTTTTATGTACCACAGAATTGGTAGAGAGAAAAACTTAGTAAAGAGTTACTGTAATGAAGCTAGTAGATCCACTGAACACAAGATGCATGGATCAGTGACACGGTGGCAAGAAACAAGGTACAAAGGCATCTCCAATGCCACAGTACTACGATCCTTTCCAATTGGTGACCAGTCCACTTATAGGGCAGGACGCTGTTTTTAAAGATGGCACAAAAATGATAGACAAAAAGCAAAAACATGCCCAGTGAAGGCCTTGAACGTTGCGATCAAATTACAGGAGCTTAAGAAGTACATCTTCTCAATATCAACGGGCTATGCATGGTTGGCACGCTCTCAAATGTGTCTTACAGGTCTTTCCTTTAGCAGCAGAAATGAGACAGATTTAATCGACTGTTTAAATAAAACCTAAGTAGGAGTTTCCGTCGTGGTTCAGAGGAAACGAATCTGACTAGCATCCACGAGGATGCAGGTTTGATCCCCGGGCTCACTCAGTGAGTTAAGGATCTGGCATTGCCATGAGCTGTGGTATAGGTGGCAGATGCAGCTCAGATCTGGTGTTGCTGTGGCTCTGGTGTAGGCCAGCAGCTACAGCTCTGATTCGAACCCTAGCCTGGGAACTTCCATATGCCGCAGGTGTGGCCCTAAAAAGAAAAAAAAAAAAAAATTTTTAAAACCTAAGTAGGTGTATTTTCACAAATAAAACAGATTTGCTGTTGATTGTATACATAGAATCATAAAGGTTTTAGTCGTTTCTTAGCTATAAAGCTTTTTTTTACTCCTTTAGTGGTTGCTCTAAGAATTACAACATGCATCTTTAGCTTCTCAAAGTTCAACTTCAAATAATACTAAAGCACTTTGTAAACAACGTGAGAACCTCACAACATTAGACTTCCAACCACACCTGGCCACTCAGCCCATCACTTGTTTTTATACCTTTCACTTTACTTTTATATATTTTAGAAATCCTAAAATAAGCTATCACTTCGCTTTACAAATCTATTCCTATAAAAACAATTTTAAAAGAGAGTATCTGATATTTGCCCATACATATATCATTTCTGCTGATCTTTATTCCTTTGTAAATATTCAAGTTTTCATGTGGCATAATATTCCTTCACCCTGAAGAATTCGTCTAAGAGTTCCTGTAGGGCAGGTCATCTGGGGGCTGATTTTCACAGCACTTTCTTGAAAAGGTCTTTATTTCTCCTTCAATATTGAAGGATATTTTTCCTGGATTTGGAACTCTAGGTTGAAAGGTCCATTTGCTTTTGTTTCCAGCACTTTAAAGGTTCCTTGTTGTCTTGCTTTCATTGTTTCTGGTAAAAACAGTGTATCTCTTATTTTTGGTTTGCTTTTGTCTCTACTCTCAAGACTTTCCCTTTATAACTGGTTTTCAACTGCTTGATTGCAATGAATGTTGATGTATTTTTCTTAGTGTTTATCTTGCTTGGGGTTTGTAGATTCCTTGAACCTACAGGTTACATTTTTTTTCATCAAAAAGGGGGCGCATGAGGCGCTGAGATATTAGCAATGGCAGGAAGCCATTACGACTCCATGGCTGTAGAAACAGTAGAATAAATGAATAGATGAATGAATGAAGAATTAAGAGATAATTTCTCAATGCATGATTTATTATTAAGGAAATTGAAGCTCCTATAGGCTTCACAATATACTCAAGTAGTTAGTGGAAGCACTAGGATTTAGTTTATGTTCTCTCATTCATATTTCAACTCAGCAACTGCCTCTGATTTCTGTAAATCAAATCCTATTTTAAATTCCTACCAGAACTCTCTTTCTAGAGGTACTCTACATTGAATCTTTTTGTAAAACTAAAAATCCTGGAGTTCCCACTGTGCCTCAGCAGTAACGAACCACTCACTAGGATCGAACCACGACAATGCAGGTTCGACCCCTGGCCCTACTCATTGGGTTCAGGATCTGGCATTGCCATGAGCTGTGGAGTAGGTTGCAGACGTGGCTTGGATCCTGTGTTGCTGTGGCTGTGGTATAGGCCAGCAGCCGGAGCTCTGATTTGACCCCTAACCTGAGAACTCCATATGTCACGGGTGCGGCCCTGAAAACAAATGAAAAATAAATAGAAACTCTTTAATTAGGTAGACTTTTTCGAAATCTTTGATATATTTTTCAAGTTTCAGTTTCTCTACAAGCTTTCTGGACTATTTCTATTGCTAGGAGGTTTTATATAACAACTCTATTTAAAAAGTACAGAGCATTCCAAAAGGGTGGCTGTTTTTTTCATTTTGGTACAAGAGTCAGCACAATGTGAAAGAAAGAACTTGGCTTTTGACATCAGATAGGATTAAATTCTAATCCAGGATTTGCAGCCTAATAGCTGTTTGACTTCAGACAAAACATTTCACTTCTATGGTGCTTGTTTCCTTCTTCTGTAAATTGGGGATAATAACGTCTTCTCTAATCACTTCAAGAACTGCAAGAACAAAATTAGATGATGCATATGCTATGCAAATGCACATGCTATTATTGCTTAGCTGTGAATTATGCTTTCTCCAGATCGGTGTTTATTGCTATGGTAAAGTCCAGTTCCATGGTGTGATAGGTAGGAGTGGCCACAGAAAACCACATAGGTTGAAATGTAAGAGGCACAGAAATGAAAACTTCATTGTCCGATGAGAGTGAGTAAAACAATAACACCGACAGGTAAAGACACCGCAGAAGGTTGATAGGATCAGTAAAAAAATACCTAAGATAAGTACATCCCTGTCTTGTGCTTTCCGCGCTAATGATAATTTCCATTAGTGAGGACATTCAAGTAATTTTTAACCAGAGACTGGCATCCCAGGAGAAGAGAACTATTGTGATACTTCAGTATCACAATAGTTGTGATCACTTCCATCCTCAGTACCGCCAAAGCCAAACGATTTCTCAAAACAGTCTTCTTGAGATGTAATTAATATGCCACGCAATTCTCCCACTTAAGCACGATTCAATGATTGGCTACAGAGTTGTATATCCAACACCACAATCAACTTTGGAATATTTTCATTACCCCCCACCCTTGCCCACGCCCAAAGAAACCCTGTATCCTGTAACCATTACTCCCTATTTGCCCCCAGACCTATTCCCAGCCCTGGGTACCCACTAATCTACTCTCTGTCTCTATAAATTTGCCTATTCTGGACATTTCACATGAATGGAATTGTACAATAATGCAGTGTTTTGTGTCCGGCTTCCTTCATTTAGCAGAGAGTAACTGAGGTTCCCCATATTGTAGCATTTATCAGTATTTCATTTCTTTTTATGGATGAATTTGCTATGGGTCTTTTGTTTGTTTGTTTTTGTTTTTAGGGCCACGCCTGCAGCACATGGAAGTTCCCAGGTTAGATGTCAAATCAGAGCTGCCAGCCTACGCCACCAGCCATAGCAATGGAGAATCTAAGCTGCATTTGCGACCTACACAGCTTATGGCAATGCCAGATCCTTAACCCACCTGAGTAAGGTCAGGGAATGAACCTACATCCTCAGAGATACTAGTCAAGTTCTTAACTCACCAAGCCACAATGGGAACTCCTGCTATTTTTTTTTTGTTTTTTTTTTTTTGAAATATTTCACCTCACTGCTATTTGAACATCCAATGGGTATACCTGTTTTAACGTCTGAATATCCAGAATGAAAAGAGTCCTTAGAGATCATTAATTCGACCACTTTTTAACTTTAAAGAAAGGGAAGTCCAGGTTGTTTGAGTGTCTAGTGTTGCACTTTGACACGTGTACAAGAGAACACGGGCCCAGCCTATCCCCTCTTACTGTACAAGAATGAGTTCTTTTACTAACTACTCTAAAATGATAGTAACTCACTTTCAGATAGCACTTGGTGTAGGGAAGGCTTTCATGTACATGAACTTATCATCTGCAAACGAAATTTGGTTTGGCAAATAGGTAAGAGGGAGCTAGATAGTGGAAGGATGAAATATAATTACTGACCAAAATTATCGGATAAAAAGGAGACATTTCCTAAAAGGACTCCCCAAACAGAGTTAGAAATGACAAATGTACAATGCCTGCCCAGTCTCATTAACTACTTGCTAAATTCCAAACATTGTGACTTTCTGTTCTTACAATCCATAAAAACACAGGTATATAAAAACCTATGACAGTCTTGTCAGCAATGAAGTAGCATTTCTGTGTGGACAAAGTGGTTCTGGTTGAGATCTGTTAGATCTGTTTGAAAATAGATGCTCTAAACCAAAACATGGCCTCTCTTTTCCTCCCCATAACATGTCATAAACTTTCAGATACCTTTTATATCAAATTGGCCCAATACATGTGTATTTATATGTAATTTCTAAAGTTTAAAATGCAACCATTTAATATCAGTACTGATGGAATAGAAGCTGCAGAATCAAATGCTATTGGTCTATTTCGTCAAAAATAAGGTCACTAGTATGCGTAATAATGAAGTGCTTTCAAAGGATTTAACCAAAAGGTTAAAATCTTATTTCCTTAAATTCCTTTTCATCTTTTCTCCAGTGCAATATCTGTATAAGTTATTATGCCATCATTGACCTGCACTCTGACCTCATTAACATTCTTATCTCCCTGGAAAAAAAAATGTTATAAGAGGCCTGTCTGGTTATTATCTCTGCCACCTAGGACTTAAAGTTTGGCTCTCCTTTCCAAACACAGCTACCTTGAAATATATCTGAGGCTACTTTCCCAAACATGCTGGGTTTTATCATTAGAAATCCACACAGTCTGTTTTCTTTTTCAGACTTCATGACCCCTCATGCAGAAAATGGCCCAAAGCAATAACTGTGTTTGGGAAACAACAACAAACAACAACTGAGCCATAAAATTCTAGGACCGTTACATTCAGTCGGATATTCAACAGAATACAGCTGCAGAGAAGAGGTCCTAGTTTATTCCACTGTTTGGTATATTTGAAATTGATTTTTTCAAAAAAAGAAAATTGGCAGATTATTACATTTATGCAATATTTAGTATACTAATTATAGATTGAAAATCAAACCATTGCCTTTTCAACTGATAATAAGAGTAACACAGAAACTAGGAAATGATAAGAAGGCATATATGTCAAATTTTAAGATATATCAGGAAACAATATTCTCAACAATAAGTCAATGATTGAAATAATATTCCTTATATGTTTTATGAGCACTTCGTGTTTATAGCAATGCCCTAGCTTCTCGGTTCTACTTCTTAAATTCCTCCATTTCTACTCTCACTTAAAGGAAGTAACGTTAATGTGATATCTTACATCAAAGAGAATTTAAAACACCATTTGGTTTGAGAATGTTATCTTCCTCATGGGGTACTTGTAACTCAATCTAAATGTTTTGTTTCCTTTTTAGCTTGCTATAAGTGTGATTTAAGTCAACATGTGTGTAGGGTATTTGAGTGGTTTGCCTAGAAGTTGCTGCTCCAAACACACACACACACACACACACACACACACACACACACCTACATATACATGCCCGTGTATATGTGTAAATATGTCTGTGTTTATACCTATATCAAATTGTCTACCACTGCGTCGAGCAAACAAAGAAAGCATCCAAATCTAATTTCATTCTTCTACTCTCCTGGGAGAGTGAGGGTGGGAAATCCTTCTTTCTTTTTACAACTAGGAGTTGTTTTCCATTTCTTCCTCATTAATAAAGCACTGAATTTTAGATGGGCACGTGGCCACGCCGAACAAAGCTTGTAGCTGTTTCCCCCCCTGGAAGTACAACTGCTAAACCCTGTTCTGGCTTTTTTAAGGAATGTGCTGTCTCTCTCTCTCTTTTCTTTCTTTCTGGCAGGAAGGAACATACACTGGCGAGATGGAACAGCTTTGTCCTGCACTGCAAGGCAGAGGCTGTGTCTCAAACACTGAAGCAACAAGAGTCAAGGATACCCAAGCTGGACTAACTAGGGTTGTGTGATAATCACTCTTCCTTCTCATCTAATTGTAGGTGTGGGTAGTTTTCTCCATAATACTTAGCAGATTGGTCTCCTCTTTGCTTCTTGTGTCTAAATGCAAGCAC
>PVHT021183523.1:5887711-5917362 GCA_004024745.2 Catagonus wagneri | reverse complement strand
AAAATGCAGTAGTACGTTAAAGAAAACACTAAATGAATATGCCTAAGTGAATTGACAATCCCCTAACTGATGGAGAATTAAATTTTTTTTCTGAAGAGAAATTCTTTGATTAGAGATATTAAATAACTCATGAGTGCAGTACAGATAACATGGATTTTGATTCTAAGATCTTAAAATCACTTGACTTACAACCTAGATCACATAGAAATGTTTTAGAACAAGGAAAGGGAAATAATCATAGTTGTTCCCAGATATTGTAACCAAAACCCAATGAAACAAAATCAGATGAAGAAAAACGGCGGCTCTGAAAGTGAAGAGAGACAAACACACTACTGTTATATAAATTTAAAAAACCCATCTGCATGAAACATATGATCTACCATGGGATGACATTTGAATTAGAAAAGCAGTGTGGGAGTTCCCTTCATGGCTCAGTGGTTAACGAATCCGACTAGGAACCATGAAGTTGCGGGTTCACTCCCTGGCCTTGTTCAGTGGGTTAAGGATCCAGCGTTGCCGTGGCTGTGGTGTAGGCCGGCAGCTGTAGCTCCGATTCGACCCCTAGACTGGGAACCTCCATATGCTGCGAGTGCAGCCCTAGTAAAGGCAAAAAGACAAAAATAAATAAATAAAGAAAAAATAAAGAAAAGAAAAGCAGTGTGCTTCCTAATGTTTACTTAGTCCAGTTGTTGTAACCATATTTTAAACTAGAATTTGACCATGGAGATATTGTCTTACCAAGTACCATCTTTACAATCTATTGTCTGCAAATAATTTCTTTATTTCATTAGCTGCTTGCATTTTATTCTGTGAGGTATTTAACATTTAAGTCTTATCGACTTGCTTCTAACGTGCCACAGCAGTATGACTCTCTCATACCTCTGAACTATGACAACGGCATCCTCTTTGAAAAGACCACGCTACCATTAGAAATGGGTCATGGAACAAACGTCATTAATTCATTTTCAAAAGGGCAGAGCCCAGCAAAGCATTACTGACAAAACCCTCTTCCCTGTGTCCGTCTTCATTAAATATCACATTTACTATCTACCTCCACACACGAGATGATACTCTGAAGCTTCTCACTATGAAAACCTTAAAACCATCTGAAATTAAATTTACTTTCAGGTTTTTACTTTGAAAGATGCAATATTAAATAGTAAACCAAGCATTAATAATTCCCAGTAATAAAAATCATGATTTCAGAGTTGCTAGCTTGAAAACATCCATGGACTCTTTAAAAAGGAAAATTCAATTACCAGCAGCCATGGTGGAAACAGGCAGGTCAAGGTAGGACCTTCCTTTTTATGTTTTTCCTGATGTTGGTTACAAAAAGACAGATGAGATAGATATCTGAATCTTCTCCACATACCACATGAAAGGTTCATTAACAGTTAATGTTAAAATAATAACGAAAATGACAGGGAATGATACCTCTATGCCAGCAGACTTTGTGTACTCACCTTTCACGTTTTATTTCAGAATGAGCTTCTGCCTTCGGTATTCAAATGGGGATTTCTTATAATGAGGAAAGATACTCTAGGTTCTATAAATTCCCTTCCTGGAAGGAAACTTTGGTAGAGTCAATCTTTATATCTGTTTTTCTGTGTTCTATTCAGAAAATAAAAATTTCATGAACTTTCTCCTCTTTGGGCTGTCAGTCACAGATGCCATTGCAAAATGAAGCCAGGATCAAGGTTAGTGAGAGCAGGATCCAGTCAGACAAAACACCTGCTTTGGAACTTTCACAACAGGTAGTAGAAAGGCTGTACAGAGTAAAAGTCTGTGTTTCTGCTCCACAGTGGACCCTGGGGCGGGGGTAAGCCAAGCATTGGCAGCTTTGGTTATCTAATCAAAACACGTTCTTTGTTTTGTTTTACGTATAAATGGAGTCTCATTATCTCAGATATACCTATAAACCAAAAAATAAAAATTCAGGTATTCAAAGCTTTAGGACTACATGCAAGACAATCTGTTGTCATCTAAAGCAGAAATAATGTTATTTTATAGGCAAAGCAAGACATAATTATATCTGTTTTAGAAAAACCCTGGGGTTTTGCCCTTTATTTTTGGCATAATTTATTCTTTTTTTTTTTTCTATTAGGGCCACACCTGCAGCATGTGGAAGTTCCCAGGCTAGGGGTCGGATCAGTGGCAGCCTACACCACAGCCACAGCAACTCAAGATCTGAGCTGAGTCTGCGACCTACACCACAGTTCATGGCAACCCCGGATCCTTAATCCAGAAATGGAACCTGTGTCCTCATGGATATAGTCAGGTTCCTTACTGCTGAACCACCACGGGAAGTCCCGCCATAGTTCATTCTTGATTATAGCTTATTCTTTTCTTTATTTCCTTCCTCCCTTTTTCCCCTCTCCCTTTCTTCTTTTGCCTGTTTGCCACGGTATCTTCCTTTTTTTCATCTCTTTTTCTTTCTTTTTATTTAGGAGTACATGGTCATATATTTGAACATTCTTACTCCCCCATCACAACAGGTTTTAGATATTCTATAGTGGATCATCTCAAAGCAGCCTGGAGCCTTCACATACACTCTAAGAATCACTCCATAAAAGCATCTCAGTGTTTACTTCTCAGAGCTGCTCCATCAAGTCCCTCTTGTTCCTACCGATGGCTGCCCTCTCAAGCCAGAGGCTGACACAAACTGCACCCCTGCCCCCACGATGCTCCTGGGTCTTTGATCAGAAGCCCTCACCTGAGTCTCCCTTGGTTATTGCTAAATTCTTTCCCAGCTCTACTGCATCTGACTCTTCATATGGTTTCACTGTGGTGTTAACTTCTTTAAGCACTGTGTAAATTGAATGAGAAAATGTCAAACTCTTTGATTTATAGTTGCTTGCTAAAATTTTTTTCTATCCTTTTATTTTCAATCTTTCTGAGTATGTTTTTTTCCCCAGTTTGTCTCTCCTTCAAGCAACATATTTCTTCACCCAATTAGGAAGTCTTGGTCTTTTAATTAGTAAGTTTGCTCTGAGTTTTAATTGGTGTAATTACTATGAAATTATACCTTATTTCTGCCATCTTAATTCACATTTTCAATTTAGACATAAATTGTAATTATTTTTCAATTAAGACCTATCTCTGCCATATTTTCCCTTACATTTTCTATTTATTCTTCTCTTTTTGTACCTTCCCTGCTCCTCTGCTACTTTTAATAAAATAGAATTTTCTCATTCTAGTTTAAAAGCTACATATTCTACTTTTATTATTTTGAATGTAGACTCTGTCTTAAGACTCATTTTGGCTTTTGTCTTTATTGATCTCCTAAATTTGTAAATATATATATCTTCCTTCTAACACACTAAAAACTGGATTATTTCTAATATTTCCTTTATCTTGTCTCTCACTATTTTGTTATTATTATCTAGAATTTTGGTTGTGGGTTACAGTCAATATAATTTTACTCTTTTTCCATCCTTAGTTTTATTTTTATGAGATTAACTAAGATATTCATTCTTCCTTACTTTTTATTTCTCTTTCAACATCTCTTAGCTCTGTTCTTCAAAAGGTGTTTTGCATGAGGGCCATTTCATAGTAAAAGCTTTTTGAGGCGTTTTATACATGATAATATCTTTTAAGTGTTCATATTTATACATTAACTTCTCTATTTATGCTATTTTAGATTCACAGTCTTTTTCTTGACCGATTTTAAAAAACATTACATTGTCATTATTTTCAGTTTGCTGTTTAGAAATCTATTGCTAAACTGACTTTTGTTTCTTTGCATGCGATCTTTTTTGCTGAAATTCTTTTAATTTCCTTTTGCCTTTGAATTCTAAATTTTTATTTTAATATCCAGGTGTTAATTTTTCCTTATCTCTCCATTTGGCCCTAAGTCCTATCTCTTTGAAGTCTTTCAACTTTCTTTAAATTTTAAAAATGTCTATTAATTCTTCACATTTCCTTTTTTCATTTTTCTCTCCTTCTGGGACTCTTCCAAAAACTTTTTTTATTCTTTATATATTTTAGCTTTTCTTTTATATTTTCAACCTCTTTATTCTTCCTTGTTCTTCTTTACAGATTTTTCTTGATCTGCTCTTAAAGTTAATTTATTTGATTTTCAGTTGTACTCATCAAACTATTTACCCCATGCTTTGTATCCTTTATGCCACCTATTCTATTTTCTTATCTAATATTTCCTCTACATTGTATTTTATGGTTTCTAATTCTGTTTCATACTGCTAATATCTTAGCTTATTATCTTAACCATATTTATCTTTCATTTTAAAAAATTCTTTGCCTGCTGTAATAAAATTCTCATTTGCAGGGCAGATCATGCCTATTTCTTTGTTTCTTTTATTTTGGTTTATGAACTCATGCAGAGAACTAAGGCCAGGTCATATTCTTTCTTCACAGTGTTGGGTAAGTTTAAGGGAAAAGGTGGCGATAAGATTAAGTGCAGAGAATTTAGGCACCACTGGATCAGTAATATCAATGACTATTCACCAGACAGTCCTTCTCATTATGTTTATCCTTAAACCTAGAGATGATGCTCCACTGGGACAGAGTAGTCGCCCCAGGATCTAGTCCATCAGCCCTGAAGGTAGTTAAGTGGGAGGTTAGAGCCATTGATGTCTTAGGAAAACTGTTAGGTCCACAACTTCTAAAAAAAAAAATACTTCACACTCAGCAGCATTTTGGGTCTACCTTGATGTAACTTCAAAATACATATATAAAAATCTTGGCTGTTACTAAGCACCAACACTACTGGAGAATTAAAAAAAAAAAAATTAGAAAGATTTCCCACAACCCATTCTTTTGTTCTCTTGCTAATAAAACTTACAGCCAGCCTCTACCCCAGGGTTCTACTTCCCATTTTCCCAGTCCACACCAATTTGACAGAACCTTCAGCTTTCAGTCTTCCATGGTTTCTCATAACTTCTCTTCCTTCCTTCCTTTTCTCTTTCTCTCTTTTCTTTCTTCCTCTTTCTCTCTTTGCATCTTTTAAAATGATGATTTAGTCTATATTTTCTTTTCCTTCCTTCCAGCCTTTCTTTCTCTTTCTCTGTCTTCATGCCTCTCTCTCATTTCTCCCTCCCCCCATTCTCTCTCTTTCTTTTTGTGTTCCTGACATGTTTTTTTTTCCCCTGTATCTGTAGTTTCTCTTGGATATCTTTTGGGAAAGATACAAGGCCCTGAATGCCTACAGAATCCACAGATAGAAGCCCAAGAAAGGTAGTTGATCAGTTGATCAGACTCAGGGAAGTATAATCAGAATATGTTCAAACTTATATTCCTAGAATCGTCCTGATTTTAATATTCAGTGTAATATTTTTTGTTAGATCACTAATTAGATTACTAATTACATTAGATCACTAGAGCCAGTTTCATGGTAATGGTAAGCATCCATGTCATAGAACTTATCATCCAGTAGCTATTTTTGGTAAGCGTTAGCAGGTTTCTTATTAAATGTCTCTCGTTGAAAGCAGCTGCAGAAATTAAGGCATGAGATAAGTTCTGAAACACACTAATTTTTAAAGAGCCAAGTATATATCATCTTTATTCAGAAATCCTTTAGATCAAATAAGTAAATATATTTCTTCTTTTTCTGTAAACCACAAGATAAATAATCTATACAAAAACTTTTTGTTTTGAACCTTCCCTGGTCTCCAGTCTTGTCCTTATAACTATATCCTCCAGCCATAACCTCTGAATAGGTTTTCCCAAACCAACAATACTTTTTTTTTCCTATTAACAGAATTCTTTTATAGATATACACTTCTTTTTTTCTTTTTATGGCCACACCTGCAGCATATGGAAGCTCCCAGGCTAGGGGCCGAATCGAAGCTGCAGCTGCCAGCCTACACCACAGCCATGGCAATGCAGAACTCGAGCTGCATCTGAAAACTACTCTGCAACTTGTGGCAAGGCGGGATCCTTAACCCACTGAGCAAGGAAGGCCAGGGACTGAACCCACACCCTCACAGAGATTATGTTGTGTCTTTAACCCACTGAGCCACAATTGACAGAACTCCCCACCAATACGTTTATTCACGTCCAAATCTTGTCAGATTCTTCCTCAGCATGGAATATTCTACTTTTCTCAATGTTATTTCCTCTTTTCTGCCAATCCTCTGCTCATGTTGAACAAAATTTTTAGTGCTTTTATGTGGCTTCCTCCAGGAAGCCTGCCATCATTCATCTTTCCCAGCTGGGTTTCATAGTCAGGTCTTCCTGCATATTTCCATTAAACTTTGTGCTTAGAGCTCTTAAAATAATTATTATTTGACTTTTCTTCAAATGGAATGTAGAGTTTTTGTACTCAGGGACTGCATGTTTATACTTTTTACACCCAACCTTAGGCCCAAATAGTTTTTGGGCAATGACTGAAGAGAAGTAACCATCTTTGGGTTTTACTAGAAGTCTGCTCTAAAAACGTAGTTGAGTTTAATGACTAAGAACTTGAGCTCCAGTGTCAAACCTGAGTTTAAATTGTTCCTTCATTACTTACTAGTTAAATAACTCTACAATTATGTCATTTAACCTTAGTCAGCTTTCTAAGTTTGCATTTTTCTCAAAAGCAAAATGAGGCTAAACGTGGTTAACATAATCAAATTATAAGAATTAAAAAGAATTCATGTAAAGGGTTTAGCATTTTTTTTCCTGTAACAGTAGTTTATCAATAAAGATTAACCATTATCATTTGATCAATCTCATGAAAGATTCATTTCATGAAAAATAAGGTTAAATGGATTAGGTTAGTCTTTGGTATTTTCAAACCCCCCTCCCCATCTTTTCAGTAACTTCTCCATATTTTCTTTTTTTTTTTTTGTCTTTTTGCCTTTTTTATGTAGAGCCGCACCTGCGGCATATGGAGGTTCCCAGGCTAGGGGTCTAACAGGAGCTGTAGCTGCCGGCCTTCGCCACAGCCACAGCAACACGGGATCCGAGCCGTGTCTGCAACCTACACCACAGCTCACGGCAATGCCGGATCTTTAACCCACTGAGCAAGGCCAGGGATCAAACCTGCAACCTCACGGTTCTTAGTTGGATTCGTTAACCACTGAGCCACGAAGGGAACTCCTCTCCGTATTTTCATGTGACACTAGACACTTTTTCTCAGAGGAGAAAATAATCTGACAAAGAGATTTACCTAAGGCATAAGTAAGAAGGACTCAATCAGTTATCTTAGATAGCTTAGTCAACGCTCATCCAAAGGAAAAACTTTCTAATGCTGGAATTTCAGGCGCCAATGTCAAATAAACTACTGGATATGATCTGGGGCAAGATGGCTTATTGGGACCTATACTAGAAATCTTACTATGTAAGAAATCTGCTTATTCATTTATTCAGTTGAAAATATATAATGAATTCTTGCTGTCTCAAACTTCCTAATGGGGGCATGGGAATATAAAGATATATATTACTTATTTTTTCCCCAAACATGTTTATAATCTAGTAAAGCAAGTAATAACACCTTGTACTGACATTAACATATATTATCTCATTTACTTATAACAGCTATTCTTGTGATAAAGGTTGGGATTTTTATTCACAATGTGTCTGTTTGGAGAAGTTATTGGGTTTGCCTAAGGTCACACAGTTAGGAAGAGGTAGAATCTGGCCTCAAATGCAGTCCTCCTAAATATAAATCCCCCCCTTTTATATTATAAAGCCTACTCAACTAGAATTTAAATAAGCTATCATAAGTACTAAATTAGTTGAGACATTTAGATGAAGGCAAAATTAAGTTTTTCGTTTCTTTGGTAATGGTTTCATAAATGAAGGGCATTATTCATTATATGGACATTTGAAGGATGACTGGATATTGATGGTAGAGATGATGGACAGAACATTTCAGGTGGAAGCAAAGGCAGAGTGGAGGCAACAGAGGTGAGGAAAAGCAGATCATATTTTGGGAAGGGCAAATGTCCTGGCTGACGGAAGCATGGGATATATGAAGGAAGTGATTTTGATAATATTAAGAGATAGATTGGAACCAGATTATAGAGAATTGAAAGTGTGCACTTTTCTCTGTAAGTCAGTAGTTCTCAGTCCTGGCTGAGTACCAGAATCAATTTTATAGCTTTTCTGAAACATCCATGCCCTGGCAATGCTCCCAGAGATTCTATTCATTAGCTCTTAGGGGCATGGACATCTGCATATTTTAAAAATCCTCTATCGATTCTGCTCTGTAGGCACAGTGTCCTGGTGATTGAAGTGTGGTCCACTCCATGTGTGATCTGCAGGCTGTGTTGGTCTTCAAACCGTTACCATCCATGATGAGAAATTGAGAGGGAGCACACAAAAAATGTATAGCAATTTGATGGCGTAATTGTGTCTGTTAAAACATATAATCTAGAAAGTGGCACTGTACTTTGTATGCTTTTTTATTCTTGTGTAATTCATTTTATTGTATTTCATAGAGGTATCGTTTCCTGTGAATTGGAAATTAAAACAAAACCAAAACTAGGCTTTCGATACAGATAATTAAGAATTATTTCTCTAGGAGCTCCCACTATGGCACAGTGGGTTAGGAATCTAACTGCAGCAGGTCAGGTCACTGCAGAGGTGCAGATTTGTCCCCAACCTGGTGCAGTGAATTTAAGGATCTGACATTGACATAGCTACGGCTCGGATTCAATCCCTGGATATGCCACCAACAAGTGCAGTCATTTAAAAAAAAAAAAAAAAAGTGGAGTTCCTGTTGTGGCTCAGTGCTTAACGAATCAGACTAGGAACCATGAGGTTGTGGGTTCGATCCCTGGCCTCGCTCAGTGGGTTAAGGATCCGGCGTTGCCGTGAGCTGTGGTGTAGGTTGCAGACACGGCTCGGATCCCGCGTTGCTGTGGCTGTGGCGAAGGCCGGCGGCTACAGCTCCTGTTAGACCCCTAGCCTGGGAACCTCCATATGCCGCGGGTGCGGCCCTAGATAAGGCAAAAAAAAAAAAGTATTTCTCTAAGCAGCAGTGGCTTTGTGAATATGAAACAATGTTATAAGTGTGGTGCTGTTCTAACGCTGATAAGGCTCTGGCACATTAGATAGATGAGAGTAGGGGTCAGATAGAAGTCCACATGCTACTATGACATGTTTGGATTCAGTTACCCTAAAGGGAAGGGAAGGGGAAAAGAATAAGAAAAATACACAAAGAAGAAATGTTAAAAATTGCCAATACATAGAAATTAGAATAAAAGATGGTATAAGATCTAAAATCAAGTGCTCTTATTAAGAGACGTGAATATCAGTAAGAAACATAGGGAGAGAGGTGAGGTGGCAGCGGGGGTGGAAATAATGGTTTCGGCTTTAGGCAACTTGAGTTTAAGGTGTTCAGGATAATCAAATGGAAGTGTCCCCAAGGCAACTGAAAATACGGGACAGGAACTTATTAGGGAGGTGGAAGTTGCGGATAATAATCATGGGTTACGCTCAAAATATTTAACAACCAGTGGAGCACCTGACAAGCCTGATGCCCAGTGGCCACAGACATGGTACTGCCAGCCCAGTGCCCACCAGCTGATTACCAGCCCTAGATGAGGGTATGACAGCCTTAGGTGGGGGGGGGGGGTAGATGGGCAACAGAATCTCTAAGTGAGAAATGAGAGAAAAGGAGTTGGTGGAAAACTCTTAGGGATCATCTGTACCTTGTAGATTTGAAGGGAAGAGGAGAGGGGGGGCATATTGAATAGAAAGGATTGTAATAGGAAATTAATTTTCTCCTAAAGACAGGAAGAGGAGAAATTTTAAGGGAAAAGAAAAAGATGGCAAATAGTGATGAATTCCATAGAAAAACTGAGGAGAATGAGAAGCAAGCCCAAGCATTTGGATTTAGTGAAGAGAAATAAACCCAAAAACTTAAAGAAATCAGATTTAGTATTAAAGGAAAATTAAGATATAATGCATAATGATATATGGTAAGAATGCGGAGGCAGAAAATATGATTTCTTCTTTAATGAGTGTTACCAGAAGAATAAAGGGAAATGACAGGGTTACAGTTTGATGGTGGAAAGAAACAAAGGCAATATTTGAAAAGTGAATGGATGAGAATTTTCCACAACTGATGAAATAGCTCAACTCACTGATACTAAATCCCAAGAAATCTTGATACATTTAGTAAAACTGTAGCACATCAAACGTGGAAATCTTACGAGTAGCCAGAGAAAAAAGACAGATCATATGCAAAGTGCTTCATAAACTGAAAACAGACACCCATAAAATGGCAGTGAATTGCATGTGACGCTTGGTGTTTAAAGGTTCTGAAAGCAAAGATATTATTACCCCAAAGTCTGATATTAAACACAGATAAAGTAGATGGGTACTTGAGGAATCTCCTAATCCAATCATTTTTATTTTGCTTTTTATAAGAATTGATATTTAATCATAAGTCCGGGGTGTTACTTTACAACTTGTAAAAGTTCCCAGGAATTTACCAGAAACATATCAACAATTAAACTACACTTTACTTTTAGGCACAAGCAGGGGCTCCTGTTGCCCAGCTCAGCCTGGCAGACAGAGGTAGGATTTCCAACAGCCACTGCCAGCCTCTCTCTCTCTGATCGAGGCAGCTCACCTATTATACCAAAAACATCACTGTCTGAATTAAAATCCATTTCTTATTATAACAGCAGATCATCAACTGCTTTTTCCACACTGTTTTTTCATAAGAAAGGAAAAAAATTATAGGTTCATAAGAGGTAAGACATGGAAATATAGCCACAAAAATATTTTCCAAGTGTAAGTTTCAGGAAATAGGCTTAATTATCCAGTGGTTTAATTACCCTGAGGTTGGACCTTCAAACCCAAACTCATAATCTAATTAAGGAAGTCCATCATATAGACAGAGCATAAAGAAACAAGCAATTAACATTTCCTAAAAATGAAACCAATGCAGGAACATTTTGATTTATTCTAATTATAGTGTTAATTCTGTACCTAATACAGCAATGGTTTTGCATTAAAAAAAAAAAAGTCCTTGAAAGGTCTTTCTTCAAACTGTAATAAGCTTATATTTCTCCCAACTGTAGCTGCTTGTAATGTACATAAAAGTAAGAAATACAAAGAATTCACAATCTGTGGATATTATAAAATATGTATGACAGAAACCTGGCCCCGAATGCTCCCACAGGAATAGTTTGCCGCAATCATACTACAAAGAGTTTTAAGGATAGCACTTTGATCAATCTGCTTCATTCATCTTCATGTTCTTAGTGTCTTAGAAATGTCTTAGAAAGGGCTAAGAGCCAATATTCCTGAATTGCTAAACATAGGTTTGCACTAGGCACCCTATACTGCTGCTGGGCCAGTGCCATGAGCTCACCAAACCCTCAGGAAGCACTGTTTTTAAGCACGGTGGTGGGTACTTTCCCTACTGGTGCATTCTATTGGACAGAACTGATCATTCAGAAAGTTGATGAATTGCATGTGACTATTGGTGTTTAAAGGTTCTGAAAGCAAAGATACTATACCCCAAAGTCTAATATTAAACATGGATAAAGTAGATGGGTACTTGAGGAATCTCCTAATCCAATTGTTTTTATTTTACAGAATAGGAATCTAGTACCCAGAATGCAAACAGTTTTGCCCGTTTCTATACCAACTTCTATGCAGGTAGACGCCAAATCAGTTCTATTGACTCTGGAGTTAGAAACATCCGGTTTCAGATCTGACTTCTGCACACAGCATGTGAACGTGCAAGTTACTTCCCTGACCCTGGATTTCCTCATCTTTAAGGTGGAAGCAGTAACGCATACCCAGCAGGATGTGAAGATCAAATGAAATAATGCATAGAAACCTTTGATGTTCCCAGTGTTCTAAGCTGCAGCCCCCAGGATGATGGTTTTCCGTCTAAGGTCATATTCTAGGATGGTCACTAAAGAGCAAAATGTGAAGTAAAAATTTATCAGATAATTGACCAGGACGCAAAACTAGAGAAGGCAGTACTTTCAGATATTCCAAATCATGAAAATGACATTTTACATAAACTATTCAAATTTACTTTTCATATAAGCTGTATAATTGGTGCTTCCTACTCCACTTCACATTTTTAGTGAAATGAGAACTTATATTCCCCAAATAAAAATTACTATCAGTTCAAGTGATGAGAATGGGATATAGCTTACTTAGACATTAGCCAAGGACTGTGCTACATAAGTAGAGAAATGTGGGTGCTAGGTTAGACACACAACAAAACATTGTGATATGTTTAGCTAATAATTATCCTACATCTTTTGATAATTTAAGGAATATATACATAAGGCATTTTAACGCCATAACTTAATTAGATATCACATAGCCTGTATAAAAGGACCATAGAAAAGATAATAGAAGTAGGAATTTAACAATAGGACTTGGAGTTTCCATTGTGGCACAGGAAGTTAAGAACACAAATTATATCCGTGAAGATGCGGGTTCCATCTCTGGCTTTACTCATGGTTAAAGGATCCAGCATTGCCATGAACTGCAGTGTTCGGATCTCGTGTTGCTGTGGCTGTGGTGTAGGCCGGCAGCTGCAGCTCCAAATTGACCCCTAGCCTGGGAACTTCCATATGCCACAGGTGCAGCCCTTAAAAAAAAAAAAAAAAGGATTCAGTATAAATAACTGATTCATTAATTCATTTATTTTTAATAAGCATTTGCTGAGTCCCCACTTTATTCCATAATTGTGCAATCTTTGTGAATACAAAAATGAATCAAATATGATCCAATCCACTGAATAAGGAATGACTTAGAATGATAAAAGTAACCTCATATCATTGAGACCTTTTCCCTGTGAGCCTTATCCGCTGCAGACTTCTCCTTCCAATACTGAAATACCTCTGTCAAAATTCATACAAAGTTAGAAATTAAAAAAAAACCTCTGTTTTCAACATGCAGACTCCAATAAATACCATTTCTATAGCAAGCATAGAAGTTTTTAGATGCCTTGATTTAATAGTCTTTCAACATAAGTTGTTTTTAATCACTTCTAAAAATTTATTTTGTAATAAAGATAAAATATTATTTAAAATTCTTAATTTAATACACATATGGTACATAATTATACTCATAGGGTATATGCAACCTTGTATTATTTGTTATATACCCAATGTTCTGTCCTAAACCAGTCCCCATGAGGCAACATTATTTTTTTAATGGCTGCATTGTATTCAATATAAATAATAATTTACTTAACCATGTCCATATTGTTGAATATTCAAAATGCTTCTACTTTGTGATTGTAATAAATAATGTGATTGTACAGAATTTTTAAATGGGACTATTTCAAGCTCAATTTCACTGAAATTCCTGAAAAACAGAAATCATATTCCAAAATGAAGTAAGAGAAACCATGAAGAACTTGTAAGCAAAGGGTCCAAAGGATTTGACAAATGAGGAAAAAAGGAACCGATTTTTGGAAAAAACTATCAAGATATGACATACTCCCAAATTCACGGACCAGCTGAGGGTGTTTTCACCTCACTTCAAGCCATGCGAAATGATCAAAGAGATTGCCATGAGGGTCCAGAGTCTGGGGTCTAGCACCCTGGTCTGGTTCAGCCATGAAAAATCTAAAATAAAGGAAACTCTGGGCAAGCAAGGAGATGTACTACGTTGCAGAGCAAAGGATGTGTAAGGATTATCTTAAATACTCTCTAGAGAATGTGAAAAAGATTTCCAGATGCCTCAGAGGTTAACAAAATTACCAGCAACCAGTTATTAAAGATGCTTCACCAATGTCAAGAGAACCATAAATAGAAGTAAGAGGGTCTTCAAAGAAGCCATGTAAGCACTCAATGATGGATGAGCCCGTTTAAACACCTGCCAAGTCCAAAGAGTGGCAGTCAAGTAAGACATTTGTGTCTCTTACTAAGTGAAGGATGGAGAAGAAAGCTAGATGGGCAAATGAGGAAAATAGAGAAGAAATCTACAATGCTTCCCCTTTCCCATTTTAGGACTAAGATTACAGATAAAAGAAAAAACAGCTTTAAGTGAATATAAAGTTGTAATCACTCTACTAGAATAAACTAACTCTAAAATGAAATTTACAGACAATTTTTATTTGTTTTGTAAAGTACTGGTAGGACTTTTCATTTTCTAAGAATGACTGGAGAATCATAGAACCTGAGATAACTGTCATCCAAGAAGATGGGAAGAATTAGTGCCACAGAAAGGCTTTAACAAGAAGTGAACAGACAATAAGTTGATATCTGACTATAGCCCCTGAATCTTGCCTCTCCAATACAGCAGTTAAACTATAACAAAGATTATTTTTCAAATATATATATATATTTATACATATATTTGAAAAAATATATGTATAAATATATATATATATATGTTTTAGTGTATCTCCTTGGGGGAAATTCTCATAAATAAGATTGTAGAGCATTTCATGTAGGTACTATAATTTACTTACACAAATCTTATTTGTGAATACTCTGGGATTTTTTAATTCACTTTAAAAACTCATGATCAACATTACTGAAATGAATGTAATTTTATATAACAGATTTTTCCTATTTTTGAATTATTTACTTAAATACCAATAAGCGAGGCTTAAGGACCAACGGGTGTGCGTTACTTTTGCTCTTCATGAGCTTTACCAAATGGTTCTCCAAAGAGATGGCACCATTTTTATGTCTATATGAACATTTCTGTTTTACTAGAATTATATATATTATTAGTTTCAATGCAAAATTAATAGATATAAAACAATACCTATCTTTAAAGCTGAATTTCTTTAATTACTACAAAATATTCTCCCATGCATGTGCCATCTATATTTTTATCTCTGAGGGATGGTTTACAGTTTTGCCAATTTACCTCAAAGGCGTTTTCTGATTATAGGATGCTTGTGTGTCACATCAGGCTCTCCCGTTGCATTTACACAAGCAGGAGGGAAAGGAACATAATAGGGGACAAGATAATCATAAATATTTGTAGAAATGTCACTATCTAGGTTCCCTATTACCCAGGCATTAGCACTTAATGTTTAACCAAAGACAATGGAATTCTTATAAAGATCATCTTCTTGGAAAAGGAATTAATTTCCTTGTTTTGTAAAATATGTGGTATTTAAGGAAATAATTTAGATCAAAGGTGAAAAAATCAATTTTCTATCTTTCTTGTATAATGCTTTGAATAAATTTTAGCAATCTTGGGATAATTGGCTTCTTTTCACAGAAAGTCTAAGTAGGATATTGAAGAGTTTCTTACCCAAAGTGATATTTTACTATGAAAACACTAAAACAGAACAAGCAAATTCTTCCATAGTTATTTGAAATTTTGCTTCCTTAGGCATAACTTTCCCAGACTTCAGGCTACAGTAATCAAGACACTGTGGTACTGGTACCAAAACAGACATACAGACCAATGGAACAGAACAGAGAACCCAGAAGTAAACCCAGACACCCACAGTCAATTAATCTTTGACAAAGGAGCCAAGAATATAAAATGGGAAAAAGACAGTCTTTTAAAAGTAAGTGCTGCTGGGAAAATTGGGCAGCTGCATGCAAATCAATGAAACTAGAACACACCCTCACACCAGGCACAAAAATAATCTCAAAATGGCTTAAAGACTTAAACATAAGACAAAACACCATCAAAGTCCTAGAAGAGAACATAGGCAGAACATTCTCTGCCATCAACAAATGTTTTCTTAGGTCAGTCTCCCAAGGCAACAGAAATAAAAGCACAAGTAAACCAATGGGACCTAATCAAACTGACAAGCTTTGGAACAGCAAGGGAAACCATAAATAAAACAAAAAGATCACCTAAGGAATGGAAGAAAATAGTTTTGAATGATGCAACTGACAAGGGCTTAATCACTAAAATATACAAACAACTTATACAACTCAACAACAAAAAAGCCAACAACCCAGTTGAAAAATGGGCAAAAGACTTGAGTAGACATTTCTCCAAGGAAGATATACAGATGGATAGCAAGCACATGAAAAAATGCTCAACATCACTGATTATTAGAGAAATGCAAATCAAAACTACTATGAGGTACCACCTCACACCAGTAAGAATGGCTGTCATTAATAAGTCCACAAATAACAAATGCTGGAGAGGGTGTAAAGAAAAGGGAACCCTTCAACACTGTTGGTAGGAATGTAAATTGGTACAACCACTATGGAAAATAGTATGGAGGTACCTCAGAAAACTAAATATAGAACTACCACATTACCCAGCAATCCTACTCTTGGGCGTATATCTGGACAAAACTGTCCTTGAAAAAGACACATGCACCCATATGTTCACTGCAGCACTATTCACAATAGCCAAGACATGGAACCAATCTAAATATCTATCAACAGATGAATGGATTAAGAAGATGTGGTATACATATACAATGGAATAATACTACTCAGCCATAAAAAAGAACAAAGTAATGCCATTCGCAGCAACATGGATGGAACTAGAGACTCTCATACTAAGTGAAGCAAGTCAGAAAGAGAAAGACAAATACCAAATGATATCACTTATATCTGGAATCTAATACATGGCACAAATGAACCTTTCCATAGAAAAGAAACTCATGGACTTGGAGAAGTCTTGTGGTTGCCAAGGGGCAGGGGGAGTGAGTGGGATGGACTAGGAATTTGGGGATAATAGATGGAAACTATTGCTTTTGGAGTGGATAAGCAATGAGATCCTACTGTTTGGCACAGGGAACTATATCTAGTCATTTGTGATGGAACATGATGGAGGATAATGTGAGAAGAGAATATATATATATGTGTGTATATATATATATACACACACACACACATGGATGACTGGGTCACTTTGCTGTACAGTAGAAATTGACAGAACATGGTAAATCAACTATAATGGAAAAAGCAAAAATCAAAATTAAAAAAATTTAATTTTTTTAAAAATTTCAAAAAAATAAATTTTGCGTCCTGAAAGATTATTTTGGTTTTGATTATTAAACATAACTGCATTTTTTAAAAGGACATATCTTGCATTTAAACAAAAGGCATTTTTAGGGAAAAATTAAAACATTGAAACACTGAAAATATTAACAACACAAAAATGCAAAAACTTCAGAGATGATAGATAATGATGGCCCCCCCAAAAATAGTTAGAAAGATATTTCGCAACAATACCCAAATAGCATAGATATTTAGCTGTGTAAATCATAAAGCAGAAAATACATTATCAAAATCAGTGATGTTTACCAAACATTTGAATTTTAGATAATAATACATTTCAACCCAGAGGAACCCTGCTATTATATCTATATGACAGCTGCCAAATTGCCCTGGAAGGAAATTTGGCTGATGTGCTTCATAGCAGTTCATCCATTTAGTTTAAACAACTGGCAAGGTCCAGAAATCCCATACTGAGGACATATTTGACATGCAAAGAGCAGTTCAGACTGATGGATATTTTCTTCTGCTCAGACATGCTCATGGTTCTGTAACTCTGGACAAAGATACAATCATGGAAGCTTTGACTTTAACTGGTATGGAGTTCGCACTGTAAGATGTCAGTCCCCTTAAGGATGGCTTCCATCATTTTTCCAAGGAACATGAGAGAAAGGTCAGAAAGAAGGGAAGATATAGTTTCCTCTCCTTGGTTTCCTTTGGTTCCTAAGAGCTCCCTGCTTCTCTCTAGCCTTCCTGAGGCTGGTTCCACACTTCTCTCTAATCTTTTCGAATCTCACGTCACATGACTTTGCATGACCACTATGAATTTAGAGATAAGTGTGATTCTAGAGAATTACTTGATAAAATCTACCCTCCTAAACTCTTGTTCACTATTAGTGGGAATAAACTGGTACAGCTTCTACGGAAAGCAGTATGATGTTTCCTCCAAAAATTAAAAATTGAACTTCCATATGATCCAGCAATGCCATTTCTGGGTATATACTGAAAGGAAATAAAACCGCCCCCTTGAAGAGATTCCTACACCCTCTTGTTCACTGCAGCATTATTCACGATAGTGAAGACAGGTGAACAACCTAAGTGTTCACCAACAGATGAATAAATAAAGGAAATGGAATATAATGGAATTTTATTCAATCATGAGAAAGAAATCCTACCATTTGCAACAACACGGATGGACCTTGAAGGCATTATACTAAGTAAATTAAGTCAGACAAAAAAACACAAATACTGTCACTTACATGTGGAATTTTTAAAAAGAGAACATATAGGAATAGAGAACAGATTGGTGGCTGCCAGAGGCAGGATGAGGGATGGGGGAACGGGTTGAAGATGGTCAAAACATACGAACTTCCAGTTACAGATGAATTAAGTCCTGGGGACGTATTGTATAGCATGGTGACATAGTTAATGATACCGTATGTTTAGGTGTACAAAATCACAGTTTTGTACACCTAAACCTGACACAACGTTATGACTGTTACACAGCAATGAAACTGAGGGGGTGGGGGTAGAATCTACCCTCTTCCCTAAAGATACCATTAAACAAAGAAAACAATTATTTGGCAAACAAAAAGTAAAGTATAACTCCTTGACAAAGGTAGCGACCAGTAATATTTAATCTACATCATACCTGGCAGGAAACATTAGAAGCACTCAAATATTCCAGCAACAAGACATAAACACCCTCTACCACCAGTATTACTACCCAACACTCTTGGAAGATCCTGCCAAATAAAATACAAGATAAATACATAAGTGACAGAATAATGGGAAACAAAGAAAAGAAATTCTACCTGGAAAAGCCAAGAAAATCAATTTATAAACTGGTAAGTGACTTCAGCCAGCCCACCACATTAAATGAAAGCAGACCAAAATCAATAACATCAGCAGCAGCCAATTTGAAAAAATAAGTAAAGTGCCTAGTTACACTCGCAACACTCATAATTAAAATATGAATACACCTAATGAGAAAAATGTGAGTCTTATATAAAGAAAACCACAAAATTGGGAGTTCCCATCATGGCTCAGCAGAAATGAATCTGACTAGTATCCATGAGGATGCAGGTTGGATCCCTGGCCTCGCTCAGTGGGTTAAGGATCCAGCGTTGCCATGACCTGTGGTGTAGGTTGCAGCTCAGAGCCCGTGTTGCTGTGGCTGTGGTGTAGGCCAGCAGCTACAATGCCAATTTGACCCCTAGCCTGGGAACTTCCATATGCCACAAGAATGGCCCTAAAAAAGCCGAACAAACAAACAAACAAACAAAAAACAACAAAAAAAAGCACTACAAAATTATATTTAGGAACATAAAGGAAGGTGTAAAGTAATGAACCCACATCCCATGCCAGTTTAAGAAAGTTCAGTGTAATAGAGATATCTGTTTTTTCTATTTTAAAGAATTCAGTTAAAATAAAGATTAATGTTTTCAAAAGAACTCAACAAACCGATTGGGAGAATGAATTTATATAAAAGAATGCATATATATATATATATATATATATATATATATATACACATAATCTTTGTAACATTTAAAGAAATTTCTGAGCTAAGACAAGGCTGGAAGGTAAAGTTAAGAAACTAGCCCTTAAAGATATAAGAAGCAAATCAAACAGTTGTAGTAGTGATTCAGTTAACATTTAACTACTGTTTGGAGTTGCAGTTTGTTATAAGAAAGTAAGAAACAATCAGTGTCACAGAGTAGAAAATGTAGAAATAGACCTATGCATGCAAACTCACTCAAAGGATGACAAGAGTAATCTTTCAAAATGGTAGAAAGAAGGGTGGATGGTAAAACTCAATAAATAGGGCTTAAAAACCTGGTTATCAAACAAATATAAATATTTACAAAAATAAATTTACAGCTTATATATCATACATTCTAAATTTAATAAAACAATAATATATATTATATATGTATATACTGTATAATATATATTATAATATATACAATAACATATATAGTAGATCTTTAGAATACAGAAGGTCCTAAAGCAATAAAGGAGAAAAACAATGAAGGAAAAGACTAAAAATCTTGGGGTCCATAAAATATAAATTTATTTTCTTGATGTTGTTGGTGGCGGTCTTTAAACTTCTGTACAATAAAAAAATGTACCATGAAAAGTACCAGTGTACTTTTTAAATTTCTTTTTTTTTGCTTTCTAGGACCTCAGATGTGGCAAAAGGAAGCTCCCGAGCTAGGGGTCACACTGGAGCTGCAGATGCTGGCCTGCGCCACAGCCACAGCAACCCCAGATCCAAGCCACGTATGCGACTGACATCACAGCCCATGGCAATGCCCAGATCCTTAACCCACTGAGTGGGGCCAATGATTGAACCCATATCCTCATGGACACCAGTTGGGCTCATTTCCACTGAGCCACAATGGTATCTCCAGTATCAGTGTATTTTTGATATTAAAACTCTCCTTCTGTTTAAACTCTTCTGTTTAGAAACTAAAGACCAAGTGGGAGAAAAAAATCTACTACAGGAAAAATATGTAATATCAGATGTCTCATCTAATACTGTACATTGTTTAAGAAAATCGACTCTGTGTTTGTCTGATCATCTAAGTTTGTACCCAGCTCTGCCACCTACCATGACCCTACCCTGGGCAAGGTTATTCAGCTTTCTACGTCTCAGTTCCCTCATCTGTAAAATGGGGACAATCCTGCCAGGCTCACTGTACTGAAAGAATTAAAACTACTAGGAGTTCCCTTCTTGGCTCAGTGGCTAATGAATCCGACTAAGAACCATGAGGTTGCGGGTTCGATCCCTGGCCTTGCTCAGGGGGTTAAGGATCCGGTGTTGCCATGAGCTGTGGTGTATGTTGCAGACGCGGCTCGGATCCCGTGTTGCTTTGGCTGTGGTGAAGGCCAGCAGCTACAGTTCGGATTAGACCCCTAGCCTGGGAACCTCCACATGCCGCAGGTGCGGCTCTACATAAAAGGCAAAAAGACAAAAAAAAAAAAAAAGAATTAAAACTACTAAAGTGCTTAGAATGGTGCCTGGACTCATTAGCCACGAGGATCATTATTATTACATATAACAACAAAAAGATAACATTCAGATACTTAAATGTGTAAAAACTTTCTAAAGTCAATGCTTCAAAGTACAAAGAATGTAATTTATAAGTGAATAAAATATAGACAGATAATTCATAGAAGAAAAATGAATGACCAATAAACTTGAGCAATAAATCCTCAACTACAGTGATAATCAAAGAAATGCAAATTAAAATAGCAATAAGATAAGAATTTGTATCCATCTGCTTAAAGACGTAATTAAAAGAACATGTATAGTGCTGGTAAGGTTAGAGAGAAATAGTTACTCAAATTCAGTTTCGGTGAGTATAAATGATGTATTCTTTTGGGGTGGAAATTAAGAAGAATATTATAAAATGTAAAATATATATACTATCATCTAGCAATTTAATCTTTTAGAGTCTGCCCTGGATAAATATTTTAATCCTATAAAAATATTTTTTTTTTATAATTGGGGATGTGAGGAAACCTCTAAATACCCATCAATATAAGTAGGTAAACAACAGTTCTTGATTCAGTGCACCTGTTTAAAAGAATAAGTTTTATCTACATATATTGCCAAATAATTTTCAAAGCTACATTGTTAAAAAACTGAAGAACAATACATATAAAATTGATCCCACATATTTTTAAAGCCCACAAGACAGTATAATATATAATTCACATATACACATTTATAATATAAAGCATACATGTAGAAAATGTGTAAATCTACATATGTATAGTTTTACATACATACGTGTAAAATGCATGAAGACAACGGTTGGTTCTGGGGCCAGGTATATAGTTGGGGGGATATAGGAAAGTAATTTTATCGAGGTTGAATTTTATTTTATGTATACTGACTGAATGATTTACAATGAAATGCGTTCACTTATTGTTTGTGAAAGTTTAAAGTTTAATAAAAATAATGAGATCTAGCATATAAGAAACAATCTAAATAACTGTTGTTATTGTAGATACGAATATAGTGACTAATCTTGAAATTATGTGCTTTCTCTCTCAAGGCACTAAGAGCGTAACTGTCAGACAACCAGGATGAATGTCACTCTCTGCTCTAAATACATTACAATTTTTGAAACCAGCTTCGTAGAACCAAAGCAAAGTGAAAGACTGCATAGTCTTCAAGGGATCAGGAATCCCTCTCTGGACTGATTCAAAACGAAAGAAAAGCCTCAATCTGCCTGTTTAATTCAGGAGACCTGGCCTAACACAGAGCTTGGTTTTGCAAAGGGTGGTACACCTTTCAGATACAAAGAGCAATCAGAAAACTCACATTTTAAGGCTTGTGTCTTTTGTGTGTGTTTATTTGTTCTATTCATGCTTTATTTTCATTTTTTAAAGTGAATCACATTAATACACTCTGTGTAGCTGAAAGAAACACAATTTATTTGAGAAAGGGAAAAATAAATTGGCACAGGTTTTTAATTTTGATTGTTAAAAATATGATACAGTGAATGGTGATTTGAAACCTCTATAAATAGGCTCTGCAAAATTTAAGTTATTTCTAGATAAAATGTTACATTTTCTATGGTGAGTCTGTATCATGGAAACATCAGTAGCTTGGGGTCTGCCCTTCAGCTCCTACCACAGAAATCTCAGTCTTTTCTTGGTCTGTCCTTCAATAGCAGATGTGAGGTCAACAGCTTGGTATATTACAATTAATGTAATGGTTGTATTCAATTTATCCCTTTCTCTTCTAACGATAATTCTTATTAATGTAAGTTATGTGGAATAGATGGAGTCGGGCTAATCATAAACTCTCTTGACTGTAGTTATGAAATATGCTCAGCTTCATAATGATAGAAAGTCATATCTAGAAATCCTGAGGCTATCTTCAACTTGGAAGTTAACTTCTTTGAGTAAATTAGGATTGTCCTTGGAAAATGGTGAAGGGCCTCCTTAAATGAAATGCATGATTAGATTTACATTGACATAAATGTATTTCCCTATGCCTCAATTTATTCATTTTAAAAATGAGATTGGATTAAATGATCTAATCCTATCTATCTTACAGTCCAAAAAGAAGAAAATCTAAAGATGTGCTTTCTTATTGAAATCATTCCAAAATAAAATTAGGCCAATTATAAATAAAAGATAAAAAAGAAAATAAAACATAGAAATATCCCTGACAGAGTACCAGAACAGATTATCAAAGATATATGTAGTTCATTAACACCTGACAAACAAAAGTAAAATAATTATAATAATGATAATTTGGGAAGGGTTGTGTAACAAATTTCCTCAAACAACAGTTTATTTCCTTTTTTTTTTATTTTGGCTTTTGTCTTTTCAGGGCTGCACCCCTGGCATATGGAGGTTCCCAGGCTAAGGGAACTTCCACCAGCCTACACCACAGCCACAGCAATGTGGGTTCTGAGCTGTGTCTGCAACCTACACCACAGCTCATGGCAACGCCAGATACTTAACCCACTGAGCAAGGCCAGGGATCCAACCCACAACCTCATGGTTACTAGTCGGGTTTGTTAAATACTGAGCCACAACAGGAACTCCCCTTTCCCTTTTTTTTTTTTAGGGCCACACCTGTGGCTTATGGAAGTTTCCAGGCTAGGAGTCGAACCAGAGCTACAGCAGCTGGCAGGCACCACAGCCACAGAAATGCAGGATTTGAGCAGCGTCTGTGATCTACACCATAGCTCACAGCAAGGCCAGATCCCCGACCCACTGAGCGGGGCCACAGATCAAACCTGCGTCCTCACGGATACTAGTCAGATTTGTTTCCACTGAGCCAATGACAGAACTCCAAACAAGAGTTTCTTTTTTAGCAGGGTAAGTGGACTCATCGGTGAAGAAAATACTGGAAATATTATAAGCCTTCAGGCTATTATCAAGATATTTGAAATTTTTTTCATATAAAGATAGGAATATATGGACAATGAGGTTACCTACTGTCTTGAGAGACAAAAAGGATTGATTATTGTTTCAACTGATTATCAAGATGAAGTTCATTATTAAGTTGAAGCACTGATTATTGGTTTACTCTGTTTCCTTCTGAAGTTTTTTCACATGGTCCTGAACCCATTTACATTTTTTTTTAAATTAACAACTTGAAGTCATAAAGACTATCAAATTTACAAATCATTTAAATCAAGGAAGCATGGGTAACTGTACATCCAATAGACAAAATCATAATCCCAAAAGTTTAATGAGTTAAAGTGATGAGATTAAAACAATGAGAGAAAATGTAGAAAAGAAAAAGAAAAATCTTGCCTAGCAGTCTAAACAAACAAACAAATAAATAGAATCCTAGCTTATCAATACTCAATGGGTAATATGAATAAGACGAATACTTCGTATCTAAAACAAGCTCAATGTGAGTTAGTGTTGATTCTCTCTGCCTCCCCTTCCAAAACTAAAGCAGTTTAAACCCAGCTACCAGTGTTCAGGAAAGTCTATGTTTCAGTGTTTGGAAATCTATTTTTAGTTCTGGTTACCCTATTTAAAAGATAATGGTTACCTTTTTAGTTCTGGCTACCACACTTAAAAACACATTAGAGACAATTTTAGACAAAAGGTAATTTTAAATATGGCAACTTTACTGGGATTATGTCACATGAAGAAAATTAAAGATGTTTTTAGCCTAGAAATGGAAGGTCCATGCACAATTTCTGGAGAGGAAATAAAGGGAGGCAGTGTGAAAAATACTAGCATTTGTAGGACTCTCTCTTAGAAAACAAAGTTGTTTCACATTTACTTCTTTTTACCGTCTTATTTTTTTAATAGATGTTTAACAAAAAAAATTAGAATTATTCTTCACAGTCACCATTTTTATAAATAGGAAAAAAGAGAAGTAGCAAGAAGAGATATATAAGCTTAGTAAAAACAAAACATCTGGGCAGTTCCCATTGTGGCTCAGCAGTCAGGAACCTGACTACCATCCATGAGGGCGCAAGTTCGATCCCTGGTCTCACACAGTGGGTTAAGGATCCAGCAGTGCTGTGAGCTGTGGTGTAGGTCACAGACTCAGCTTGGACCTCACTTGCTGTGGCTGTGGTGTAAGTCTGCAGCTGTAGCTTTGATTCTACCCCTAGCCCGGGAATTTCCATATGCTGCAAGTGCAGCCAAAAAAAAAAAAAAAACAGATCCTAGTAGCATTCACGTTTCTCCAGATTTATTCACATTGTGTATTCAATGTCAATTATTTTGGCAGGTAAAGAGCAGATACTCAATAAATACTGTTTAAATAAATGAATAATGGAAGAATGAATAAGCAATTATGGAGTGAATGATTTGTGAGGTCCCAGATACTAGAAATGTCCCAGTCAAGGTTGGGTGACTATCTATCATGGATCTCATTGAAAGGATTTTTAAAAGATTATGAGACTAGGTGACCTCTAAGATGTTTTAAATGTAAAGTTAGTCAAGAGAACATTATTTATTATTTCCTACAGTTCTGATTACTATTGTAGTTTAGGCATTAGAACTTGTTCAGAGATAAGAGTATTTTTTCTTTTCTTTTTTTAAAGTTTAGTTGATTTACAATGTTGTGCCAATTTCTGCTGTATAGCAAAGTGACCCTGTTATACACACACATTCTTGTTCTCATACTATCTTCCATCATGTTATATCCCAAGAAACTGGATATAGTTCCCTGTTCTGTACAGTAAGAAAAAGATAAGAGTTTATCATCAAAGGGAGAGAGAGTGATACATAAATGTAAAGTTTAAGATTTCTGGTAAGTAAAATCTTGGGAAAGCATTCTTCCATACGTAAGTAGATTATGTTGATTTAATTAAAATTCTCTTCAGAAAATATATAAAATATTTAATTGGAATGGCAATATACAATTCCACTTTTGTCATGAATTACTGAATCCTTTCTACAATTTTGGCAATATACATGGCAATTCAATTACAACTTTTTAAAACAATATTTATGTATTTCATTTGGGATTCTAACTTACCTAGGTAGCTTTAATACATTTTAAATTGGAACTGTTTGCTTTTTTTCCCCGTAGGTTAGTGACTGCTTTGAATAAGTAGCTACTTATATTTCATACTTAAGTTTTTATTATAAATATTTTAATGCTACAACTCAAATGCTATGTTCTATTAGTTTTATTTTTTCTTCATAGAATTTCTTGTTAAAGTATTTAAAATATATAAAATGTATTACAGACATCATTAGATAAAAAGAATGGTATACTTACATAAACAAAGGCATTAACCACATTCTCTGGGATATTGAAATAATTTCTTTTTTTTTGTCTTTTTGCTTTTTTCTAGGGCCGCACCCGCGGCATATGTAAGTTCCCAGGCTAGGGGTCTAACAGAAGCTGTAGCTGCCGGCCTTTGCCACAGCCACAGCAACGCGAGGTCCGAGCCGCGTCTGCGACCTACACCACAGCTCACGGCAACACCGGATCCTTAACCCACTGAGCAAGTCCAGGGATCGAACCCGCAACCTCACGGTTCTTAGTCGGATTCGTTAACCACTGAGCCACGACGGGAACTCCTGATTTCTGTTTTGAAGTACATTATCAAAATGTTGCATGGGCTTAGATACACAAAGAATAATAATTTTAGATTAATAGTTAAAAATAAAGTAACATGAGTTTGAGAAGAATGCAATTATGTAAAAACTGGTGGAACTATGGGTGATTTTTCCCCCATTCTTTCCATATTTTTACAATGAGCATAAACTATTTTTACAAAATGTAAAAATGGTTTATTATACTTTCTTGAAAAGGTTTCATAAAGTAAAAGTAAAACAACACAGCAATATACTATTTAAAAAGCAAAACATTAATTTTATGCTAACTAAAAAATTTAAAGATGTTTTTAGCCTAGAAATGGAAGGTCCATGCACAATTTCTGGAAAGGAAATAAAGGGAGGCAGTGTGAAAAATACTAGTATTTGTAGGACTCTCTCTTAGAAAACAAAGTTGTTTCACATTTACTTCTTTTTACCGTCTTATTTTTTTAATAGATGTTTAACATCTATTTAACTTGAATGTCTTTAGGTCATATTAAGGAAAAGTTCTCCAATCACACATCTTCAGGTTACCCAGGCAGAGCCACACACAGCATTATTAGAAAGGAATTATTTCACTGAATTGAATACTCCAAATAAGCAAAGTCACTTTTTTTAAGCAGTAAGGTAGTTGGAAAATTAAACTGATGCATAAAATTTATTTTTATCTTTAATCATTTTAAGCTCTTTTCTAGCTTTCCTGATGTGGCCAGTATCTTTTAATCTTCTCTTAACGACTCAGAGATGGTCTTGCGACCGTCAGCGACTCTCCAGGGGAGCGCTCAGTGCCTGCTAAGGTGTAGATGTGCACCTGTTACGATCGGGGCTTTGGATTTTGAGTTACGGTGTTTGTTCCTTATAGAATTTCTGTACTAGATATCACTGCTTTTTAGATGAATACTTCTTATTATATATTACTTCCGTTACCTTCCCTTTGTCTAGCTTTTGCCACTTTTTCCTTCGCTGTCCCCTAGTTTATGGCTTTGAATACACTATTTAAGTTAATATTGCTTATGGTTATGGGGGGGTTTGTTTGTTTTTGGCCACCCACAGCATGCAGAAATTCCTGGGCCAGGGATCAAATCTGCTCCACAGCAGTGACAACACCAGATCCTCAAACTGCTGAGCCATCAAGGAACTCCCATGATTATGCTTAATAACAACCCAATTAATTTATTCTTCAAGAGATATTTTCTGTGGCCAAGAACAAGGCCATTCAACAGCTGTGAACTAGGAGTAGGGTGTGCTTGAGAGTCTGAGTGGCCAGAGCAAAGTAAAGACAGGCTGGTAGCGTAATAGAACTCTAGATGAACTAGAGATGAAGAAAAACCCGTCACTAGGCTACTGCAGGCCACATGGGGACTGGGGGGTTCAATTCCATGTGGGCAGCTGCTAAGTGGTTTTAGACCAGGAAGTCCTAAGTCTGACAGCAACATCAGATCCGAGCCGCGTCTGTGACCTGCACCACAGCTCATGGCAACACCAGGTCCCTAACCCACTGAGCGAGGCCAGGGATCAAACCGGCAACCTCATGGTTCCTAGTCGGATTGCACCACAAAGGGAACTCCACCCATACAGTTCTGAAAAATACAAACATAGCTAGAGAACCTGTACTCCCTGAATTCAACACTTCTATAAAGCTACAACAATCAAGAAGGTATAGTACAGAAAGAAGAATAGAAATAAAGATCAATAAATAGAACTGAAAGACCAGAAATAAATTCTTACATATAAGATTAACTAAGTTTTGACAAAGGCGCCAATGTAATTCAATGAGGAAAGGATGATCTTTTCAACAGTGTTGGTACATCTGGATCACTTCGTGTGAAAAGAAGAATTTAGAGGGAGTTCCCATCGTGGCTTAGGAGAAAGGAATTTGATTCGTATCCATGAGGATGCAGGTTCGATCCCTTGCCTCACTCAGTGGATCAGCAATCTGACATTTTTGCTATGGTGGAGGTCACAAATGCAGCTTGAATCTGGCATTGCTGTGGCTATGGCATAGGCCAGCAGCTGCAGCTCTGATTTGACCCCTAGCCTGGGAACTTCATATGCTGCAAGTGTGGCCCTAAAAGGCCAAAAAAAAAAAAAATCCCAAAACTGATTATAGTGATTGCTACATAAACGTCTAAATTTACAAATTTATTGAATTGTACATTTAACCCCAGAGGAGTTTATAGGATGAAATTATAGCTCAATAATATTGTTCAAAAATATCTTTTCACGCAAATATAATAAACTGATTATTAGCGAAGAAGCAAAGGCAATTCAACAGAGAAAGAATAATCTTTCAACAAATGGTGCTGGAATAATTGAAGATCCACATGCAAAAAATATAGACCCTGACTTTCCACTTTTTACAAAAGGCAACTCAAAATAGATCTTCAACTTAAATTTTAAACAAAGTGCTATAAAACTTCTAGAAGAAAGCAAGAGAAAAATCTATGTGACTCGAGAATAAAAAAACACAGACTGAGAGAAAATATTTGTCAATGACATATCAGATAAAGGACTGTTACCTAAAATACACAAATAATTCTTAAAACTCAATAATAAGAAAACATAAGACTTCATAAAAAAAATAGGCCAAATATTTTAGCAGGCACCTGACCAAAGAAGATATACAGATAGCTGGTAAGTGTATAAAAAGATGCTCCACATCGCATATCATAAGGGAAATACAAATTAAGACAATAATGAGACACTCATTAAAAAAAAAAAATACTGTATTATCCTGACTTCAGCAAGGAGTTTTAGATATAACACCGAAAGCCTAAACAATTTTTAAAAATTGGTAAGTTGGATTTTATTAAAAGTTACAACTTCTCTGCAAAAGACGGTATCAAGATTTTGAAAAGACAAGCCAGAGATTAGGAGTAAATACATGCAAAGCAGATATCAGATAAAGAACGTTATCCAAACTCTGCAAAGAACTCTTAAAATTCGACAATAAGAAAAAAAAAATAGACAAAATAGCTGTACAGTCAGGTTCCTCCCAAAAATGATATATAAACATATGAAAAGATGCTCAGTATCATGTGATTAGGAAACTGTAATTTAAAATAACCACATGCAAGCAGATTCCAGAAGCGACTGGATTAAGATGGCGGAATAGAAGGACTGGAGCGCAACATCTCCCATAAAAACAACAAAGTTACAACCAAATGCCAAGCAACCTTCAACCAAATGGACTGGAAACTTTCAAAAAGATATTCTACTCCAGAAGACAAAGAGGAGACCACATCAAGAGGTAAGAGGGGCGATTACACGATAGAAACAACCCCA
>PVHT021183523.1:5861006-5887611 GCA_004024745.2 Catagonus wagneri | reverse complement strand
AGTAATCCAGGTGGGATCACAGCCCCACCCATCAGTAAACAGGCTGCCTAAAGACCCCTCAGGCACACAGCCAGCCTCTAATCTCACCCAGAGACAAAGCCCCACCCACCAGAGGGCTAGGAATCAGCCCCACCCACCAGTGGGGAGATGCCAGTCCCTCCCATCAGGAAGCCTACAGCAAGCCCCCTTCCCCAGTACCAACTTCAGCCACAGGGGAGGTAAACACCAGAAGTAGGAGAGGCTACAACTCTATTGTCTGCAAAAAGGACACCACACCAAAAACCTATAAAAATGAAAAGACAGAAAACTATAACTCAGATAAGGGAGAAATAAAAAACCCCCAGAAAAACAGGGTGCAGTTTAACAATCCCTAAATTGTTAAACATGTACACCGGACTGAACACCTATGTCATAGATGGTGCGTGGAGGCAGTCAGGTTTCTTTCGGTTGGAGTGAGAATTTACAGATCAGCCAGAGGGGGGGTTAGAACGATGCATGTGATGAGAGATTAGAGTTGAAACCATCACTATAAACTCGTGTCCAGCTGAATATACATACAGACGGTTACCTACATAAATATTTATAGATGTGTATATACACGGGTTAGGAGGCTCACATATATTTCTGTGCCTTGTCAGCTGAAGAGACTTAAAATAAATGGCACCTTGGTAGCAATGAGCACACAGAGTGCCTGGATCTCTCTTTCTAGTACATTCTCCCATAAAAGGAACCAGGATTCCTCAGAAAAATGGCCAGTTCTCATACCAGGGCAGGAAACACACAAGATGAACCTGGAGCACCTTGCAGTGACAGAAAGAAAAGAAGTTCCCTCTTTCCTCAAAATAAAATTCCACATGGTGGGAACATGTCAGAGGGGCACAGAAGTCAACTGAAAGGGCTCCCAATGGCCAACGCTCAAACAATTTGAGCAATGAAATAAACAAGTGTTGGATTATAACCTAAAGTATAAAATAAATATTCACGAGTCCTTACTGAATTAAATGGCTGAATAAATAAAGTGTCGGAATAGAGACAAATCTCTCTCTTGGTTTGAGGGGCTGCACATGCCACATGTGCAGTATATGGGGCCAAATCGGAGCTACAGCTGCCGGCCTTCACCGCAGCCACAGCAATGCAGGATCTGAGCCACATCTGTGACCTACACCACAGCTCATGGCAACACCAGACCCTTAACCCACTGAGTGAGGCCAGGGATCGAACCTACAACCTCATGGTTCCTAGTCCGATTCATTTCCACTGCACCACGACAGGAACTCCCAAGGACAAATCTCTTAAGTAAAAAAAAAAACAATTAGTTCATGCAGCTACTCCGCTCTAAAGAAGATGGAGCATAACTCCCACTCTGCTGGTGTGAGCTATACTTAGAGACTTCCTTCCAAAGAGGAGATTTTGGAAAGTGGGAGTAGGAGAGTAACTATTCAGTGGAGAAAACTGACAAAACTTCCTCAGTGAGGTAATCAAAGTCAAAATCATGAAGTACGTTGAGTATATGCCCATGACATAATGTGATGAAAATGGCACTCCTCTTCTGCAATCTTCTTCCCAAAAAACTATAAGCCCATTCTAATTATGAGAAAAACAGAAAAACATCAGAAAATTACAGTAAAAGGCATCCTGTAACATACCTGAGTAGTCCTCCTCAAAATTGTCAGGGTCACCAGAAATAAGGAGAAACCACTATATCCAAAAAGAGCCTAAGGAAGAAGACAAATAAAGCAATGTGGTATTCTGCGTAAGTTTCCAGAACACAAAATGGACATTGTAAAGACTAAAGAAGTCTGGAGTTCCCACTGTGGCTCAGAAGTAATGAACCCGACTAGTATCCATGAGGACGTAGGTTTGATCCCTGGCCTCGCTCAGTGGGTTGAGGATCTGGTGTGCTGTGAGCTGTGGTGTAGTTGAAGATGCAGCTCAGATCCTGCACTACTGTGGCTGTGGCGCAGTCTGACAACTGTGGCTCCAATTCGACCCCTAGCCTGGGAACCTCCTTATGCTGCAGATGTGGCCCTAAAAAAAAAAAAAAAAACTAAGGAAGTCTAAGAAACTATGAAATTCAGTCAATAAAATTTTAACAATATTATTTCATTAAATGTACTATACTCATATAAGATGTCAATAGTGGGAACTGATTTGGAGTATATGGAAACTATCTGGAATAACTTTGCAATTTTTTAAAACAACTCTAACTAAATATATAAGTATAGTGTATATATATATATGTATATATATGTATATGTATGTGTGTGTGTGTGTGTGTGTGTGTGTATGCTGTCTATAGTCTCATCTTTGTGTTATGCTTCCTCTCAAGACTTTGAACAATTGTCCCTCTGCCTGGAACAATTTTTCCCTTGCTATTCATCTGACTCGCCCCCTAATCATTCTTTGGATCCCACCTAAAATCACATATTTATTATTATTTATATGTTATTACTTGATTAAAATCTATCATTTCTGTAGACTATAAGCTCCATAAAAGATAGGGCCATATCTGTTCCCAGTATATAGCCTAAGAATAATATTCAATATTCCACAGTTTTAATAAACAGATGACAGAATAAATTATCCTTAACTTCTCAAAGGTTATTTACATACCTTGCTTCCTTCTTGGCTATATACAGGATTATTTATATTCTAAATTATTGATAATTTCTTTCTATATAGTGAACAGGGGGACCCTAAAAGACATTTTAACTAAGCATGTATGACTTAACACTCATATCAAGGATATATAGGCATGAATGTAGAGTAGTTTAAACTCCATGGAAGAGCAATATTTTGCTCCATAATTTATACTGTCATTGTGTGGATACTTTAATGAAACAGTAAAATCTCTCAAATTTGAAAAAAGGAACCAAAAGCTTTGAAACTTAAAAAAAAATTGGTGATTCAAATCAATATATACTTCTTTGGGGACAATGTTATGTGGTATCAGCATAGAAGATAATCTAAATAAATAAGTACCTTAATCAAACCTATACCCAGATAGTAACAAGGAAACTTTATTCTGCGTTTTTAGCAATAAGCAGGCAGTTCTTAAGGGCACATAACAATAACGAATTGAACTATGCTAAGAGAAAAGTACTCTCTGTCATGAAAATATCATGAAATTTCTCATATCTGTGTAAAGAAAGAACAGAGGTATTCTCTTCGGAGGAAAAAGAGATAGTTTAAACTCCAACATTTCCCTTTGTTTAAAAATCCAACTAATTTAAATAAATGGACCATGACATATAAAACTATTGTTTTAACTACTCCGGCATTAGTTCTTTAATTCTCAGACTAGGAGTTCCAAAATTATCCAGCACCATGAGCTAGTTTTAGTGCCTTAAACTACATGTCCTATTATTATGAAGAAAAGAAATGGAGTGGAAGGAGGAAAAAACTGCTGACCTTAATACCTTAATAGAAAATGTAATATGGAAAATAATGCAATGATCATCTAAACAAGGTTGTAAAAGTTATTAAATGCAAGAAAGATTTTTATATACCAGCTACTGAAAGAAATGCTAAAAGTATCTGAGTGTATGGTACAGTCATTTGACAAAACTTAAGTCTAAAGGCCAATGACGGTATGATTTGGCTTCTATCAGGGCATGAATCAAAGGTGAAAACAGTTCAGTCAAACTTTAATCATGCCTACTTTTTTCTTCATGGACTTGTCTTCATTTTAAAAAATAAAAACTAATTAAAATTATGGCCAGAAAGAATCAAAAAATAAATCAACCCTTTTCACTGGTTTGTTTGGCAAGTGACACATTGCTGGAGGTTTTCTTGTGAGAACAAAGAAGAGGAAGTAATGTCACACTGAAAGAATTTATAATGATTAATGTTAGTTTAATGAGCACCAAAGGAAGTAATAATAATTTGCTTCTTGTAAAGCCTTGCCCAGTTTTCCAGTGTGAACACATCACTATCTGCTTCTACAGAGGAGCGACTTCTGTTGAGAGGGGATTCTGTTGCTCTAGTCCTTTGAACGCTCTGCACAGTGTTGAACACGTCCTAAGATTAAGCCAAGCCTGTGTGTCCCTCCTACCTTTGCCTCCTGACCTTTCTCTCTGGACTCACTGAGAACTTGACTCTCTGCCAATTCTGAGACTGCGTTCCTGGAGCGTCCTGCTCCTACCTGCTCCCCTCTGGGCTAAATAGCTTCTCAGCTCTTCTGTCACAGAGCAGTTCCTTCCACAAAATTACCACCTTGCTGTCATTAGGGTGTTTGCCAGCAAACCATGCCTCAGGCTTCTGGTGTGCTTGTAGCTAAACTTTATAAAATAGTTGAGGATGAAAAGGGAGACTTTGAAACTCTTGCTGCTACACTCAGCGTTGAACAATTGCAGCAAAACAACGATCTGAAACTTGCCTGCTCTTCCATTAGGAGCAACTCTGATGCTATAGGACTTTAATGAGTTATGATTTCAAAGACAGAAAGGAACTTACTTTTCCTAGACAACCCTGGCGAAAAGGAGCATTAGCTGTTCCTTGACTCTTTTTGCCAGTTAAGTCATACTTAAATTGTTCTTGCCTCGTGTAAGGTGGATGTCTACAAATGCCCTTGGAGTCATCCATTTATTTCCAGAATTTGCAAAAACCACAGAATTTCTCTGCCAAAAGGTGGGATTCCCACAGAACTCATATAATTCTGTGGTACACCACTGACTTTAAATGGCCCCAAATACTTTCTTAAAATGTACTGATGTGGTATTTGTGGTAGCCTTCAAAATAAAGTACCAGTACGGTGAGAAAAATAAATATACGCTAAGTAATAACTTGTTACTTAAAAATGATTGCTTTGCACACGTGACATTGGGTGTATCAAGGAGCTCTCTTGCTTGGGTAGAAAATACATTTTAAAAATGAATGCATTATTGCAGGTAGTGAAATAATGTCAGCTTTTCATTTCCTAAATTTCAGCTTAAGAGATCTAAAATGAATCACATCACATTAGGAGTACTGCAGTTTATCATTCAGACAACAGAGAGAAAATTTTGATTGTAAGATCAAAGTGTGTCTAAGGGGCACAGAGTAAAATAGTTCTCTCAGGAAACGATTTCAATAGCCGTTAGTAATGGCATTGCACCTGTGATTCATAAAGTATGAAAAAGTCTATAGCAAGGGCCACTGCTAATTCTGTATTATAAGTTTTCTCTAGTTTGGAATCCCAGAGCCAGTTATTTTTCAATTAGTTCCTATAATATGACATTTGAAAACTTCCCCACAGGATTACTTTTTAATATACACGGTGCATGACCTCCTTCGTGTAGAACCATACAGTGTACAATTTCAGGGTTTTGGCTAAAGACATTAGTATGGCTAGCGCGTTGCTTTCAAAAGAAACAAGTGCCCACAACCATCAAAGAAAAGTTTGATTTTTGTCCTTTTTTTTTCTTTTAAAGGAGGAATAATTATAACAAACATAACGATGTTAAAAAATAAATTCTACTTTTTTGAGATTAGAATATTGTTGCCAAACATATTGTTTCTTTAGTTTCAAATTTTTACTTGCTATTTTGGAAAATGTGTTTTATTTCTTCAAATAGCAATGACTGGGCAAAGTGCACTGAATGCCTCTGCTTTTTTGTTTGTGTTGCCTTTTTTTGTGGTAACATTTCCTGTCACCTGGCCCTTTGTGACAGACCGCTGTTAGCTGTTCTTTGGTTGCTATTATATAGATACATACATATATATATATATATATATATATATATATTAATTATACATAGGAGGATATATATGTGTATATATGTATATATATATATATCCTCCAATATGCTGCCATCTGATATTCGAATCAACCACTCTAACTTTTTGAAGGATTTGCTGGGTTTTAACTTGTGTAAAGAAATAAAGTCAGTTTTTCATAGCTTCTAAAAAATTTCTTAGACTCTGGCCATCATTGTATAGCAATGACAACAAAAACTGCAACCATCTATCTGGGGATCTTTCCTTAAAAATGACAGGAGTTTCTGAATTTGACTTATTACTTCATTTTATTAATCTACACCACCCATAAATATTTTCAGATTCTTAGTCCCAGACTCTATTCGTTTTTCATTTGTGGAAGGCAAATTAATGTAGTTATTCCAGAAAACAATTAAGCCACCCTTCATTTGTTTTTATGTTATTTTGTGTATATTTTAATACTACTTAGTCAACAGACCCAAGTAATTCTCTACTTACTATAATTTTATAGTATGTGCAATCATTACACTTTACTGTAAAGTATATAACAATAATTTAGGGCAATATGACTAATTCAAGGTCATTATTCAAGAATCTTACTCTTTTCTTCAAAAATATTTTTCCAAAGAAAGTAATTTTCCTAAAAATATACGGCTTTTGTAACATAAGGTTACACATATGACATATAACACATACAATTTACTGTCTATATTGATATGACTTTACTATTCAACTGTCTTCCTCAACATTTTACTTTTTCAAGAAACCATTGTCCAAAAAGGTAAACAAGTGCAAACATTATTATTGTTCATTTGAAGAATTTCCCCAAACGCAGTTTAAAGAATGCTAGACTATTCAACTTTCAATAAGTAGCTTCAAAAGACTGTTTATTTTCCAAGACTGAAACCCTCACCTCAAAACCCACACATCACTGTGTCCACCGCACTAAATTATACTGTGGTGAACTCTGCTTGGTCCTAATAGAGTCGCTGTATTGAAAAACCCACCTTAAACTAATCACATCAAAATCTTTGTAAATATCTTATCCTTGCCGTTATCCTTCCAAGAGGTTACTAAGGTTCTGTTAAATTGGTGTGTTCTTTATTACAATAAGTAGTAAATCCAGCTTTGCTTGAGGAACAGCTTATTTCAGTGGCATTTTCAAGAAGCATGATAGATGATAGATAGATAGATAGATAGATAGATAGATAGATAGATAGATAGATAGATGATAGATATGCAGATGCCTACAAACCTGTATAGCTAGCTTTGTGATGAAACACCAGATATTGTCAGAAAATAGAGACAAGGATTGATAAACTAGGCCCGTGGGCCGATTGAATCAGAGACTGCAAAATCTCCAAAGATCTTCTGTTTGAGAATTCTTGTTCTACTCTTGATATAACCACAGGCTCCAGGTTAAGGCAAGCTGCAGTTTGAGATAAACACCAGTAGGTGGCAGCGTTATTCACATGGAAGACTGGCAAAGACTGCTGTGGAGGTATGTCATTGATGACACAGGACCCAGGAACAGGTCTACGCCAACATGCTGTTTGTCAACACCAAGAGATAGATCAGTCAAGTAGATACAAGCAAAGAAAACTAACTTAGAAACTAAAAGACAGCATTAAAAGAGAAAATAACCTTCCTTAAAGTTCTGTTTTCTTTTCTCGCATTGTTTATGAGTTGAAATTGCTACTTCATTTTATGGACTCCGCAAGCCAGGTTGAAGCTTGGTGGGGGCCCTGCCGTAGATACCTAAGGTGTCCTTGATGTGTCCAGAAACTTGGAAATAATCTCTTAAAAATCTGTTCTAAAACCACTGACTTCATGGCTCTTACTGGCAGAGGTTTTGCTAAAGGAAAAGTCAATTTAGATTTAGATTCTCCTCACAGAGGCTCCACGACGTCCCCCGACTCAGTAATATCGCCTCCCTCCTGGGTCCCTGTCTCACAATTCTTGAAGCAGACAGTCTCCCTTTCTTTCCAGCCCCTAGACCTTAGATCTAAACAATGACGGAGAGGCAGCTAGCTCTCGGGTTCTGCATATGTGGACCCTTCTCCTTCAAGGTAAGGTGCTGCCACTCCAGTTTGCTGGTCTTGTCTTTCTCTGATACAGTCAAGCTGACAAAAGATAAGCAATAATTCAAGAACATGTGTTCTTCCATTACTTAGCTTTATGAAATTTATGCCAACATGAAACAATACGTGTGGGTTTAATAATTCTTTTTACCAATATCACCCCAAGAGGTTTGTCTGTAACTTCTGTGTTTATGGAGAGCCTGTGGCAGCACAGACTTCTCAATCAAGTGCTACTCACTCCATAGACAACACAGGAGGATCCCTGCTCCTGGCGGTCTGGCTTTACATCAAATCCTGTTCCTGCACTAAATGTACGTGCCTTACTCAAGGAGCTTATTGGCTCTTTTCTGTCCTAACGGAACACATTTTAACTTACCCTGAAATAAAATACTTAAAATGATTAAATAGTGACTGCCTCATAGAGTTGGAGGATATTTATTTAAGTTAAGGACTCTATGGAAATTTCATAAAATGGGTAGTTCTAAATTAAAAGACAGAAATCACAAGCATAGGGTATGGGTTCCAAGAGTTATGAATTAAGTTGGATCTTAAAGAAAGGTTTCTGCTATAATGAGAGTGCTCAGCTCTCATTTGTATTTTTTTTCTTTTGGTGGGCCCTCTAATAGCTGTATATTTCAAGTTTATATTTTATAGTATGCCCATTTTTAAGTTGGGGAATCTTAGGAAGAATGTTTAAATCACATGCCCAAGGACACCCAGTTAGTCCTTTAGCAAAGCCAGGAAAATTGCCAACAAAGCTGGGTTTCTGCAGTGTATGAACCTGAATCAAACTTTCTTGGAAGTCTAATTCCATATCGTTAATATTTCTACTCTAACAGCTCACGGTGAAAAAAAAAAAAAAAAAAAAAACAGGTGAAAACCTGATATTATGTACACATCTTGGAAACCTTTAAAGTAAATGAAATATTGTTATAAATATTCAGACTGCATTCAAGTGAAGGAAAGAGTTCTGTTACCATTTGGTGTATTAGAGTAAATGAATTGACAAACAAGATAGCCAATGGCCACACAAGATGATAAAAGGCAAGGTAGGGTTGGACGGATTTTCACTCAGACTGGTGGCAAGAAACACTGGGTGAAGGAATGTCAGATGGGAGAGTGGGAGAATGACTCTTGCTTTTGGTTTTAACAGTCCTGTTGGCTGAAGCATTGAGTTCTGCTATAAAGGCAGCTGCTCACCTCCTCTCTGAGCTGGAAAAGGGCTTACAGTACATGATTGTAGGTGTATGAGAAGGACGCGTCACGAGTTGGAGACTAGGGAATAGACTCATCTGGAAAACAAGAAGGAAAGGAAAGTTCCTCTTGATAATAAATGTGGGGGAGTTCCCGTCGTGGCTCAGTGGTAATGAACCCGAAGGTATCCATGAGCGCAGATTCAAGCCCTGGCCTCCATTAGTGGGTTAAGGATGCGGCATTGCCATGAACTGTGGCGCAGGTTGCAGATGAGGCTCAGATCTGGTGTTGGTGTGGCTGTGGCATAGCTTAGCAGCTGCACCCCAATTCAACCCCTAGCCTGGGCATTTCCATATGCTGCGGGTGAGGCCCTAAAAAGAAAAAAAAGTAAAGGTAATATGTGAATATACCTACGCTTTTAAAATGTGTATATATTTTTATTTTGTCAAATAATTTTCTCTCTCTGCAATGCTACTCAATAAATACTGTATTTTCTACATTGAAGGAATTGTCTTCAAAAGAGGTCATCTTCTCTGAGAATTTTACTTATTCTTCTGAGATTTTCATATTTTATTCAAATATTTCTTAAAACATTTGATGACAAAATATGTCTTTCTCTATTCCAAAATTACTTTAACAAATCAGTTACCAAATCATGTATACAATGATGATCATATTGAATTTTAAACTGATAAAACATTTTTAAAAAACTGAACACTATATACATATCACTTTTGTTGCAAACTAATAATAGATCAAAACCCCATAAAATTTAAATTTGTAATTTGTTTTTCAAGTTTGCAAAATCCCATAAAAATTCACCCTACAATTAAATTTCAAATTTTGCTTTATAATAACTTGTTTTAAAAACTGATTTGATATTAGTAGATTAGTAAAAACAAATGTGATATTTATTTCAGCAGGAAGCAAGGATTATGTTTTGTGAGCTGGAACAAGTGAAAAGCTACTGATAGCTATAGTAAGAAGTAACTTTTGCAAATAAAATACTTTTTTCACACCCATCAAAATACTACTGCTTTCTTTTATTTTATGTAACAGTTTTATTTAAATACTTTATTGCTTTGGGTGAGATCAGTTATTTCTCTTATAATTTTTAGTTTTACTTGTTAACAAGAAAAAAGACAAGACAAAGATTGCTGTATAGCTAATGGCTGAATTGTTTGCTCAGTTTTCTACTGAATATAACCCAAGGGGAAAATTTCTAAAAGGTTGGAGGAAGCAGGAAGGAGTTGCTCTAACAAAGCGTTTGTATTAATAATTGGGAAATCTGTTAAAACTACTATCAAATTTCTTAATTGGAATGGAAATATGACCAGATCCTGTGGGGGACCTATTTTCTCTGGGAGCTCTCTTAAAATTTTTTTTTAAATAAAGAATGGTGCAAAGTCAGACATTGAAGAGACACATGTAGAAGTAATCAGGCTGTATCTTTGATTCAGAGCATATCAGATAACTAAGAATTTCATTGATAAGAGAATCAACACAGGTGGACTGAAGGAAAAATGTCTAGCCAAGGTAAGTACTACTTTTAAAGTATTTACACTGAAACAACATTGAGCTGAGCATAAACTGATAAGAGCAATTAATAAAATGAAATTATGACTGAGATAATCTTGTCTTTCAGATTTCTTAACTACATTGCTAGGCAGACTTGAGTTTGAATGATAGCTGGTAAGTTTTCTGCCAGAAACTTGGTGTCTTCATTTCTCAGTCATTCATTTTCAGGGTTTGTTCTCCAGAGCCCTGATTTGCCTCAGACACTGTGTGTCCAGATCCACTCCTTTCTCTCAACCAAACCTGAGCCAATGAAATAAGACATGGTTTTGGTAATTTTATAAAGCTCTTCAACCCTGCAGGCTGGTTCAGTTTATTTCCTTATAGGAAAGCATTAATATTCTAGATTCTAAAAGTAGGAACCATTTGGGAGTATGTTAAGGAATATGGGATGGAGAGAGGCAAGGAAACAGAGTATGTTGTAAAAATAAAAGAGGCCATTTTAAGCAGACCATTCAATTTTTTCAAAAGAAATACATGGACAGGTGGACAGGTTACTCAACAGAATCACAAATGAGGTAATGTGATTTAAAGCTGGTTTACAAAATGTGTCATGGAAAAACAGACTGATATAACTCCGGGGATTAAGCTCACTTTGCATGCTTTCAAAATTCATAGTCTCTGTTGTGGACTTCCTGGCTCCTAGGTAACATGTCAGAGGAGAGTGGCAATAACATTATCTTTGAGAAAATTTAGTTATGGTGGCAGGATAGATGAGTGAACCATATCAGTGGTTTACTCATCTTTGTAATCATGGTGTTAAAAAAAAGGATTTGGTGTCTGTGGTTGACTTATTTATTCCCCACCAGAAAAGGTGCTTTAGCTGCAGATTCTCACTGAGAAGAAACATGATCCTTTAGAAAATTTGCCACCTATTACTTAGTCTCCTGTTCCAATCTATCAATTGAATGATCTGTCCATACTTGCAGGAATGTACTGCTACTCCAGTCAGCCACCTGGCAGTTTTGCAATATTGTAAACTTTTTAAATCCTGAAAATAAAGTTGCAGCATTCTTGCTTTGTTAGCACTTAAATTGCCAAATTTCTACATGCTAAATTTTTCCAGCAAAGAAATATTTAGCAAATGAAATACACTGGCAGTGGGAAGGTAAACTGGTGGAGACTCTGGTGGTAAACAGTTTCTAAAAAAAAAAAACAAAAAAGAACTACCATATGACCCAGAAATTCCATTCCTGGATATATCCAAAAAAAGGAAAAAAAAACACTAACCGGAAAAGATACATGCATCCCAATGTTCACTGCAGCATTATTTACAAAGCCAAATTTGAAAACCTAAGTGTCCATCCACAGAATAATGGATAAAGAAGATATCACACACACACATATATGCACACAGTGACACACACATATACATACATATAGTGGAAAACTATCATCCATAAGAAAAATGAAATCTTGCCATTTGAAAAAAAACTTGGAGGGTTTTAGGCTAACTGAAGCAAGTCAGACAGTGAAAGACAAATACTGTATGATATACTTATTCATGGTATCTAAAAAATAAAACAAACTAGTAAATACAACAAAAAAGAAACAGACTCACAGATACAGAGAATAAAGTAGCAGCTACCAACAGAGAGAAGGGGGTGGGTAACACAGGGGAGAAGATTAAGAGGTACAAACTACTATGTATAAGATGAATAAGCTACAAAGATAAATTGTACAAGAGAGGAAATATTGCCAGTATTTGATGATAACCCACTGAGGAAGGCCAGGGATCCAACCCACATCCTCATGGATACTAGTCAGGTTTGTTACCACTGAGCCACAATTCTGCAAATCCTATCTCTTGATAAAGAGCTTATATCCAAAATATAGAACACTTACAATTCATTAGAATTACACCTTGATACCAAAACCGGACAAAGGCTACAAAAAAAAAGAAAATTTCAGACCAATGTCACTGATGAATATAGATGCAAAAATCCTCAACAAAATATTAGCAAACTGAGTCCAACAATACATTAAAAGGATTATCCACCATGATCAAGTGGGATTTATCCCATGGATGCAAGGATTCTTCAATATATGCAAATCAATCAATGTGATACACCATATTAATGAACTGAATAAAAACAATATGATCATCTCAACAGATGTAGAAAAAGCTTCTGACAAAGTTAACCATCCAGTTTTTGATTAAAAAAACTCTCCAGAAAGTAGGCATAGAGGGAAACTACTTCAACATAATAAAGGCCATCTATAACAAATGAACAGCTAACATCATTCTCAACAATGAAAAGCTGAAAGCACTTCAGTAAGATCAGGAATAAGACAAGGATGTCCAAACTCATCACATTTATTCAACATAGTTTGGAAGTCCTAGCCACTACAACGAGGGAAGAAAAAGTTAAAAATAAAAGGAATCCAAATTGGAACAAAAAAAGAAGTAAAACTGTCAATGTTTACAGATGACACTATACATAGAAAATCCTAAAATACTACTAGAAAATTGTGAGAGCTCATCAATGAATTTGGTAAAATTGCAGGACACTAAATTAATACTCAGAAATCTCTGAATTTCTATATATTAACAATGGAAGCCCAGAAAGAAAAATTAGGAAAACAATCCCATTTACCATTGCAACAAAGAAAATAAAATACCTAGGAGTAAATCTACCTAAAAAGACAAAAGACCACACTCTTAGACTGAAAGAATCAACATTGTCAAAACGACTACACTACCCAAGGCAATCTACAGATTCAGTGCAATCCCTGTCAAACTACCAATGGCATTTTTCACAGAACTAGGACCAAAAAAATTTTAATTTGTATGGAAACACAAAAGATTCTGAAAAGCCACAGAAATCTTGAGGAAGAAAAACAGAGCTGGAGGAATCAGGCTCACCGAGTTGGACTTTACCACAAAGCTACAGTCATCAAAACTGTATGGTACTGGCACAAAAACAGAAATATAGGTCAGCAGAACAGGATAGAAAGACCAGAAATAAACCCACCTACCTATGGTCAAATAATATATGACAAAGGAGGCAAGAATATACAATGGAGGAAAGAAAATTTCTTCAATAAGTGGTCCTGGGAAAACAGGATAGCTGCATGTAAAAGAATGAAATTAGAACACTCTAACACCACACACAAAAATAAACTCAAAATGTAGTAAAGACCTAAATATAAAACAAGATGCTATAAATCTCTTAGAGGAATACCCTTTGACATAAACCGAAGTAATACCTTTTTGGATCCACCTCCCAGAGTAATGAAAATAAAAACAAAAGTAAACAAATGGGACCTAATTAAACTTAAAAGCTTTTGCACAGCAAAGGAAACCAGAAAAAAAAAAAAGAAAAGATTACCCGCAGAATGGGAGAAAAATCTTTGCAAAGTGACAAAGGATTTATCTCCAAAGTATACAGCTTATACAGCTTTATACAAAAACAAACAACCAACCAAATCAGAAACTGGTCAGAAGATCTAAATAGACATAAGAAAATATACAGATGGCCAGTAGGCACATGAAAAGATGCTTAGCATCACTAATTATTACAGAAATACAAATCAAAACCATAATAAGGTCTCACCTCACACCAGTCATAATCGTCATTATCACTAGATCCTTTGAAGAAAAAGAAAAGATATTTGGGGTGTAAACTTCCTCTCAAGTTTTTATTACAAGCATCTTGCTTTCCTCTAGAAAGTATATATCACACAGCCATTTTCTTACATACTGACAGCATATTAAACCAAGCCTAGAATTTTACTACTGGATCCCCACTGATGTGCATTTGGGCAGTCACATTTTGTTGTATTAACAGATAATGTTATAAGTTCTAATTAAGTGCTATTAATATTTGCTTTAAAAACCTTATCTGTGAAAACCAATATGATGTCTGAAAAAAATAAAATCAACTTTCAAAATATTTTCTTGTTTGAGACTTGATGTGTTTAACAGACCCTAAATGAAGAATAATTTATTTTTCCTTAAGAATTTTCCATGAAAGCAGATTGGGTAAGTGCTAATTCCCAAGACGAAATGAAAGTATTAAGAAATGGATTGTGATAAAAATAAAGAGTTCATTCGGGCGGCGGGTGAGGGGGGAGCAGACCGTCAGGATTGGACCTAAAATAAGTTAACATGTACCCACTTGAAGCTGAGTTTAACAAAATATGATTATGTGCACAGCATTTTTTGATTCATAATTTATGAAGCAAAAAAGTGGAATATAGTCAGCATATGGTAACTTGGTTTGGAGGAGAGGATTCAAGCATAGTAATTCAGCCTCTGGTTTATGCCATCTTTGAATAAAATATCTCTTCTCTCTGCCAGCTCCCATCCTCAGGACTCAACCTCCTACACAGACACACTTACGAACACATCTTACACATTTTCTGTATTGCTTTCATTATTCATTGTTTCTGACCTTAGAAAAGTAATGGCCTTTTATTATGCACTTTTCCTTCACACAGCTCAAGTAGTGCACAGTACGCCTCAGCTAAAATAAATAACTAGCAGGACTGATTTATTTTTGTTTACTTCCAAATCCCAGCTTTCTCAGGGTCCTTTGTGAAACAGAGAGACAGAATAGAGAAAACAGGTTCTGGCAACTCTGTTTCATTATTTCAGACATGCATGGCCTCTAATACAATTTGCTTATTGATCTCAATAACGCAGACCAGAAAATTACGTCCTCTCTTGTCTGTGGAGCTATGAATCACAGATTGCTCGACCACTGTCAAATTAAACAACTTGCCTGTGACTGAGAAAGGATTCACGTAGAAACTAAAATGATCATCAGCCTTCTGCTGAACCCAGTATATCACTTATGTTAAATAGAGTTAACATCGGTCTAGACAGCTGTGCCTCCCTTCCTCAAATCAATCCAAGAAATTGTTCTCCGCTTCAACCACTACTATTTCCGTAAGGTTTGAATCCTGTCTTTTTTGAAGAAGATTATGCTAGATATCTTTCCTTTCTGGAGGATAGATGCTCAAAAACAATTAAAATAAAAGTCAAGCCAAAAAAAGGGCACGGAAGAGACTATGGTTTCTGTCAGTATGAAACCTTCCAGCTGACGTGGGAAATACTATTTCTAACACTAACATTTGAACATCCAAGGGCTTCCATAGATTTATTCCATTAAATACTAAAGATTAAATTCAGACTGAGGTTGATCTTCAAATGTAGGCTCTCATTCTAAATCACACAGTTGTACCAAGAAGCTGAATGTTAAAGGCACAGAACCAGCGGTCGGATCTGGACTCCCAGCATCGCAGCACTTAGAAGTGTGTTGCACACTCAGATTCCAATGAAGAAGAGCATATTTATGAAACAGATTTAAAGGTTAAAAGCTAAAAATATACCTAGGCCCACTCTTCTCATTCTATGTGGAATAATGATAGAAATTGCAATGTATAATTTTAATAAGAATTTTGCCTAAAACCAGGTAAATCATTTCGGACAAGTTTCTTAGATTCCCTTGAACTTCCATTTCCTTATCTAAACCTGAGGGGTTTATGATGTTGCAGATGCTTTGCGTAGTTCTAACTTTCAATATTTTAGTGCCTGAATAATCTCTAAAGCCCTTCTTAATTCTAAAATTTAAAAATAATTCTCAAAGATTTCACTGAGTTTGAATAAGCTTCAAATTTACATTTACATTTATTTATGTAATTTTTCACACAAGTTTAAATGTATTACTTCTGCCCATGAGATCTTAAATTGGAATCATCTAAGCTAGGAAAATACTTAACCAATTAACATACATCTCGTGAGACCCAAATGAAATTCAGTATCAGCTCCTCTTGGTCAAGAAATTCTCCCTTTTGTTGATTTAATTAAGTTTCTGTTTAAACATTCTTTACTGAAGTTGAATCATGTTAGGATCCATCCTTTTCAAAATAATGTTTTTATAGTTTAAATTTCATCAGTAACTAATTTCTGTAACCCTGTTTTATAAAAATAACACTATTTTTAACTATAAAAATCATATGAATTCTTTCTCTTTTTTTTTTCGTCTTTTTAGGGTAACACCAGCAGCATATGGAAGTTCCCAGGCTCAGAGTCGAATTGGAGCTGCAGCTGCCAGCTACACCAGAGCCACAGCAATGCCAGGCCTGAGCAATGTCTACAGCCTACACCACAGCTCGTGGCAACACGGGATCCTTAACTCACTGAATGAGGCCAGGGATTGAACCTGCCTCCTCTTAGATCCGAGTCAGGTTCATTACTGCTGAGCCACGATGGAAACTCCTCATTTGAATCATTTCTTATGTCTCTTAAAAAGGCAAAAGCTATCACAGATAATATAGATACCATTTTATATAAAGAACAATGCATATGAATTGGAGGAACTCTTCATATATGAATTATACAAAGAGGAAAACTGGAACATTAAGAAGAAAAATGATCAACAAGATTTGATTCACAGGCATGTTAGTACATTTATGGTTTTTAAAAGAACAATGACTTTTTAAAATTATTCAAAATGTTAATACCTCCAAGTGAAATTATTCAAAGCATCCACAACAACTTTTGTTATCTGCATCAGACAGCGTCTTCTGTCTTCAGGTTAAACTGAAATTAAATTTATCTTTCGAAGAATGTTTATTTTTTGAAGCCTCCTTTTTCACTTGCCTAGTGACATGACTGTTGTTCATATTTAAAAAGAAAACAATTCTGAAGTGTTATGTCATGGTGAGGTATGCCATTAAATTATTATTAGAGACAACTTACAAATAGTTTAAAGCCAGTTTTCACTAATGACTCCTGTAGCGAACATGAAAGCCAGCATGGACTCCTTTTACTAATGAATATTCCTTAATTCTTAAGACCGCTACAAGGCCAATAGGATAATACTGTACGCTGGCTATTGGAAGATTCTGAAAAAACATATGTTTTTCGTGTTAGAATACGGTTGATGATATGCATATAAGCAATAACTCCCAATTTTCCCACCAAGGATTTATTTTATTATTTCATGTCTCTCATCTATATCCATGGTTTAAAATACTTTTTATTAATACCATGTGACAACTGGTACTGCCATATCTGCTTACTGTAATGTCATTTTTAGTTCGTGAGATATTTTGGAGGGTGTTTTATTTGACTTTTTGAAACAATGAGATTCTGTGTCAAAAAGAGTATTTTTGGCCAAGGCAAACACATCTGATGATGCATTGTTAATTTAGTCATTTTTCTTAGATTTACTTAAAATTTATGATGGGGAAAATCTTAGAAGAAAGGGAAAAATAGGTACACACAAAAGAGAAAGAATAGATGGGATTATAAAAGGTTTTGCATGGGTCTAACGCAGGATGAAGAAAACTAACACTTTGATATTTGGGGTAGATTTTCAGAACAGACAAAGAAACAGTGACGGAACGCACTACCGAATTAAGCAGTCAAGGAATAGTGCCCTAAGAAGGGAAAAATAAAACCAGAAATTTAAATACAAAGTTGATCAAAATTAACTTTGCATGTCAATAATCTTCAGTTATTGTGTGAAGAGAAAATTTTTCTCTGGCTCTGTTTTAGGGGTAACAGCGGACAGCATATCAAAGTCAAGCACTGATAACATCTACTTTTATCATTTTTTATTGCCTTACAATATAGGGAAGTTCCTGGGCCAGGAATTGAAGTGAAGCCACAGCTGTTACCTCCGCGGCAGCTGTGGCCAACACCAGATCCTTTAACCCACTGTACAGGCTGGGAACTGAACCCCTGCCTCCACCGTGATGTGGGATTCATAACCCACTGCACCATAGTGGGAACGTCTGAAGGGTAGTATATTTCTTATTGTCACTGCTTTATTCACAAAAAATAACTTCAACTTGGTATAACTTTCCATTATCAATCCTCACTGCCCAGCTCTGCATTGCTCAGGACAGCAATTATTTACTAACCATCAATAAAATAATTAATTAATCCCTTCCTGTTTCTCCACCTGGAGGTCCATTGTCAGAGTTGGGCGTGGCTGTGACAGACCAGTCAGCAATTCATGACTCATTGACCTGGAAACTGAATGTCAGCCTCTGCTCAGAGCTCCCTTTCCACATGAACCTGCTCTCTGCCATGCAGTTTATATACTAAACCAAACGATCTCCAAACATATCCTCTAACATTTGAATATAATCTAAGTAGTTTTTTGTGACACAGATATACCGAGCAGAAACATTACCTTGCAAACAGAAAATCCATACTCTGAGGCGTTCTTAAATTCAGCTACCCCTGTGCCAAGCTGATAACACGGTTCATGACTCGGTTTCTTTATCGTTTATGACTCAGATCATTTTTGCCTTCACGAATGAGTTCACGACTGAGGTCATGACTCAGATCATCTCTGCCTTACTTACTGAACATTTCAGGTCCTGATTTGAACCCAATTAGCTATCCTCGCTAGTTTATATATTCCCCTTTTGGCTAAGTACGGCAAAAACTGTAAATGTTGCATAAAATGTTCTTTATTTTATTAGTTTGAGGATGGTTCCTTACATGTAAAAGAGTTATAGTTAAAGAACAAGGGATCTTTGTATCTTAAATTTTAGACATTCAATTGATCAATTAATTAAAAATAAATTTATAAGATTTTTTTTTTTTTGCTTTTTAGGGCTGCACCTGTGGCATATGGAAGTTCGCAGGCTAGGGGTCGAATTAGAGCTATACCTGCAGCCTACGCCACAGCTCACAACACTGAATCCTTAACCCACTCAGCAAGGCCAGGGATTGAACTTGAAGCCTCATGGATACTAGTTGGGTTCGTTATCACTGAGCCACAACAGGAACTTCCAATTGATAGGAATTTCTGATCTTATCCTCAAGCCTTATCATAAATCAGGATAATAATCTCTCTCTCTCTCCTTTTTTTTTTTTTTGCTACTCTATTTCAGATGTAGTTGCTATAACATTCTGTCCTTTATACATTGATATCTTTGGGGGTTCTAACCTGAACTCTATTCTTTTCCCATCCTTATATTCTTTCTAGGTAATTATCTATTCAGTTTTATTACTACGTTTATTAACTCCGATGTCTCCCAACTTTACCTCTTTTATTTCTTTTTTCTGAGCTTCAGACTCCTCTGCTTGTTCAAGCACTTTACTGAGACCATGAGTTTATTCCAAAGGGCTTTTATCTGCCCTTAAGGTTTGACTCTATTCCTCTGGCTAAGTGGACTTTGCAGATTTCAGTTTTCTGTCTTCCCTGAAAATATCAGAATCTTCCAATCAGAGTTCTTAGAGCAGCACTGCCCAATAGAAATACAATGTACTTCATATATATTTACGTTTCTTCATACGTATTTGCACATTTCTAGTATTGACATGAAAAAAGTTTAAAGAGACGTAAAATTCATTTTGATAATATATTTAACCAAATATACCTAAAATAATATCATTTTAACATGCACTCCTCTTTTTGGTACTACAATTTCCGTATCTGATATGTATCTTATTGTTATAGCATATCTCCATTCTGGTAGCAACATGTTAGCGTCAATAGGCTACCACAGTACCATAGATAGTGCATTTTGGGCATTTGGAAGGTGGGTGGGGGATGCTTAGCAGAATCAATCACCTGTTTCTAAGAAAGAAAGGGCTCGCTGTTCATACACAGAGGGTTAGAGAGTCGAAGCCTTAAGTCAGATTCAGAGCGTCAATGCTCGCTCTAACAGCGAACTTACTCTAGACGTTAATCTAGAATTTGATGTGTAGTGCACCTCGAGGGCCTAAATTTTTAGGGTGTAGACTTGATTTACAGTGATTAATACACGAAAGGAGAGGCTGAAAGATCTTGTGATTGAGTCATGACAGACATCTTTAATTATAACATAGCAGAGTGTTGAGTCTTCTTGGCTTTTAGACGATGTGTTTGTTAGACTCATGAAGTTACCTGCCTAGAATCACTGAGAGTTAATTCCTAGATAATTTAATTGACTCGAACACTACAGCAATTATTCTATGTGACCTATGGGAACTGATATCAAATACTCTTGGAAAACAACTGATGTCATTTCATGAAGCTGTCTTATTAAGGATGATTGCAAAAATCCATGAAATAACCCTGTTTTCTAAATTCCTATCTCCTAGATTTATTTTTATTCATAAACTAATGTTTAAGAAAATAATTTAATTTTGGTAGAAAAATAATAATTCTACATTAAAATATAGTAATTTTGTGTTATGACCCTAACCTTGTATCCAAAGTAATAATGGAATTATGCTTAAAACCACGGCTTGGGTTCACTTGCAGGCTCACTACTTAGTAGTTGTGCGACATTAGGCGAATCACTGAACCTTTCTGTACTTGAGTTTTAGTGCCTCATATGTAAAAAAAAAGAAAAAACACAACCCTCCTCTTAGGGTTGATGTGAAGATTATATGAGTTCATAGGTGTATTTTAAAAGTCCTTGGCACCGAGTAAGTACTCAATTTATTGCTGTTTTTGAATGCTTATTAGATGCTAGACACAAAGAGAAAGTTGACCTTGGGTAATAGCTTGTACACACATTATCCCATCTAATCCACATAATAAGCCTGGGATGTAGCCACCTCCACCTTGCTTGGAGAGATTTGTTCAAGCTTACACCATCAGATAGTGGTCAAGTGAAGGCAGCCGTGAGCAAAGCTAATGAAAACAATTCTATAGTTATCTTAACATTTTTTCATAGCCTCTCTCTCCCTCAGATTATCAGTCTTTCAGTCTGGCCATCTCATCTGCTTAGTCCGTTCTCCAGAAATCAAGAGATTAGATCTGACTTTCATTCAGTCTTGTCCTTGATGCAACAGAGAACTGAAATCCTTTCTTAGAACATATATCAATATAAAGCTTGATTCTTCCAGAGCCCTGGGAGTCATCCCTGATTTTGCTGATGAAATACCTGTTCCAGCTTAAATCGCTGATACTGTTCTCTTGCTTTTTTTTTTTATTCAAAGGAGTTTGCACACTTTTATCCATTTGAGAACAAGATTTTCCCCAAATCCATCTGAGACCTACAATATATGCATATGGATTTTGTTCTGAAAGTAAATTCACCACTCTGCCCTTCAGCCTTTTCTCAAAGTCTCAAGTGTATCAAAGTTTGTTACCTCAGGGGCTGAACGCCACTTTTATACCATAAAATAAAGCTACGAATTTATTCACATATAGTTTTTAAAGTAGTGTCACAGTTATTTTCTCTGCATCAAGATTTAACTTTCGACATTCAATGAGATGATCTCGTATTTAACATTCCATCACCATTGCTTCATATCAGATGTCCTCCTCTAAGCTGAGTCAAATATTAATTAAAAACCCATCTTTTTAATAAAAAATTTACATGACACAAAATAAAAATCTATGATAAATCTAAGTTCTTGACCTGCAAACATGTACACTTTATCAATTTTCCTATCAGAGAATACAGTGTTTTGAACTGAGAACTATCTAATGCTTCTTAATTAATAGAATGTTTCCAAAGCTTAGTCATGATGCTTAATAAAACTATAACCAATAAATTCTTGGAAGCCACGGACAGAAAACAATTAATATCGACATTCATAGGAGAGTGTAATAATGCTTAATTATATCAGTCTGTTAGACACATATAATAACTTTATAAAAAACACAGTTTTAGATCCTGGGGTAGAGCTGGATTATTTAAAAATGAAGTTTAAAAGAAAATCAATTTAAGTATCAACATAAACATTGTGAAATGGAGTTTATATCTGTTTTGAAAACAAAGAGTCTGGCAGTTCCTCACGTGATTAAACACAGAGTCATCATGCAATCAAGCAGTTTCACTCTTACGTTTGTACCCAAGACAAATTAAAACATGCTTTCACACAAACATTTGTACACAGACCTTCACGGAAGCATTACTTATGATAGACAAAAGTGGAAAGAGCCCAGATAACCATCTGATAAATGGTTAAATCATGAGGTATATTCACACAATGGAACATTACTCGGCAAAAACAAAAAAGGAACACACATTGCTGACACAGACACACATTACAACATAAATGAACCTTTAAAATGTTATGCTAAGTGGAAGAAGTCAACCACAAAGGGCCACATATTATGTGATTCCATTTATATCGCATGTCAAGAAGAGGAAAATAAAGTCAGAAAGTAGATAGGCAGTTGTCTAGCCCTAGAAGCAATTGGGTGGAGCTGAGGGGTGAAGGGCTTCTTTTATGGGTAGTAACATTTTCCTAAGGCATTCTCTTGTGGCACAGCAGGTTAAGGATCTGGCATTGTCACTGCAGCAGCTTGAGTTGCCGCTGTGGTGGGGGTTCTGTCCCTGGCCTGGGAACTTCCACATCCCACAGGTGCAGTCAAAAAAAAAATTTTTTTTTATAAAATTATGGTGATGGTTGTACAACTGTGATTATACTCATAACTGAAATGTACTCTTTAAATGAGTTAATTGTATGGTATATGGACTATATCACGACAAAGCTGTTTTTTAAAAAAAGAGAAAAACAGGAAAATAGATCACTATTAAGTGAAAGTAATCGTCATTTCCCTTCAGATTTGTGTGAAGATCTTGCCCAAGTGTATTTTAAAGAACTGAGTTAACATAAAGGATCTTAATAATACTGGGTTTTATTCATACTGAACTAGTTCTTAATCAAAATATATGCTAGATGAATGCTGTTCAATATATAATTACACTTTGCATGGGTTACAGTGTTTTTAAATAGCATTCTAATACTGTAGCTATGAAAAGTCTTTTAAATGAATATTCCACTTATAGAAATATTTCCTTTGGAAATAATTAAGCTTAGTATCACTGTTTTACTTCAAGGATATTTGTTAATACGATCTCTGATAGTAAAAATTTAAGACAACCAAAATGTTCAACAATAAGTATTGGGTTAGATAATTTCACATCATTCATTGATATTATAGTTACCCATTTAAAAAATATTAAATGGGGATAGCTATTGAAATGAACATGTTTTTTAACACAGAGTTGGGGAATAAAATAGCTGTTAAATGAGCATGAACCTTTTTCTCTTAAAGCCCAGAAAACGATCTGCTTACAATGGTGGTTATCCTTGGGCACTACAGTTACATGATTATGGGTATATGTCTTTCCTTTCACTTATCTATATTTACAAATCTGTCCTATAATGGGTACCTGTTGATTTGGCAATCTGTAAGATATTTTTTATTGTTTTTTAAATAACCGGTGCTTACAGCAACACTGTGTCATTCTTTCAGTGTTTCAGCCGAGGGGTTAACTCGTGTTGCCCTGCAGGCAGAAACAGTGAGCTGCTGGAATACATAGAAAGGCAGAGGAGCGTCTCTACCTGCCTGTTTTTTCGTGAGGACAGTGGAATGTTCATCACGGGCTAACAGCACTTACCATTGCTCTGGCTGTTGTCAGCCACCATTGTCCAGTCACTGCCAGTGCCGCCCGTCCTTACCCTGTGGGGGAGGGGGGGAGACAGTATGTATCAAATAAGATTTCCAGTTGCAATAAGCAACCAAAACGGCTATCCTAAGCCAAAGCAATAGACTGAGAGTACATAGGGGTCTTAGAGAATGAAATAAAGGGGTAAGAAGACCTGTTTAGAAAACCAGCAAGAACCAAAGGGGTTTTCGAAGCTAAGAAAAAACGAAATCCTAGATGGGATATCATCAAGCCGTACCACCTTTATGTCCCGGCAGGAACTCAAACTCTGGGTTTTAAAATCTGCATCTTGGCACTTTTCTGAATACGACCTTCCTGAAGCATAAGTCCACAGAAAAGAAACCCAAGGACTTGGAGAACAGACTTGTGGTTGCCACAGGGCGGGGGGGAGTGGGATGGACATCTGGGGTTAGTAGATGCAAACTATTGCATTTGGAGTGGACAAGCAGTGAGATGCTGCTGTATATGAAGGCGTTTCCGTTGTAGCTCGGTAGTAATGAACCCAACTAGTATCCATGAGAATGCAGGTTCGATCCCTGGCCTCACTAAGTGGGTTAAAGGATCCAGTGTTGCTGTGAGCTGTGGTGGAGGCCAGCAGCTGTAGTTCCATTTCGAACACTAGCCTGGGAACTTCCATACGCCACAGGTGAGGCCCTAAAAAGAGAGAGAGAGAAAAAAAAAAAAAAGGTCTATGAAGCTAAGGGAATATGCTTTCCCAGAGCCCAAGCCCCGGCTTCTTGACCATGCTTTGGATACATCAGACCCTAGAATTCCCTGCAGCAACTTCCTAAACCTGCTTCCAGAGCCCAGGCAGGTCTCTTCACGGGCTCTTTCAAATCAAGAATGGACCACAGGGATGGGCAGGGGACACCTTTCTGTTGGGAAATATGAATGTAGCTTGAATCTACAGGCTAGGATGTCCACATGTAGGCACATAACTCCTTACAAAGTAGGACAGAGCCAGGCCAGGGCCAGACACGACTGGGCCACTTTCCCCAAGTTTTTAAAATCCAGCACGCAACTCCAAGGGATTTCAGAATTCTAAATTCATACCTGGCCACCTGGGTTTTCATGAAAATTATATTTGTCACGGCATAAGAATAGAGACATATTATGTCTATTATTAAGCAGTTCCTTCGATTAATTTAGAACTTTTAAATATTTAGTTTTAAGGTATAGGGGCCTATACCTATACTGCTAGGCCTAGCAGATGCTGCCACCAGCAGATACACCTAACAAAAAGAAATTTTCTTCCTTTCTTTATCTTGGCATTTTTTTTTTCACAAATTCATTTTTTTCCTCTCAAATTCAATTAAAGTAAATGAGTCCAGGTAATGAGCCGCACCCTGGCTACCAGGCATTAGCCAGAAAGGGATCTGGTCCTTCACTGTTTTCAGGGTGGGAGCAGGGACCTGACCCACAGGACCACGTACCATGGGGACAGCTTACGAAGCGCACGCCAGCAGCCAAAGGAAACCCCCCACACACCAATATGCACACTATCAGGAGGAAGAAGAAAGCTCTCCTTACTGAACTAGCTATCCCCAGTCCACTTAATTAAGCCTCCTTTTCCTCATACATAAAATAAACATAATAATGCTTGTTTCTTGGGGGCGGTGAGAACATTAAAAAGATTCATTCAAAGATGCTCTGCAAACTGCAGAGTGCTATCGGAATGAGCACTTCATCGTTATATTCTAAAGAGAGCTATGACAGCCGCTGATCAGAAATTAAGAGAAACATACTAAATACGGGAGACACTTGACAATGATGAAGAGTGAGCACAGGCGTGACTGAACCCGCTGAAACACTGTTCTGTTCAAACCTTTACATTTTACATGGTACTGCTCAGGCCTAAACTGGAATGGATCTCTCTCCTATAATCTACACAATTTCCTCACAATAAACTTCCAGGCTTCATTCGGTCATCCCCATAAACTCAACACGCTCTAAGCAGGCTGTTAAGTACATTCAAGGATTTCACAATGAACAGCAGAGATCCAGTTATCATTAAAATGAAGTGCTGACATTGGAATAAGGCCACAGGAAGTGTTTACTGCTGCTGCTCTGGAATTATAATGATTTCTCTGCTTGGCCTTCAGAGGACTGGATCATCTGATGCATATCTATCTTGTTTACTAATAAGATATTTGAAATCAAAACGTTCACATGCTCATATTTACATAAGTATCAGAACTTGAAATGATCTTAGCACTGAGCTTACAAAAAGAGAGTGTCTTTGTTAATTGCCTGCATTCATTATCTATGCCGGATGCATAAAATTTTATGAGACGATAGTCATTTTCTAATTTAACAGAGTATAAGCTAAGAAGCACTGGAGAGTTTGAGATGAAACTTGACACCCAGTAGGAGGTAAAAGATGGAAAATGAAGGGTTTTGGGAAAAAAAAGAGAGAAAAGAAAATGAAGGGTTTTGTTTTAGGAGAAGATGCACATCCAAAGAGACTTCCTTCCTAGGAGTTGGAGTTTTGCTGAGAAGCTCACCTCTATGCCAAAGAGACTAAAAACAAGCATCCCAGGCAATTAGAGATTAAGTATTTGAAAGAGTATTTGAATCAGGATGGATTTAAGACACTTAGAAGAAGCCAGGAAATGAACCATGGACTTGGTTATTTTCCTCCCCTTTTTTTTCTTTTACCTGAAAATACAGTTCTTTTTTTTTTTTTT
>PVHT021183523.1:5820312-5849338 GCA_004024745.2 Catagonus wagneri | reverse complement strand
TTATCAGATATGCCTCTAATTTTGAGCTTCTTTTCAATGATCTAAACATTTCAGAAAAAGAAAGGAATTCCAAAGTTTTTAAATAAATGTTTAAATTGAATTTGTTTTACACTCTTCCATTATCCTCTCCCTCCATATACACACAAACAAACACAATGGCTAGCAAATGATCTCTTTCTCTCTTACTTGGTCCGTGTGTATGCGTGTTTATGTCATCAATGCTGTAAATTCATTCAGAATCCCGTGTTTCTCTCAGCGGCCCTTAAGGTAGGTATCAGAAGCTATAATCAGTATGTGTTCTGTCTACCCTCCAGGCAGGTCACCTTCATGTCTACGGATTCCATTTATAATTGTCGGCTCATTACTGTGTTTTTCCATGCAACTTTCAATTCCTTGGAGTTTCTTATATGCTTAACATATTTCTATACATATCTCTCTTCAATGCTCAAATGGAAAAACAAATGCTGACAATGTTTTCTTCCTTTGATCTCGTATGCCTCTGTTCTTGTGTCAGGAAGATCTTAAGATTCAAAAGATAAATGAAAGATAATGAAAAAATGTTTTTTTTAAAAAGCACTGAGGTCTGTCAGTGAAAAGCCTCTCTTCAGTGCCGTAGGGGGAAAATTTTGATGGATCCCTGATGTAGCTGTATTTAGCAACCGGTTACGTGAGACAGGGAATTTTCCTTGGGAGATAAGTCCTGGTTTTCCCTAAGCTCAAGAACTGCTATCTACAGGATAAGAGGTAGGGAGAGGAGGTAAACTTTCTCCTAAACGGCTGGTAATAGTACCAATTAGTAAAGTATTTCTTGGGGACAACTGGGAAATATGTGCTGAAAGTCTTAAAATATAAATGTAAAGTTATTCAACAAATCCAGAGAAAACAACCATGAGAGCAGGCAAAGACTTAACTAAAAGCATGGTCATCAAACGTTGTTTATAGTAGCAAAAACTGGAAACCATCTCCATGCTCAGCAGCAGAGGATTAGTTAAATTTATGCTGTATCTGTAAAATGAAGTATGAACCGATCATTAAAAATGCTATTGTGTAAAACTGATGATACACTTTAGGATCATTTGGAAAAAGCAGATTTTAAAATGTATGTATAATATGATCCCACCCTGTTGATACACAAACACATAAATTAAGTATATTCTTCAAAATCTTAATATTTATTACAGAGTAAATGGCTAACCAATACTTTTGATCTTCTTCTTTTGACTTAGGAGTTTCTAAATTTTCACAAATGAATAAATATTTATATCAACTTTTAAAATCTCGCTTTAAAAAATAAATTTTTTGGAGAGCTCCCTGGTGGCCTAGCAGTTAAGGATTCAGACTTCCTGCTGTCTCAGGTTCGATCCCTGGCCCAGGAACTTCCACACGCTGTGGGTGTGGCCTAAATAAACAACTAAATAAATAAATTTAGTTAGTTATTTTTAAATAAAACTGGCAACGCTGAACATGTAGAAAAGGTCATTAATAAGTTCTTAAACAAGAAAGCCTTTCTCTCTTTATACTCAGGTTATAAAAGAGAATCTGAGAAGTATTAATTAACTTAAAAACTTAGAAGAAAAAAAAGTCACTGCTTTCACAAATCTCGTCAAAGGAATTCAAATCAAAGATAGTTAAGGAGGGATGAGACTGCCTTGGTGCAAATGAACAAAGCAGAAGCAACGGTAGCTGGTACCTGGCTTACATGCAAAAACTGGCCTTAAAGCCTCTGCATAAAAAATTTCAACTAATTCAGAATAAGAAGGAGGAGGAGGAGGAGGAGGAGGAGGAGAAAGGAACAGAGGTAGTCTCTAAACATCTCTTTAGCAATCAGAAAAATCAAGGCGAAGTTGCCATCAAGCAGAGCTAATACGACAGTAACTGTCTTTTACTTTCATCTTTCTCTTCCAGTGGTATACAATTATGAAAATACATCTTTTTTTTGAATTTTTAAAAACAAAATTTGGCCACATCCGAGGCCTGTGGAAGTTCCTGGGCCAGGATCGGACCATCACCACAGCAGCGACTCAAGACACTGCAGTGACAACACCAGAGTCTTAACCCGCTGTGCTACAAGAGAACTCTGCAAATCTTTTCAACAGCTTTATTGCCACATAATTGACATACCAAGAACTGTACCTATTAAATATGTGAATTTGTTGAGTCTAGACTTATGTAAACAGTAGTGATACCACCACCACGATTAAAGAAGTATATCCTACGCTTCCCCACTTCCAGAATTCCATGCGTTCCTTCGGTTTTCCGTGTTGTGGGGGGTGCGTTAAGGACACTTCGCAGGATATCTACCCTCTTAACAAATTTTGTAGGACACATGCCGACCTGTTAACTGCAGGCACTGTGTTGTACAGCAGATCTTTAGAGCACATTCATCAAGAAGATAACCTAATTTTCTAATTCCTTTCATTCATGTTTTAAAATTCCTGATGTTCTTTCCATGAGGCAGCATCTAAGTTCCATTAACATGCCCAGAAAATCTGCAGAATATGTCAGTAACACTTTGAACATCGGAATTACAGCAAGTAGGTTCACTCTGCTTAATGAAAGCCTTGAAGTGGTCCATGTCCGGTTCGGTGGAGGGGAGGATGGATGGCGAGAGGCTTCCTCTTTTACCTACACCACCAGGCGCGTTATAAAGATCCTGCACACTCCACCGGGGCCCTGGGGACGGACAAGCCTTTTCTCTCCAGTCTGCTTCCTCTTCCCCCTTTTCCAGAGACACACACTGACTGAGTTTCGGGGAGCAGAAAAATTTCAATCTGCAAGTTTTCACGCAAATCCTTTTCTCTCTTTCTCCTCTCTCTGTCTCAGTTCTGCAGTGCCTCCGTGTGCTGGGCACTGATGCTTGGGGCATCAATGAGCAAGCAGATGTGGGCAATATACAGAGGGCACACAGAGACTGTAGTTTTGTGATACAACTCTGCCACCAGGTCAAGGGCTGAGTTGTGGGAGAACAGAGGAGGCCCGAAATCTGCCTGAGGGCAGGGGGCCAGAAAAACTTCTCCGAGAAAGTGTCTTTTTAGACTGGGTAGTGTAGGAAAATAAGGAACTTCAGGGTAGGACAGATATGGGCGGGTATATCATACTCGGGACACACAGATAATGGGGCAGTACTGAATCACTAGCTGTCTGTTAGTGCTTAACTCATGTGTCTCCAGCTGGTGAGTAAAAATAAGCACATTTTAATACTCAAACCCCTGTGGCCCTTCCAAGCCAAGCTAAAGAACATGAACCAAGCACCTTAAATGTTCTCTATCTGGGAACCTCTAGGAAAGTATCGAAGATGCTCAGAGAGAAATCCGCTCACATCTGCTGGCCCGCCTTCCCCATGCACACGCAGTGCCTGCTCGTCTTAACCGGCACTGCCCACTGAGCCCACTGGCAATGCCAACTGTGGACCCAGCACTGCGGGGCGCAGAAGTTACAGTTGTTGCTGTGGCAATGCCCTCTCCAAAAGAAGCAGTCACTCTGTTTAGATGCAGAAAGAGCAACTAAATTTATACTTCAGAAATGTTGTTCTAGGAGCTGCGTGGGGACTGGACTTAGAACAAGGAGGAGCCTGTTCCCACAATCCAGGCACAGCAGAGTAGCAGTTCGAATTGGGCGGTGATGGGTAGAAAAGGAGAGATGGGCGAGATACGTAGGAGGAGAATCAGTTGAGCTTTGTGATTGATTAGACACTGGCAGCATAAGGGCCAGTGTCTAGAAACTGGTAAGTTATGGATCACTTATGGATCACTTACCAGTTTCTAGATTTAAAACTGGAGATACAGGAGTGCTGTACGGTAAGTCTGAGAGACCTTAGTGAGTTTGTGTGCCTGTGCGGAGGGTGGGTGGGTGTCCGGTTAGGGAAACACCTGGAAGTGCCTGCAGAACACTTAAAGAAGGAAGTTTTCTCTGACCATTGCAAGCTTGATCCATTTCTTTGTGCATTTCTGTACAACTGGAGTGAACCCTACCCCATGTGAGTCAAGGCCAACTCCTTGCCTGCTTCTTCCACACCACCTTTCCTGGTTGCCCCAGACCACACTGACCTCCTCAGCCCCCTCTGCGTGTGCAACTCATCTGCCACTTAGCACTCGATATGCAATATTACACATTCGGTCTTGTATCACATATGCTGGCTTGTGTTACACTGACTACCTTTTACGGCGTTATGATTTACATAAGGCTATAGTTATGCTACATTATGAGATAGGTCCTCTCCTAACCTATAAGAAGTCTGCAAGCATGGAGCTGGATCTTTTCTTTCTTTTCCTTTTTCATTACTTGTTGAGCTGTTGTTAAAACAGAAAATGCAAATATTCTAAATCATCAACGATTCAGCAAAGGCATGGATTCTACCCTCTTCAAGGTCCAGGAGAACAGTGAGGAATCACATTTGAGTGACCCATTAGAAGAGACACACAGAGTCTGAGCTTCATATATTATAGGGACCACTGTTGACAGCGGAGATGGATAAGAGCTTTCTCGTAAATAAAAAAGATCGACATTGTAAATATGCAAAACATGACAAAGGTGCTGGGGAAGAAAAAAGTCCATCACACACACCTGACAGAAGACGACAGCTAACACATAGGAAAGTGTAGTGGTTTTGTAAGTGTTATTATTCTGAATGTGTAAAAAAAACTGTGTCATTATTAAGGACATTCTGTACATTCTGTCACTACAGAGGAGACAAAAGGGACTAAAACTTTAAAAATTGAATGGCATCTACATGTTTAGTTGGGATGAATGGTAGAAAATTGCTGCATGAATCATGTGGAATAGTTGGAAAGGTAAAGTGAAAAAAATGGAACACGTCCCATATTTGAAATGAGAAGATGCAGTCTGTTCCCTGAGGTCAGCACAAGAGCTATGTGAAATCTGGAGGCGATTCCAATCTCTGCTCATTCAGTTAATACCTACTTTATAGGGTGAGCAATACATACGCAAGGCTTATGTGTGAAACACAGAGCGTTCACTCTACAATTATTGTCCTTAACCCTTATTTCCAGAGCATAGACCTAAAATGCTCTTATGTGCAGGATCTCATATGACCACACAACATTACAAGATGTTTAGGCTGTGATCCCAGGATATAAAGTTTCCAATTTTAACATTCGAAAACAAGAACTGTAATTTAAAAGCACAGTATTATGAGAATAATAACATCTCTTTAAGATAGCTTGTGCCAATTTATAATTAAGCACATTTTTACTGTTAGTTTCTTATTTGCCCCACTGTATTGTGAAAGAGTGATTTTAATAATCTTCTAACTGTCAGCGGTTCTTCTATTCATTCATTTGCAGAAAATAGGGGCTGTTATGTTCTTAACTGTTCATTTTTTCTACACATAATTATCTTATTGTGACAACTGTGTTTTGCAAGAAAGAGCAAAGTAACTTCATCTCACTGATTACCACAAATTCTAATATTTAAATAGTGAAATGAGACCCACCCGAGATGATTAAAGAGTTAGAAAATATGGCCTAGGTAGAAAGGTTAACACAATTATGCTGGATAGGCTTAATCTTTTTAAATAACCATCTCAGATGTCTGCCAGTAATATTCTCTATCCTTATATTTTACCAGTCAAGAAAAATTGAATCCTCATTACTGTAGCTGAGGAACAAAAAAATCCTTTTTTGACAGTATTTATCTAGAATCAACATGATTTAGCTGCAAGAACTGGGAACTGGAAGACCCATATTAACGACCCAGCTCTACTCCTTAACCAGAAGCTTGAACTTGACCATGTTTTCGGATGAGCCTCACCTTGCTTATCTGTAACAGGAATGAACTGTGTGCTTCTGCATCGCCAGTGATTAAAATCTAAATGAGAAAATCTATGAAAAGCACTTTGTAAACTGTAAGGGCTAAACAAATAAAGCTGTTATTGAGTGTGGGAATTGGTGGCAGAGATCCATTTTTTTTTTTTTCTAAAAATCTTCAGAACTAGGTCAGAGTCTCCTCACTCTGGAGTGGTTATCTTCAGTCTTTTGCAAAAGTAGCGAAGAAGATTAGATCAACACTCTGTAAATACTTTGTCAGGAGAGGGTATTATGCTACTTGCATATATATCAGAGAACTTAGAGGCTCTTTACGCACTTACTTGACAAGATATCTTGTTACCAGTGCCTGGATTATCCAGTATAAAAGCCCTATAAGAACAGTTGTCTTCTCTTGCAGGCCGGCACTCTTCTTCACGGGGGCGCGGGGGGGGGTTGCAACACCTTACTATGCGGTAATCAGCACCGTTTCATCTGGTGCGCCCCCGCTCATTCATTCAGGGAACTATCTGCTAATCAGTGACTGTGCCAGCTGTGCCCCCAGCTGCTCTCTGCCCCTGTTTTGTGGTGGCTGCATGCCCTATACGCATTTACCTTACTCTTTCTACTGCCCACCTCCACAAAAACTCAGGATGCCCTGGGACTACCCTCACTGGAAACACTGATTTTATGTCTAAGAGGCTGAGAATGTCCTACTATGGCTTCCTGGTCACTTGAAACACAAACTTGATAGGTCATATATATTTGATTCAGAAATTCCTTTATGTTCTACTGGAAATTTTCTTTTTACGGCTGCATCTGTGGCATAGGAAGTTCCTAGGCTAGGGGTCGAATCACAACTGCAGCTGCAGGCCTACACCACAGCCACAGCAACACAGATCCGAGCTGTGTCTACAACCTATGCCATAGCTAATGGCAATGCTAGATCCTTAACTCTTTGAGCAAGGCCAGGGATCGAACCTGCATCTTCATGGACACTATGTCAGGTTCTTAACCTACTGAGCCACAATGAAAACACTGAGAAATTTATTGTTATCTGGTTAAATACTTCCAGGAAGATCATTCTGCCAGGATGTCAAACAATCGGTATGCCTTAGTCACATCCTGATTACTTTCTCTCAAATCCATGCTACCGTTCTTTTTACCACCTAGACCTGAAGTTACTCTGTTTTTCTTTCCAGGTCATATGACACCATATTTTAAAACATTTTATCCATTAAATTGCACTTTATTAAGTAATATTATTCTTTTTTTTGTTAAGCAGACGTATTAATCTAAATTAATGATCAACGTGAGACAACTATTTATCACAGAGTTGATTAAATTATAGCAAAGAATTTTGTGGTTTTTATCAGCCTGAGCTGCTTTATAGAGGGTATGTTTCTGAATCCCACATCACCGTTTGGAAACATTTAAAACAGCTCTGTTATAGACTTGTGGTTGCCGAGGAGGAGGGGGAGGGAATGGGCTGGACTGGGGCTTTGGGGTTAGTAGATGCAAACTACTGCATAAGGAGTGGATAAGCAATGAGATCCTGCTGTGTAGCACAGGGAACTCTATCTAGTCACTTGTGATGGAACATGATGGAGGATAACATGAGAAAAAGAATATATAAATACATATATATTTTATATATATGTATATACACACACACATATGACTGAGTCACTTTGCAGGAATTGACAGAACATTGTAAATGAATTATAACAGAAAAAATAAAAATATTTTTAAAATAAAAGTAAATACAGAAATAAAATAGCTCTGTTACAAACTGCATGTTTATGTCCCCTCTGCCTTACTCATATACTGAAGCCCTAACCCCCGATGTGATGTTGTGGGAGGGGGCACTGTTGAGAGGTGATAAGATTCACATTAGGATATGAGGGTGAGGCCCACATGGTGAAATGAGAAATAAGACTAGAAGAACAGGAAGAGAGAGTGTCCTTATACAAAGAGGGAGAGAGCAATCAGCCCTTCTTTTCCTGAGCATGCACTGAGGGAAGGCTGGGTGAACACCGTGAAAAGTCACTATTTGCAAGTCAGGGACAGAGCTCCCCCAGACCCTGACCTTGCTGGCACCTTGATTTCAGCCTCCATAGCTGTGGGAAAATAAAGGTCTGTTCTCTAAATCCTCCAGTCTGTATACAGACAACTTACACAACTCAGCTGCAAAAAAGCCAACAACCCAATCGAAAAATGGGCAAAAGAACTGAATAGACATTTCTCCAAAGAAGATATACAGATGGCCAACAAGCACATGAATAAATGCCCAACATCACTGATTATTAGATAAATGCAAATCAAAACTACTATGAGGTACTACCTCACACTTGTCAGAATGGCCATCATTCATAAGTCAACAAATAACAAATGCTGGAGAAGGTGTGGAGAAAAGGGAACCCACCTACACTGTTGGTGGGAATGTAAATTGATAGAACCACGATGGAAAACAGTATGGAGGTACCTTAGAAAACTACACATAGAACTACTATATGACCCAGCAATCCGACTCTTGGTCATATTTCCGGACAAAACTTTCCTTGAAAAAGACATATGCACCCGTGTGCTCATTACAGCACTATTCACAATAGCCAAGACATGGAAACAACCTAAATGTCCATGAACAAATGAATGGATTAAGATGTAGTATATATACACAATGGAATACTACTCCACCATAAAAAAGAACAAAACAATGCCATTTGCAGCAACCTGGATGGAACTAGAGACTCTCATACTAAGTGAAGTAAGTCAGAAAGAGAAAGACAAATACCATATGATATCACTTATATCTGGAATCTAATAAATGGCACAAATGAACCTTTCCACAGAAAAGAAAATCATGGACATGGAGAACAGACTTGTGGTTGCCAAGGGAGAGGGGGAGGGAGCAGGATGGACTGGGAATTTTGAGTTAATAGATGCAGACTATTGCCCTTGGAATGGATAAGCAATGAGATCCTGCTGTGTAGCACTGGGAACTATATCTAGTTACTTATGATGGAGCATGATAATATGAGAAAAAAGAATGTATATATGTATGTGTGACTGGGTCACCTTGCTATACAGTAGAAAATTGAAGAACACTGTAAAACCAGCTATAATGGAAAAAATAAAAATCGTTTAAAAAAGTAAATAAATAAATAAATCCTCCAATCTATGGTATTTTGTTACAGCAACATGAGCTAAGATAAGCTCCCTCAACCCCATTGCTACCTCTCTTGCATCCACAGAGCTGAGGAATCCCAGGATGGAACCACTTTGTTGGAACCAGAACTTTGAGGTAAATTCGTGTGTTTAATTTTTCAATACTGCCCATGACATGTGAATTACAATATGTTGCTTTCAGTCCTCCAAAACCAGCTTGGGCATTCTCATTAATTAAATTGTTGGTCATCATACATAAGTTATTTAGGGGTCTTAGGGAAAAAATATTCTAAATATGTTATTGTTGTTGGAGAGAAATGTTTAGGATAAAGGATCGTTAAACACTCTCTTTTGTGGGAATATTTTTTTCCTTTGGATAAAATTATACTTAGAACTTACTAAGAACCTATATGCATGGGTATTTGCATGATCTGTTTCCAACCACTCCCCCCAACTTCAAGAGGTAAACATTCCCATGTGATGAATGAAGAAACTGAACATCAGAGCAGAAGATATTTGTGTAGCATCACTCAGCTACTTGGGAACGGAGCTCAGACTTGCTCCCTGAAGTCCCTAATTCTGAAGTCCCCAAACTTGCAACTAGGCTTTGCAGTCATTTTAATTAACAATCCAAATAACATTCTGCCCAAACATTAGATTCAGTCTCTGGGAATCAATGGGACTCTTAAGGAAGACATTTCTGCTTCATGCCCTAGGTTCAGAGGAATGCATTTCTAGTGACACTGAGACCCTGAATCACAGAGGCAATGGCCTTTGAGTCAACCCATCTCACTTTTCTTATCTGTAAATTGGGGTTTACCTATATTTAGGATTATTATGGAGATCATATCCCTTAATACAAATAAACCTCTTAGAAAGTTTCCTGGGACAATGAATGTTAAATATCATGATGGCAATTATTTTTAGAATGTGTGCTGTGATGTTTTAAATAAATACATCAAGAGAAAGATAGTCTACCGACTTTGAATTGGTCTAGATTGCACTATATAATGTTCACTTACTGTTCCATTCTTTCTATAATCACCACTTCCCAAAAGAATGGTCCTTCATTATTTGGGGCCTCTGACAGAAAAATTGGAATAAGGTTTGAAATCACAACAAACAAATCCCCATAGACATAGGTTAAAAATATATTGACCCCATCAAGTTAACAAAATAGAGACTACTCAACTTGAAGAGGATAGAAAGACAAATGAAAAGGTCAAATTAACATAAAGAAGTGTTGCTAAGATAAGAAATAAATATCAGCCCAAATAAAAACAACTCTGAAAAATGCAAACTAGAAATTCTGAAGTGGAAGAAGTGCTAAAATATAAACTCAAAATATGCTTGAAATAATTCAAAGGGGATGGGAATACAAAGTGAACTTTGCAATAAAGCAAATAGGAGTCATATTCTTTGGAACTAAAATGAAGGAGGGGTGAAAGCTTTATCTTATAAGCTTCTTAAAGGCACAGAATTTGGTTGGTCTTTAATACATATATCAATGTTATATAATACTACATACAATTTTTTGAACTACTTGGCTAGGAATGATAGTAGGAACAGATTTTATAGCCATGAATCTGATATGAGCCAGTTAGTGTACCAGTTGGGTACTAGTATCTTACTCACATCGCTTTGTCCTAAACTCTTTGGTCCAGATGAGAAACAGCTGGAAATTCACATAGATTTCAAATATCAGCTTTAGCGCTTGTAAACTGGATTAGGGAACTCAATTTTGGTCTGCATACGGCTCACTCCTATTTTAAACTAGATTTACTTTCCAGTCTGAGGCACAACTGTCTCTGCACGAGGCTTCCATTTAATCATCTGAGACTATTGTTTTAATTCTGGATTATGGAAAGATGCAGTGAGTGGATCATGGACCCAAGAGGAGTAAACACAAAGCTGTGCCTAGTCTGGTTCTGCTGTTTACCAGTTTTATGATCTTGGGTCAGTTACTTAAACTCTGTGAACTCCAGGTTACTCTTCTCTAATGCAGGAATAACTATTTTTCCCAAAAGAATCACAGATTTCAAAATCTGTTATTTAACAGTATAATCTATTTGCTATTCAGCTGTGTATTGTTTAACTGGACAACTTTCTGGTGCCAAATGCTTGCTTCATAGGCCAGAAGCCTGGTCTCCATCGCACTGAGGGATCCTGTCCATCAGGATGTTGTGCCACAGACAGTTTCAGGTTCTATAAGTTGTCAAGAGAGCGGAGCTGGTGAGGCGAGAAGCTGCTTCTGCATTGTCAGCATCCGTGCTACGCTAAGATTGCTGTCACTCACTCCACATGGCCCCATCCCGAAGCACAGTTTTGACTGATTCTCTGCCACATTTACGGGACAAGGAGATTTTTTTTTTTTTTAATTTTTAGGGCCGCACCTGTGGCATATGGAAATTCCCAGGCTAGGGGTCAAATCAGAGCTACAGCTGCCAGCCTACACCACAGCCACAGCAATGCCAGATCCAAGCCACGTCTGCAACCTACACCACAGCTCATGGCAATGCCAGATCCTTAACCCACTGAGCAAGGCCAGGGATCAAACCTGCATCCTCATGGATGCTAGTCAGGTTCTTAACCTGCTGAGCCACAACAGGCACTCCCAGGAGATATTTTTTTGAGACTGCAGCTACCTCCCTCGCCCCAGCATCCTGTGTATCCACTCTCTGCAGACTTAAAGCCACATCTCTCCTGATGTGGGACCATGGAATACACGTCCCTCTTTTCTTTTTCCCTCAACCCCCATACACTTTTTTCTTCTACTTTGTGATGGATAAATAGCCCTTCTCTTCTACTTGCTGCACCAAGACACTCTTATCAACCAATTGCCTTTTGCATTTCCCCCTCTTCATCTGAAGACTGCTTTCTCCTGAGAATTTAGATTTTCTACCATGTCCCCTCCTGCTACACTGTGGTATCTTTATGAATGGAAGAAAAAGACAGTTGAAAATGTGAGAAGCAAAACCCAAAGAAAAGCAAAACACACACGCACACACACACACACGCACACGCACACGCACATCAATATCTGAACAGACCACCTAGTCATAGCATCTCTGTGCGACCAGTTGAAAATACAGAAAGTAAAAAGTGCCTTTTACTAGGATATTAATTGTACAAGATATATTTTACTGGAAGTAATACATGCAGGTGATGCATTATTTATGTTGAGTGAGATGAAAATCATTAGAGCAAAAAGAGAAGACTTCAGATCTGAAAGTGTTTATGTGTGTGTGCAATATTTGTGTCTGAATATAAGTTTAGAATATTTAAAATAAATTCAATTTCATATTGGTTTATTGAGTCCCATGCACTGTTTTGCTATATACCAGATATTGTGCTAATATGATAGATATGAATTAAGTTTAACACATATAAAATATAAATATATTAGGGGGCATTATGAAGAACAAATATTGAATTATTTGTCAGAGCAGCTTTGATTTCAATCTTCAAAAAACTCTTTCTGAAGGCCCGATACTTTTGTCAAAAAGATACACACATCATGCCAACATGAAAGCGTGAACTTGCATTTAGAAATAAACCTGACTAGTATCCATGAGGATGTGGGTTAGACCCCTGGCCTCGCTCAGTGGGTGGGAGACACAGCATTGCCGTGAGCTGTGGTGTAGGTCACGGACGCGGCTTGGATGCAGCATTGCTGTGGCTGTGGTGTAGGCTGGCAGCTGTAGCTCCGGTTTGACCTCTAGCCTGGGAATTCCATATGGCACAGTTGGGGCCCTACAAAGCAAAAAAAAAAAACAAAGGAAAAAAAAAGAAAGAGAAAGAGAGAGACAGAGAAAAGAAAGAAAAAAGGAAGAAAGAAAGAGTTCAAAGTAAGAAAGTCATTCTAAACCACTGTGAATCTCTAGTCAAATCTCACTGTAGATGACTGGTTGCTCCAAAAAGACTTCAAATAACTCCTGATATGTCCAAGAATAAAGGGGATATTCTCCCATAGAAAAGAGAAGATTTCTGAAATGGACATTTTTCTAACGTGACTCAACATTCTATTTAGAGAGCCATGACAAAGGTGAAAACATTAATTTTTTATGCTAAGTTTTTCTAGAATTTTCTCCTTTGTTGGGGCTGAGGGGGGAGAGAGAGAAAAACAGCAGGCAACCCTTATATAGTAATTAGAGGCAAAAGGAAATCAAAATCCAGCATCTGTAAAAGAACAACTAAGTACAGTACAAGTTTAAAGAAGATAACAAATAGTAGCTGACAATCTAAAAATAAGCCATTTTTCTCTAAAGGTCTCTAGTTAAAGAGGGGAAAACAGATGACTACGGAACCTATAGATTTCAGAGAAATAGCATTTCAAGGTCACATAGAAGTTTTTACATTGTCCCAAAGTAGTTACTCACAAAAATCAAAGTCAAGTTTCATTTGTATAAACTCTTGCCCTCCTGCCCAAGTTCTTTTGCGATGCTGGACTCCATAGTTTTTTTAAAAAAAACCCTTTTTAATGGATTAAGTCTGGAATTTGGCATTTAATCATCTTGTTGAACAGAACATCTCTCAAAGATATTTTGTGAATATTCTTTCATGCTTTACCTGTGCCATGTTTTAGAAATTTTGAATGCAGAGAGCAAATGTTTTTCATGTCTTCCCCAAATGTTTTCTCAAAATCAAAACCTAGGTTGTGTTGACACTAGCTTTAGCTTTCAGACTTTGTACTCGTCTCAAAACCTCCTAGGGGAGAGTTTTCAATTGGGAATCTCTTTGGACACATTCATGTCTTCTATAGTCCAGACCTTGCTTGTAGCCAGATGCTGAGAGAGCAAACTGCAAAAAGTCAGAGAGCATTATAATCACAACGCTCAGGGGTGTTTCATTCCTGTTCAGGGGACAGAGGCTCACTCCATCCTCACTATGACAAAACCTGCAAATGGTTTCCTGGTGTAGATTTACCAGAGCCCATTTCTAACCCTTAGGGTGCAGAACAAGGTCCTTTGTTACAAACCTTAAATGCAGTGTCAACACGCCGAGACCATGTCCCTCAGCTCTTGTTCCCTACGACGCTGGAGAAAATGACACTTTAATGTGTACTCGGCAGAATAAAAAAAAAAAAAAAAAGCTGTAGTAAGAATATTTCTCTGAGACTTCTGTGCTGGGAATTAAAGCTATGTTCATAGACACAAATAAACAAATTGTCCTGTGGCTCATCCGCTCATTTCAGCCGTCTTAGTGATTAATGGGGATTGTCGTACAATCGATTCAACTGCCTATTTCATGAACTCTAGGAAATGTGCTGCAAATAAAGTGACTGGGCTGTTGGAAAGTGTTCTCACTGATCAGGTAGTTGATTTAAGGATCTTTGTTATGCTAAAAAATCATCAACTTTTACCTTTTTTTCTGCAATTTACAATCTAATCCTAAATCAAATTTTTGAGTCTCTATATAATTTGAAGTCTGAGATAATCTCTTCAAAATCTAATAACTGAAAATTCCTCTAAAATATTATCTATAACGTATTATGATTCTTATCACGGTAAATGTAAGTTCAAAACTCAGTGAAAGAATTCCATCATAATTTGCAAGGCAGTAAACTCTAAAAACATCTGAAAACACAGTGTTTGGTTCGCAGAAACGTAAATCAAAGTCCAATATCTTGAAAAAAAGTTCCGTTGTAAAATATGCCCTAGTATGTATCACACACAAACGTGTCAAATTTGGCAGCTTTTCCAGGAGGATTCCCAATAACCAGAGTCGACTATAACCTAAAAGGATTCAATAATTCTTATATCTAGGCTTTTCAAAAACTGACTGCCTTGTAAGAAATTTTTACTTTTTTTCTATCTTGTGAATATCAAAGAGATTAATATCCACAGAAGTCACTACTGTTTGGTCAGAGTAAACCACAAACAAATGGCCTCAGAGAGAGGCCTGTATACAGGCGTCACCACTGGCCACCCAGCGAAGTTTTAACAATATTAAATGCCCCAAATAAGCTGAATTCAAGCTAGATTTCTGTGATAATATCGAGTGCAAAAGAGAAAAGAGAGATCTGCAGATCTTCATGAAAATGTCTCCGCTGATTAAGGTAAATATAATGGATGCTGCTGTGCTGGACACACCGCTCTACCGGACACACAAAGGCTACCCCCCAGCAAATCGGCGTTGCTCTACTGCGACAGAAACGGTTCTGATACCCAAAAATATACCATGTCAGGGAGTCACAATATACTAAGACCACAGAATATCTGTGTGGCCTATTCATTTCTACTAAAAATCAGTTGTGTTCCTTGTGGAATACCAGGAATTTATTCCTTTAAAGCAGCCGTTCTCAAATTCCTTAGTCTCAGAATCCTTTATGATTTTAAAAATTACTGAGATTAGAAAATTATTAAAATTTTGTAATTACAAAATTGTTATTAAAATTTTGTAATTACAAAACTGTTATTAAAATTTTGTAATTACAAAATTACAAAGAACTTTTGCATATGTGGGCTATATCTACTGCTATTTGCCCTACTAAAAGTTAATACTGAGAAGTCTTTAAAACACAGGAACACGCAAGCACACATTTTATTATTTGTAAGAGTGATGACATAATCACTTAATCTTTGAAAACACCACTAAACACTCACAGAAGAATAAGAGTGAAACTGTCTCATTGTTAAATTAGGTTGACCTCAAGAACCTCTTGAAAAGGTCTAGGGAACCCTGAAAAGGTCTTGGGGACCCCCTGGGGTTTCACAGGGTTTCACAGACCACACTCGTGAGAAACACCCTTTCCTGTTCTTCTTTTTTTTTTTTTTTGTTAATATGTCAAAGGATAGTAATAATCACAAAGACTTGTTGGGAGGACAAAAATAAAAAGATATCATATAAGTTTGTATCATATAGGTACAAACTTCTCCAGGCTGGAATGCAATGAAGAGGTCAGGGTTGCAGGCCTTCCCCCACCCCTCACCTCCCAACACTAGATAAGAGTAAGCTAATAGCAGTAGGATTGAATGGAAGTCTGTGTAGGGGGCAGTTAAAGGTTAACTGACCCTAAACAGAAATTGGCTCTTCATCTTGGCCATGTGAAACTTGCTTGTTAGAGAAAGCTGTGTCTGGTTACAAAGTGTAAGTTGCTACACTCAAAGCAGAAAGGTTGAATACATGCCTACCTTCTGAAGAAGGACAGCAGTACCTGCCCCCGCCCTTGCACCCTGACACTGGCATCCTAGATAATATCACTAAGGCGAAAGAACGATTCAAAAGAAATGAGCTATGGATATTGAATTTAGTTATCTACCAACAGAATGACTGCCTAATCAACCTATGAGGAGGCCCATCAATCAATAAGTCCACCCAGGTGCAGAGAGTTTCCAAAAAGTTTTTAGCATCTTACTCTTAAACTTGATCAGCAATCCAAGAAACAAAAATTACTAGCTATTTGAGAGTAGCTTTTAATATGTAAGAGAAAAGGCAAGTTTTCTCATACTTTGATAGCTGGAGAGTTAGGTAGGTAGGTAGCTAGATAGATAAGCAGACATCTGGATGGATGGATGGATGGATGGATGGACGGACGGGTAGGTAAGTAGAGTTTTGGAAGAGTTTTAGAATCTGACTGTGTTGGAACATTGGCTCTGCTCTTTGCTAACTGACTGAACTTCAGCAAATCACTTAAATCTTTAAGCCTCGGTTTTTCTCATCTGTGAAATGCGGATAATAACAATTTCCACTTAAGAAAGGTGATAATTAAATAGTATGTTTTACGCAGACTAAGCACTAGATAAATATTTTCATTACACATGACAAAACAGGGAAGAGTATGCTTGAGAAACAGAATTTTCCAGCTTGACTGATTTCCTGGGAACATGAGATAAAATAGAATATGGAGCCAGATGGTCTGATATCTTGAATATTATACATTAACATAGTGTTAGTGTGTGTGTGTGTGTGTTTCTGTATGTAGAAATATATATATACACATATATTTCCTTATATAAAAATACAAAATATTTACCAACCCTTTCCCCAACCAGGACAATTCTCAAGAACTACTGCCTCACACTCTTGGTCTCCAATAAGAAACAGCACTTGTCTCTTGAATGCACAGTGTATGAGAAGACCATAGTGACCTAATATGTCTAAGTACATTTGGTTGTTCACACTAAGCTGTGAATACTCAATAAATGCAAAATTAATATATGATTAAGTAACAAGCAAAACAACCACAACCCTCTTTTCCGTCTTGCCCAAATGGAATTCATAGCTCTTTGAATCTACTTAGGGTCCCTTTCCAGGCTTAAGAAATCTGGATATTATGGCAATTAATTGTTTAAACACATAATGAAGGATTACGATAAGTGGCGAACATAAAACATAATAAACACTTGGTAACCAATTTATTTTAACAGCAGTCTGCCAAGTCAGCAGAATTTTCTAGGATATCACTCCCTTCCATATTCAGCTAAAAGAGATCAGGGGAATTGCCTTTAAATGGACCTACTCATCATTCCCCAGAGTCACGAAAAGCTTACTACTAGGCCATTTATATAGCCTGGCTAAAATTAAAGTTAAGTTTCTTCAACCCTTTAGAGTACAAAGGACCTGGCTTTTTAGAAAGAACAATGTCATACTCATGTGATTCATTAAAAACATCAGCAATGCACAAAGAATAGGATTGACACCAAGGAAGATCAGAAAACGCTGCCCAATAGGAGAGCTTTTATTTATAAATGATTGAAGGTTTTATTTTTATTTATAGTTTTTTTTTTAGGGCCACACCTGCAGCATGTGGACGTTCCCAGGCTAGGGGTTGAATCAGAACTACAGCTGCCGGCCTAGGCCACAGCCATGGCAAGCAGGATCTGAGCCACATCTGTGACCTACACCATGGCGTATGGCAATGCCAGATCCTTAACCCACTGAGCAAGGTCAGGGATCGAACCCACGTCCTCATGGATAGTAGTTGGGTTCATTAACAACTGAGCCACGACAGGAACTCCTAATTGAAGCTTTTAGCTATTTGTCCCTTTCTGCAGAAGGATGTCATCCTTAGAACAAAAATAGTGGCAGGAGCAAGGGTAGCATTAGGCTAAATTGATCTCAAATCCTTTCTCAAAAATGTGTCATAACAAATTGATTTTCGACCAATAACATAAGTCTTTTTAGATTCCTAAGCTCCTAGGTCTAAAATTTTTCTGCCCTGGTACATTATTTTTCCCCAGAGAGGTTTTTGAGGGGAAGAGAATTGAAGTTGCATTGGAAAAGATAATGCTTAGTGGATAATTAGTTACCACTATGATGGGCCTAAAAATTCACTTGGAGGGAATTCTATGGAAAAGCAACTAGATTTCTGCTTGGAAGGGGCTAACATAACACATGTGCGGACGGACACATACCTGTGTGTGCATGTCTGTGTACACCCTCCCATCAGTCTTCAAACACTAATCTGCTATAATTTGATGCATTTCTACCATGACCAAAAATCTAATAACACATGTGAACAGATAATTAGAAAACCTGGAGTGCACAGATGGTACAGAAATGTCCCTATACTTGTCAGACTGGACAAATACTGTCTTGCTAAGAATCAAGTTAGAACTGAACATCAATAAGTTATTAGAAAGGAGTAATCTAGATTCCACCGTGTGAGTTTTATTAAAAATATTGTACTCCACAAAAATTACAACTAAGCCTGCTCTAAACACTACAAAAGCAACATATGTTAATTAAAAAAAAAAACAACCACAAAGGGGACCCAAGTAGGGCCCAAACAGGTTAAGCGGGGTGAGAGGAAGTCTGTAGAAACCAAACGCGCCAGTGTAGCTTCTTTCGTGGCTGGACCTCAGTTTACTAACACCTTGTTCTACGTGACATGTTCGTGATTACCGCTAATTTTTAACACATAGGGTTAGTGATAGTTATAAATATCACTTATCTGCCTTCATAATGATTTTTAAAAATATGAAAAACCAGAAAGGAAGTAGTTACCTGTAATTTGTAAAATCTGTCGGAAACAATGGAGCAAAGTTTCTAACAAGGCCTCGTGAACGCTAGTAAGGTCTTCACCCTTACTGGTAATTAGGTGCCTAACTTTGCCACAGGACTTCTCTTTAGAATGAATGGACCGTATTTATTTACTGTGAATGAATTGTATTTATTTATTTATCTATCTATTTATGGGCCACACCTGCGGCATATGGAAATCCCCAGCCTAGGAGAATAGGAGCTAGGAGTAATCTCCTCACAGCCACAGCAACGCCACATCCAAGACACATCTTCAAACTACACCACAGCTTGCAGCAACGCCAGATCCTTTTACCCACTGAGCAAGGTCAAGGATGGAACCAGCATCCTCATCAATATTAGTTGGGTTCTTTCCCACTGAGCCACAGGGGAACTCCACGAATGGCTTGTTTTAAAACAGCTGCACGCACGCGCGCGCACACACACACACACACACACACACACATTCTTTTTTGGGTAACTGAATGTTTTAGAAAGTCTAGACTTTTCCAAGGCAATCTTGATTTCAGATATCTTCTCATTTTTTAGATTATATCTGACCATGAATTCAAACATAGCTATTCTACATTTTACGTATTCTTATTACTTGAGGTAGATAGAGCCCATGGTTGTGTGCCTAACTCAGTAACATTCACAGACTGACAAATTGTGTGAAAATCTTTGACAACATTTCTAAACAAATGTAACAAACAATAATGACTTAAAAGTCATAATTCTTAGCTCCTCTTCTATTTCCTAACGTTCTCCTGAAAGTCAAAATTTATTAAACGATGACTAAACATAAATAGTAAGTTTTAGAAGATGATTCTAAAATAGCTGCATTTTGGGTTTGCAGAAAACCCTCCAGTGTCACATTGTTTTAAAGAAATGCTTGAATGCAAATGAGCTGACCTATACTTGATGATCCATTTTGATGTCATTAACCGATAGCCTAACAGAGAAGATTTGACAGTCTAACAATTTGTTTCCTGATCTCTTTTGAAATTTCTCTTATTTTTAATTTGGAAAAAGGAAATGGCATTTTATTTCCTGCTTTCTATGGACTCAAAAGTCATAAAATTGTAAAGAGGAGAAAAACTGTCAATTTTTTAAAGGTTAAATGCAGGAAAATTAGAGTGTCTGAAAGGGCAGACTCTGAATGGATCCAGTGCTGAAAGGTAGATAGCAGTGGAGGGCAAACTCAAAAATGAGTATCAAACCAAAAGACTGGGCAGTGGTAAGTATGTAAAAACAGCCTCAGTGACACCCTTCCAATTATTTCTTTTAGCTTTATGGTTGCCTTGAGCTGCACAGACTATAAGCATCCATTTGACCACATAATGGGAGAAGAATACAACTGTTTTAAAGTGAACCACACCCTAGGGGGACATCTGCAGAAAGGTAAAATTTACCTTCCCTTCTGTCCCAAATCTTTGCTTCTGAAGTACAGCATGACAGCTTTGCAGGTGGAAGAAAAATCTCAGAAGGCCAGACACAAAACTAGCTTCCAAGGACTGAGTACAGCAGAGTAGAGGAACTTTCTGAATTTTACACAGTAGAATTATCTAAAGCAAGCTCTGCAGATATAAGTTTTTTCAATATGGGAGAATGCATGATGTCTGAGAGACAAGGTGAATACTTTTCATTCTTGCCATTCTTTGAGACACTGGGATAATTCCTCCGTGTATGACCCTTCAAGCTTAGAGGTGTTTCCCTCCCTGAAAACACAGGCTCAGGAAGATTTCTCAGAGCAATTTCCACCTGTAGCAGATTTCTGCAGAAGACAGTGACTGGGATGCTTTGGAATGTAGTCTATCCTGGCAATGTCTACATATTCGTTTGGGTCCACAGGTTCTCTGTACTTAGCCCTGATCTTTTTCTCAAATCAATGCTGAAACCATCCTTTGTATTTTAAAACCATTTTTCAAAAAAAGAAGTTCCCTGATAGTTCAGCGGGCTAAGGATCCGGCATTGTCACACTATGGCTTGGGTCGCTGCCATGGCTTGGGTTCCATCCCTGGCCCGGGAACTTCCACATGCCACAGGCACAGACCAAAACAAAAAGTTAAAAATTGGAGTGATATTTCCCCCCAGTTTTAAAGATGCTGGAAGCCACTAAAGTAATAATTTGGAGCAAAGTTGTCACTCTGTGAATCTTTAAGCAAATTCATGCAGAATATGTGTAAACACTCATTTAATGAGCCAGATGTTTCTGAGGCCTAAACTCTTCCTTGGGAATAAAAGGAATCTTTAGGATATTTAGAAATCCTTCAGCATATTCCAAAGCACCTACCTCATGCCCCAGGAATAACAAAAACATCCGCGTGAGCTGAATTAATTAATACTAACAAGTCGGGGGGAAAGTTTTTCAAAGACATTGATAAGCACCATCAATGGAAACAAGATTTAGAAAATCATCTCTGTACAGGAGGTTATACTCCACAGTACCCAGGGAAAAACAGCAATAACATGACACAGTGCTGGCCTTCAAGAAACTTACTATCGAGGTGAAGATGAAATAAACACCTGAAAAGATAAATAACCCCCAAAAAAGGGCTGTATAAGTTACAGGCAAAATGAGAGTTCCTATGATACTGTGATTTGTATTATAAGAAATATATATTTTGTTGGTCCCTATTTCCGGCACAGGGGTCCTAAAACCTTCGGGATTTCCCAAGTGATAAGAACAATAAAGGTATCTGTTATGTTAATGAGGCTGCTTTTAGCACCTGTGGAAGGGCTGGTTGCCAGGGGAACCGACCAGGAATGGAGGGTTGTCACTTTTAATCCCACTCCCTGACCTCCAGAGACGGGAGGGGCTGGAAGTCGTCATTGCCAATGACTAATGATTTAATCAGTCATGTCTCTATGATAAAACTTCCCTAAAAACCCAAAAGGACAGATTTGGAGACCGTCCAGGTTGGAGAACCAGAACACTTCCACATGCCTCTGTGCCTCAAACTTCCCAAGAACAGAAGCTCTTTTGTTTGGAACCTTGCTCTATGGATCTCTTCATATAGCCCTTGTCTCATATCCTTTAATATCCTTTACAACGAACCAGTAATCTAATGCATAAACTAGTTCTGAGTCCTGTGAGCCACTCTAGCAAATTAATGCAATCCAAGGAGAGAGTCATGGGAACTCCCGATTTGTAGCCAGTAAGTCAGAAGCACGGGTGACAACGTGGACTGGAGACTGGCACCTTAGGCAGAGGGTGATCTTTTGGGACTGAGCCCTTAACTTGTAGATTCAGACGCTGTCTCTGAGTAGATTATGCAGAATGTAGGTCATCCATTTGGTGTGTCAGATAACTGCCAGGTGATATGGGGAAAACCCCCACACATATTTAAATTGGGTAAAGAATCTTAGGTACAGAGAAATGATTTAAGAAATGAGCAACATATAACCCGTAGATTGGAAAGGGTCTTAAAAATCTCTAGCCCAATAACTTACTGATGTTTAAGTCCCCTTTAAAAATGAAAGCTCTCATCTATTACGTGTGTATTATTGTGCCAGTCCTGTGCAAAACATTTTGAAAATATATATTAAAACTATTTATTCTTTGTTTCACATAACTTCGGGAGGTTTTTTTTTTTTTTTTCCCAAATGAGGAAACTAAACTTCAGAAAGAATATGTATCTTGTCTAAGATTCCACTGTTAGCAAGTGATAGAGCAGCGATCCAAACTTCCGACTTTCCCACTGAAAATCTGTCTTTCCTACAGTGGGGGAACAGACTCGTCAACATGCATGACAGCATCCTTGACTCTTTTCCCCACTTGTGGAGATTCTGCACATTCCCAGTACCTCGTTCTACTACTGGTTGCTGGGGGGCCTAGGAAAGGTTTCACAGAGGTGAATGTTCCAGGAAGAAACAAGTCAAGAAGTTAAAGAGATACAAATGAAAATTTAAAAGAACAAATTCCCAACTGCATGTAATGTGTGGAATGCAGATTTGTACTCTACTTGAAATAGCCTTTGATACCTATTCAGCTTTGAACTGTCAGCCCTGGGTAGCTAAGAATTGTACTTGGAAAAGAGTGTTATTTTTAAGAATTTTACTTTTATGACATTTGAAAAGATAATTGAAATATGGAGGAACTTATCAGGAGGTGAATGCAATATAATCCAAAGAGCTACAAATGCAAACTTAGAGGATTTAAATTCATGAGTGACTGACAAAGCGTGCGGTGGTTACTACAGACTTTTTGGAATTTATTTCCCACTCAAGAACAACTTTCTCTACGTCCATTGTTCTCCCTTGAGTTTTATCTTTTATCTTATTCAATGGTTTATTTAATTTCAAAGACAATTAGATAAGCCAAAGTAACAATTCTACAGATGTATAAGTGTATCCTCAGATGAATATATTATGGACATTTCAATAAGTACCAAATGGAAAAAGAGCAGCTGGTTGCTTGAACACAGATGGGCTTATTGGTTGGAATAAACTTCATCTTGCTTTTTTTTTTTTTTAAGATAATCAATTTTGGGCCCTGTCATTACTTTGTGAACAATTAACCAAAGCGAGTAATTCTTGGTATATTGGTCTTTGATAGCCATCTTAAATCTCAGGATTTAAGGTGTTTTATTCCTTTCTCAGTGGCCTAGTGATGTGGATTAAATCCTTATATGTGAGGTTTAAAAACCTGAGAAAAATGTGCTTTATAGCCTCATCGAAAAAATATAAATTTATGATATGGACTTCAATCTGTGGTCATTTTTGCAAATGAAAGAAATATTTTTTTAAAAAATGCAATCTTCTCCTCACTTGTTAGGTTCTTTCCTTTATAGAAACGTCAGTTAAGTCTGGCTACATAAAATAACAGAAAATGTGGTAATGCAGTCTTTTAAGAATACTTGTGTATACAAGAAAAAGAGGATTATTGACTAAAATATTGTTTCAAAAAAAAAAAAACGTACACTACTTCACTGCTCCAAAGAGCAATGGATTCACCATTCCGTAAAAAAGAAAATAAAAATTCTCTGACATTGCATTAAACACTTTGCCACCTTGCATAATCTGACCAGTCACACCCATCTGGGTTAGTTTGGAGGGGCCTCAAACGGTAAAATGAATACAAAGATTATTTAAGGGAAAACAAAACAGTCAAGGTTAAGAGCTGGGACCTAGAGTCCACTAGATCTGGGTTAAAATGTAGCCCAGCACTTGCTAGTTTAGTAACTTCAAACAAATTAATTAAACTGCCTAAGCTTTGTTTTCCTCACTAAATGGGGATAATGATTCTACCTTTTCTATAAGGTCATAAAGAAGATTAAATGAGATAATAAATTTAAGTGCTTAGCTGAGTGCTTGGTTTTATGTTCAGTACGTGTCTTACTTTGCTTTTGTGGCTATGTTGATTTTGTTGCTGTTGTTGTTGGAATTTTTATCATCGAGGTCTCATATATTTGCCCTTGAAGTTTTATCTGCTTAGAGTCTCCTTTCGTCGTCTCTCTGAATGATCAAATTCTGTAAATCACACAGGACTCACTCATCTACTATCTACACCACTACATTTTGCCAGTCCACTCTAATGAGAAGTTGGTTCTCTTTGCTCAAGAGCATTGCTCTTCTTGTTGTCAACGACAGACATCTGTACTGAATTCTTACAGATTTAGGTATTTATTTTTCATGCATTTCTCTGCTATCTGGTAAGCTCCTGAAAGGCGAGTACTGTAGCTATTTCTACACATCTCACACTGTTTCTTGCACAGAGTTGCTAGCAATGAATATCTGTTGTTCATCTAAAGTTCCTAAATTGTTGGTTGAGATGCCCAGAGTTAAATGGCTACATAATCTAATTAGCTGACACTTGTTATGTGTTCCCGTTAATGCATATAATGTCCCAGGCATTTGTTCTAAACACTTTAATGTTTTATTTCCTTTAATCTTCACACTGAATCTATGAGGTAGGTATTTTTAATCCTTTTAGATCTGAAAATATTGAGGCACAGAAGGGTAAAAAAAAAAAAACTTTCCCTAGTGTAAAATAATAGAAATTATATATATTGGTCTCTGCCACCAGTTCCTGGCACAGGCATCCTAAAACCCTTGTAATTTGCTAATTGATAAGAGCAGTACGAGGATCTTTCAGCCTAATAGTTGGTCTTTGATCTCAGTTCCTGACATAGCTCTTAAAACCTTTGGAATTTCCTGGGTGACAGAAGTGTCATTTGCTCTAATGAAGTGACTTTTGGTGGGCTCCCAGATAACTTCAGGATGGGCGCTTGGTCACCAAGCCATAATTAGAAGCTTGAAAGCCTCAGCCTTAGCCCCTATTCTTCTGGAAGTGAGGAGGGGCTGGAAATTGACTTACGGATCATGCCTACCTGATGAAGCCTCCATAAAAATCCCCAAAGTATGAAATTCAGAATGTTCTGGGTTGTTGAATATATGGAGGTGCTGGGAGAGGGGTGCATTCAGACTGGGCATGGAAGTTCCATAAATCTCACCCCATACCTTATCCTAAGCATCTCTTTCACCCAAACGTTATCTGCATCCTTTTATGAGAAACAGGTAACTGTAAGTAAATGTTTCCCTAAGTTCTGTGAGCTGTTCTAGCAAATTTTAAACCCAAGGAGAGGGTTGTAGAGCTGGGCAGTCAGAAATACATGCGACAGCGTGGGACTTGCAAACAGTTTATTTCTTTCGTTGTTGTTATTTCTGCTTCTGTTTTGGATTTTTGTTATATAGACTCCAGAGACTGCTCTCCTAACCTCTAGCTGCCTTATACAGCTTCCACAAGGTTACTGTAAACATAGATGAATAATAGGACAGACAGAACACTAGCATCTATTTCATTCTTACTAGGTACTGCCTACTTTATATGTATCTCTTATTTAACTCTCACAAGTATATATAACAATCCTTTAAAGAAGCTCAATTCGACATTGAAGAAATCTGTATTCACAAATGTTAACTTCTCTTAAGTCATAAGACTAGTGAGCTTTAAATTTTTAACCTAGCTATATTAGAAAAACTATATTAGCTTTTCAAATGCCTCCACCATACTGCAACAGTCCTTATCTGGAAAGTAGTTAGGCAAGCCTTCTCCTTAAGTATCATCTGGTCTGGTCTCTTGTCTTATTTCTGGATAAAGTTCGGCAATAAACATGGTCTGAAGGCATTCTCTTTAAAATTTCAGGTGCTGTTCAGTCTTTCTCACAGGTTTAGAACTGGGCATGCCTTACTTCTGCCTCTATTCAGTAAATTACCAAAATCAACCTGATTTTGAGAGCATGTGACAGTATGTTGACTGTTTTGGCAGAACACTGACACTAACACATTTGACAGCACTGGCTTGAAAGTTTCTAGCCAAAATGGGAATTGGGAAAATGAAATGTGCTATCTTATGGAATGGTGTCTGTCCAATTTATAACACTGATGACTGTTCTGTTACACTATCCTGGTCCTAAAGAGACACTGTCACTCTCCTGAACTATAACCGGAGCACCTGAGGTTACTGGGATGCTTCTATCCCCAAAATCCCACACTATGTCCGACTGCATTTACCTTATCGCTTCTCTTTACCAAAATCATTTTCTGCAAGAAACGTAAACAGAAAAGAAAACAGAAAAAAAAGGCATATCTCACATGCCTCATCCTCTATGATATCAATGTTCAAAAACTGATTCTTTGGTGAAGAACTATTCAAACCTGTATTTGAACAGGAATTCATTGTGATAGCAAAAAAACCCATAGACATTAAGTCAACTCCTGATTTCTTCGACTCTCATAATCTGCTCATCATCAGAGCTAAAGTAAATGCTGAAGATTTGAGTAAGAAAGCATTTGACTTTTCATACTATTGTTTACTTTAAAATAGTAGTAAAACTTTTTTGAACTATAACTGACATTCAAGCTCTAATACCTTCAAGAAGATGACATCACTAGAATGTCTAGACTGGTTTTTCAAATTTACTGTTGTAGATAAGGGGTATCAATATGTATGAAGATGATTTTTCCACCAAATATAAACATGATATAAATAACAAGTGGTAACAAGCCTTCAGGTCATACATACAGCCATCTGCACTTCCCATCTATGAGCACTCATATAGTCAATAATGCCATTTTCAATAAAATCATAATTGATTTCTAAGTGTCACTTAGTCATAAAACTTGAGTCATGATTTCACTTTAAATTGGACAGTCCAACACAAAAGAAGCACTGAAGCCAATAGGTCTCACAATTTAGGAGGCATTCCAGGCAGCTAATGCAACACTCCTTCCAATAACGAGCACTCAAGATCAGGCCGTGCAACTGACATTTTCTTCACTTAGTGAAGATACAGGAGGGTGGAACAGTAAAAGTCTCTATTTGCACCTTCATTAATATATTTTCTCACTTGTGTTCACTAATGAACACGGGAAAACTCAATAGAAAGGCAGAGGTCTTTCAGAGGTTGGCAGGGCTGGCTGCATCAGAGCCCCTGTACTGAGCTGGGCAGACGGCTCACTCACAGGACAGGTACAAAGCAATGGCATCTGCTGTCTAGGCTCAAGTCTGGGACGACAGTTCCACAGACTCAAAACAAGGATCACCTCGTTTCTTAAAAGCAAGAAAGGATAAAGAGATAGGAAAGGACCACATTAAAATGCCAATGTTTTACTGAATTCAGCATGAGAGCACCATAGAAATTAGACATTTTAATGAATTACCTCTATGAATCCTAGAGAGCCTGGAAAATGGGGTCTGATATGATTACAGTATGGACAGATTTACAATGATGAGAAATTTGGAGACGGAATTTTTCATAAATTGTATAGGAATTAGTATTTGGAATTTTGTTTTTATTTCCCAATTTTGTCCATTTTTTTTTCAGATGTCAATGAGCTCATGAGAAGCTTTTTTTAAATTCTAGATATAGTGTTCAATTTACACTCTCACCAACAGTGTACAGTGGTTCTCTTTTCTTTGTATCCACACCAGCACCTCTTAACTCAGTTATCTGATGAGCACCCATTCTAACAAGTGTGAAGTGATATCTCATGATGTGATTTTCATTTTCCTAATTATTAGAGATGTTGGGCATCTTTTCATGTATGTATCTGTTGATCATTTGTATGTCTTTTTTGGAAACATTTTTATTCAGGTCCTTTACCCATATTTTAAAAAACTATTTAATCTAAAAAATTTGTTTTCTGTTATTGAGTTGCTGAGTTACTTATATATTTTGAATATTCACCCTTTATCCAATGTACCATTTTTGAATATTTTCTTCCATTCCATAGGCTGCCTTTTCTTCTGTTCATTGTTACCTTTTGCTGTACAGAAGCTTTTCAATTTGGTGTACTTCCACTTGGTTATTTTTGTCTTTTGGAGCTTGTGCTTTTGGCATCATAGTGAAAATGGCTAATGTCAGGAGAATTTTCCCCATTTCCTTCTAGAAGATGTATGGTATCAGGTCTTCCATTTAAGTCTTACTCATTTTGAGCTAATTTTTGCAAGTGGTGTGAGACAGGGGTCCAATTTTATTCTTTTGCATGTGGCTGTCCAGTTTTCCAACACCATTTACTAAAGAGTTTTACCCTTTACCCATAGAGAGGTCTTGGCTCAATTGCTGACCGTAGGTGTCAACTATATCTATTGGGCTCTCTTCTACTCCACTGGTCTGTGTGTCTGTTTTTATGCCAGTATCATACCTTTTTTTTAAAATCACTATAGCTTTGTACTATAGCATGAAATCAAGCAGTGTGATGCCTCTGGCTTTGTCCTTTCTCCAGGATTATTTTTTCTATTTCTGCAAAAAAAGTCTTCGGGATTTTGATAGGTATTGCACTGAATTTACAAAAAGCTTTAGGGAGTATGAACATTTTAACAGTTTAACTCTTCCAGAAATCCATAAACATAGGTTATCTTTTCATTCCTTGGTTTCTTCTCCAATTTTTCTTCAGTATCTTACAGTTTCCATTGTACAGATATTTTACCTCCTTGGTTTACTTTTATTTCTAAGTATTTTATTCCTTTTGAAACTACTGTAACCTGTATTTATTACTTTTTCACATATTTCTTTTTTTAACATAGAGACTAATTTTTAACTATTTTTTTATTGAAGTATAGTTAATTTACAATGTGTTAGCTTCAGGTGTAGAGCAAGTGATTCAGTTTTATATGTATATAATATATA